>CM035149.1:57232008-57569508 GCA_020205605.1 Panax ginseng | reverse complement strand
TAATGACGTTTATTGACATTCAAGAGGCGCGTTACTATGAGAGGATCCTAGCAGACATAGGAAAGCCATTCTCAGAAATGATCAAACACGGTGAAATGGCAGAGATGGGCCTGACGGCAGGCAAGATTAAAGACTTCACTACCTTGGAAGCGATGCATGACATACTCTGATGGCAAGTATCACGGCGATCCCAAGGGGTACCGATAAAGCGGTGAAGATGTATCCCTTGTTGTACAGGGGCAATCTAGTAGACCAACCCTCTGATCCCCATTTGGAAAAAGAGAGACAATCGCCATTTCAACAACAGTTTGCATTTAACCAATTCGGGACGGAAAGAAAATTTGAGAAACGAGAAAATCGGATGTTCACTCCACAGGGCGATTCTCTTGAAAATGTTTTGGCGATATTGATGGATCATAAGCAAATTACCGAACTGGCTCCACCTCTGGAACCAAGGATCAAAAGATACAATCCAAGCCAAAGATGTGCTTACCACTCAGGATCTCCAGGACACGATACACAAGATTATTGGTCTTTAAAGCATAAAATTCAAAATCTAATTGAAAGTGGGAGTATTGTGGTCCAAAAACTGATCAACAAAATGCCAACACTAACCTTCCATTGCAGAATGATACGAGGGAAGTAAACATGATCGGGTCAGGAAGCACTGAAATGTATCCAATTCGTAAATGCATACAAAGGATAGAGGACTACCCCCAAAGGCACAGAACAAATGTCCTAAAGTGGGAAAACTCGGAGGAAGGTATCATAGTAATGCAAAATTAGAGGCGATCGAGAACCAAGTAAACTTTGCTAGCTAAGGCGATAGTGCGCCAACATCGGGATCTGAGGCATTTCTTCACTCAACTATCGGAAGGCCAAGAAAAGGGGGATGATAAAATTGCTATGCAGACCTCACCAATGGAAAAATCGCTTGGGGGAATGAGAACTCTAAAAGAAGAAAGATCAAACAACCTCCACAAAAGTCCGAAAATTCACCCCTTTAAGCAAATCCAATGAAGAAATGTTACACTTCGATGGCGAAGGAAGGATTCTTGAGTTCTTTGCCTCCTGTAAATCCCAAGATAAAGAGCTATGATTCCACCAATATATGTCTCTACCATTCTAACTCACTTGGACATACGACTGAGGAATGTTGGGCTTTGCGACATAAAATCCAGGATCTCATTGAAAATGGAGAGCTGGAGATAGAAATTCCTATGACCAAAAAAGGCTAAAAGGAAATAAAAAGCTTAAGATGTCCACTTGAGACATGCAGCTCAAATGAGGTAAAGGCTATGAGCGATGATCCTGGTAGAACACAAGATGGAGTGATCCTAATGTATGAAATGACAAAGGAGATTCTTCCGCCAACATCCGACATCTTATGGTCCAAAGATGACAACCACATTCCAGATCTTATAACCTTGGATGATGAGGAGGAAATACTGATCCTTTCCGAGGAGGAAAAAGCAAAAAAGGAAAGTTTCTTGCAAGAAATGTGACAACAGTTCGAGGGAGATTTCATGATCGAATCCTCTCAAGCCTAGGAAAAGTGTGAAGGAACAGATGAAGGAAAAGGTAGCGAGGTTGTCGGGGAAACCAACCCATCAAAGAATCAAGATTTCATACCTTATTGCGATGGGTCCAACTCAAGCACCCCTGAGGAATGTATTGAACCAGGAAGCGATCAAGTTATGGCCAAAAGTGAAGACATTCAAAACCAAGAAGTAACCTCTATCGCGAGCCTTGAAGGCAACACAACCTCGACAATTTGGACTATCAGGGCCTCAACTAGCCAAAAGATGTAGATCTGAGGGATAAAGTTGCGAGTTCCAGAAGATGTTGGGACGGTATCACTTCCTTTGCAGTATGCTTTTTATTTTCCATGTATGTATAGACAAAACAAAAAAAAATCAAAAAATCAAAAAATCAAAAAATCAAAAAATCAAAAAAATCAAAAATCAAGTCATTCAGGTTTCAGCTCATCAAGTAGGAACTACGCAGACCTGATCTCCTACACTCATGGGAGTATGTAGGCAACCATCAGTGGTGTGGTCTGACCCTCAACAGAAACGTCCAAATCCAAACGTCGATCCCAAGAACGACCCTCCAAGTCAGCGACCTATGTGGAGAAGATCCAACAACACTACAATGTCATTCCATCAAATATGGCACAAATCCCAAAAAGGAAGAAATAGCGATATGCCAAGACAACTAGCAACAAGGACCTTCAAAGATTCGACACCCTTAATCACGAGTCTACATCAAATCAAAAGAAAATCAAGACCAATTGCAATAACAAGTCAGGAATAATGATTAAAGGCATCAAAACCCAGGTCCTATACTTGTTCACCATCTAGTACAGAGGAAAAAGTCTCTTCCGATCTCAGCATCTTATCAGCCCATCTATCAAAGCGACTATCCCAGACAACAAGCAAGGCTGGGGCAATTTCAAAATTGACGACAACCCGATATTGCGACCACTACAACAAGACTTGGGCAATCTCGGAAACAGCGACAACTCAACACTGGGGCATTTATCAAACATCCTAAAGAGGATAATGCCCGAGTCAACACCATCAGCATGATCCATCATCATCAAAGCTTCCCTCACATCGGCTCACTAGCGATTTGGATATTACTCACTTGTGACTTCATCAACAAAGAGAGTTTTTTATATGAATCCCCGACATCAGTATGCGAAAGGACTGGGGCATTTTTCGATTCCAAGAAAGCAAAGGATTTTAAAGTAGATCAAGCCTCTCATCAAAAGAAGAAAAACTCCTTAAAGAAATCATGGCAACATAAGCGTGCCCCTACAAAAGAAGGGGAAAATTCTCAAAAAGTTCTTAACTCAAGGCCAACGACAAAAGGTCTGGCGAATGAAATCTACACCGTCAAACAAGTTAATTTGCGTCAAATCCTCATAAATTGAGACCTCTACACTGAAGCTCAAAGTTCGACAGCGAAAGTACAGACGGCATCCTCCAGGGATATCAGCGGCATTCAGGTCATCAGTTCAACCGGGTTGCAAATCAAATGTTCAAGGAAATGGGGCACAAGCACCCAACAGTGAAAGGAAACTCCAAATCACCTCAAAAGGGTGAGAAAAAAAATTCTACTCCATACAAATTACAATTTGCATTAATCTAGGACAATAGGCTCCTAAGAAAATCTAGATCATCACATCATGCGCGATCTGCACATGTGCAAATGCGCTACATCAACGTACATCTCTATCAAGCATCACATCAGGCAGAGTCTGATGAACAAAACCTTTGAATCTTACCCCAGCGAAGGTATCGAAAGATCCGGTATTCTAAACTATTGGTATCAATTCAGTGCATCATCAAGACAGTTTAGCGATGAAAGCTTTGTATACTACCGTTCGAGTGGGAACCAAAATAGTTGGGTGATGTCAACTACCAGCAGGGTAGGATCTGTTATCAAACTACCATCAGGATAGGCACCATTGTAAACTACCAGCGTATGCATCGGCGACATCTTAATTTCTCTTCATCAAATAGGCATTAGCAACACCGATAAAAAGCCAAACCGTTGAAGTCAACACCAACATAGGCATCAGCAATCCCTGGTAAAGGTAAAGAGATTTACGAAAACATTTTAAACATGCATCATAACATTCATTACATTATGATTTGCGATATGCGAAATGCGATGTGTGAGTTGTGAAGTGCGATTGGCCAAAAGCGAAATGCGAAGTGCGAAATGCGATGTGCGATGCGATTTGCGAACTGCGATTTGCGAAAACATTATCAACATTCATCATCACATTTACTACATTACGATCTGCATCATTGAAAATACATTGTCATGTTTCAAGTGTCTACTAATCTTTATCATGTCCATTCCATTGAATTGCATGAACATGATAAAGAGGGGCATCTGTAGACACTCAAAATTTTCTTTTCCTGTTACTAACTATGCAGGAGGGCAAAAACATCTTTTTCACACTCCAGAGGTAATCCTGGAGGACCACAATATCAATTCCAACCTCAGAGATAACCCTGAGTACATTCAGAGTCAACATCATGACCATCCCAAAAATAACCAGGAAAAACTCACTTTCTGTTGTGCAAAATTGGAGATAACCCCAGGAGGGGCAAAATGGTCATTTTGCCAACTTAACTTCACTTCAAATCAAATACACTCATGTCAACTCAAATTGATTCAAAATTAGTCCCACAAGACTCATATCCTAACTTTGGAGCGAAAACTACGCGAAACAGCTCACCGGATTGGCTGACGGGAACCCGGGAATGCTATTTCGGTCATGGACCCATCTTCCTGGAATCAAAAAGGGCAAATCCCATGTCATTGCGTAACTCTCGACAAAAGCAGTCCAAAGATGGTCTTGTACACCTCGTTCGGATGCTTGGATTGAAGTTCTTCAAGTTCGAGCGGACATTACATTGCATGAGTGCACGTACTTCGAGACGACAGGACCCGCGAGGCCCAAATACACCACGACTCACCCAGCGAGGTGTATCGGAGGTCGTCGCGGTACACCAATGACCATCGATCTATAAATATAGACCTTGGGCGATACCATTTTAGGGAGAGAAAAGGCGAGGAAGCCACATCGAGAGGGCTTGCTCTTTTAAACACACATTAGCCCATATCCGTCATTATATTTCTGAAGGTGGAGTGAGAGTGTTTATCCATTTAGAGTCATAGAAGTGCATTAGCGTATTGTAAGCCTTCTTACACTCTATAAAGCCTCTCTCTTCATATTGGCTTTTGCTATCCTACACATTGAGAGTCGTGTTATAATGCGTATACCCTAGGACTTCTATTCAAGTGGCTTTCATTACATGCATTCATATATATACTTATATATATGTATATATTTTTATACGGACTAACATTATCGAGTTATACCTCGATTGAGCCTGAACTTGATCTAGGCGTTTATTTCTTATATATATATATATATATATATATATATATATATATATATATATATATATATATATATATATATATATATATATATATATATATTGTTGTGGATATATCCGATGAGCCTCAATTACTATTGAGCACGGGGTTTGAAAAACTTCTTTTATAAAACGACATTGCTATATCTTGTTTAAAACTCTAAATTTTCTATAAATTCAAACCCTATGTATATAAGTGCAGGAGGTCTTGCTACTTCTAAATAATTGCACATTGATCCACACACACACACACACACACACATTCATATAACAATTTCTTTGAAAAGTAGCGGTCACCGTGGCAACACAGATGTCGGGGGGTGCCTAACACCTTCCCTCCGTATAATCAAGCCCCCGAACCCAAATAAATCTCTGTTTCACAGACCCGTTTAGCAGTGTCACATCATTGGGTCAATGTGCAAACCTTTTCGGTTGCATTGGTGTGACCAACTAAATACACCAACTAGCGACTCTTAAAGTCAAATCGTCGACATTATACATGTCGGACCTTTTTCACTTGTTTTTTCAAACAAATCTCACATTAACATGAGAACACCAAAGAACAAGTAATGAAAAGGGACACTCAAAAATCCCGACGTTGACAAAGCTTTTAACGGATCCCACCGGAATTCAGTCGAAGAGATTGAACTGCCAATTGAGATTGGTCCCCATACATTCTGCATATCTTTTCACGTGCTCAAGATAGATTTAGGATATAACCTGCTATTGGGAAGACCGTGGATTCACATGACTGGGGCCGTCCCCTCCACTCTTCATCAACAACTTAAATACATCATTAACAACAGCCTAGTCACGGTTAACGCTGAACCGAAATGTCCTAAACAGGGTGACATACCACTTATCAGCTTTAATTCAGAAGTTGAACCGGTCAGTTTTTATACCTTGGAAGTGAGCAACACTCACTACCATTCCCTTGGGACGCCATTTCCCGTACCCAATATTTCTGCCAAGTGATGGCGACTTACTCGAAAATGATGTCATTGGGTCATTGGCACCGACAAGGTTGGGTAAAAATCATCGGGGCATTAAGCGCTTCCGATTCAAATATCGATCAAATCGGGATAGCGGACTAGGCTATTACGCGATTCGATCTAACTGGAATCCTCATAAGCATAAGCGATTTCCTCGACTTGACCCACATGGCGATTATCTCCACTTGTAAATCATTACGTACAATCTTCGGTAAAGGTGCCAGCCAATGTAATGGTTATGTTATTTCCCAAGCCGTTATCGGTCAAGGGGAAAGAGGTCCTAGTTCTTGATCCCAAAGTGGAAAAAGAGGAACGAAGACGTAAGTAAAACATCTCCAGGATGATGTCCAACATACGCATCATTGTCCATGATGAGTATACAAATAGATACACCCCCAGCGATGATTGTCCAGACATAATGGTCATCATTCGGGAAAAGGAGGACAATGACAGCCCCTCCATCACTGCAGTCCACCAGGACTTTGCCCTCGATAATTGGAGCAGCACTCTTTGCATTGGTAGACAAGGGTAAAATGGGCAGAAACTCTTTCTGCCATGTAGATATCAATAACTGCTTACTTTTCTGTACATTATTAGCAGTTGTTTTTTCAATACATGCTAACACTTTGTATGATTAAACGGTTTCATATATTAAGTGAAAGCATATTTTGTTTCAGGACTCTGAATTTAGATGTGCCTGTACTTGTTGATAAGATGACTCTTCTCCACAAGGATTGTAACTTTGATGAAAAGTTGGACTCTGACTTGATGGAAATACAATAGGACATTGAGATACCTCAGGAGATCAAAGAATGGGTCGAAGACAAACCTAAACCCAACCTTGATCAAACCACTTCCTTCAATCTCGGAACCATAGAAAGCCCTAAGCTAATCCAGATTGGTTCAGATCTTACTCCAAACCAGAGGAATGACATGGTTACACTATTAACCCAATTCCAGGATGTGTTTGCATGGTCTCATGAAGACATAGTGGGTTTGTCCACTGACATTGTCCTTCATCGCCTCCCCATTAAAGAGGGATTCAAGCCAGTCAAGGAGAAGCTCAGGCAATTGAAACCTGAGTGGAGTTTAAAGGTTAAATAAGAAATTGTGAAACAATTTCAAGCTGGCATTATCATGGTGTCCACATATCCTGAATGGATATCCTACATAGTTCCCATACCTAAACCTAGGGAAAAGGTGCGAGTTTGCGTGGATTATCGGGATCTGAATAAAACTTGCCTTAAAGATAGCTTTCCCTTGCCATTTATCCACATTTTCATTAACAATATTGCTCAATACGGCATGTACTCCTTTGCGGATTGTTTCGCGGGGTACCATCAGATCATGATTGCTGAGGAGGATCATGAGAAAACTGCTTTCACGCCTTGGGGAACCTTTTGTTATAGACGGTTGTCTTTCGGCCTAATTAATGCCGGAGCCACTTATCAGCGAGCTATGATGGCTCTTTTCCATGACTTAATGCACAAAGAGATAGAGATCTACGTGGATGACATCATTGTCAAGTCCAAAGGAGGAAGACCACTTAGACCATCTCGAAAGCTCTTGACGGGTTGCGTAAGTACAAATTGAAGTTGAATCCAGCCAAGTGCGCCTTTCGCATTAAATCAGGCAAGTTGCTAGGATTTCTAGTCAGCCACAGAGGGATTGAGCTGGATCCCACCAAAATCCAGGCTATTATTGAAATACCCATTTCTCAGACAGAGAAGGAAATACGGGGATTTTTGGGAAAAATCAACTTCATTAGCAGGTTTATTTCTCAAATCACAGCAACTTGTGAGCCCATCTTCAAGTTGTTAAGGAAGAACTCCTCCATGAAATGGAACAATGAGTGTCAAAAAGCCTTCCTTATAATCAAAGAGCAGCTAGTCAAAGCTCCCATTTTGGTACCTCCTAGGGATGATGTTCCCCTGTTCATGTACCTGTCCATAAGTGACAATGCCATAGGCTGCATGCTAGTACAGAAAGATGATAGAGGCCGAGAACGAGCTATCTACTACCTCAGTAAAAGATTCAGCAACAATGAACACAAGTACACTCTGATTGAGAAAACTTGTTGTGCTTTAGCGTGGGCTTCCATGAGGTTACAGCATTACCTCCATGGTCACACAACCCATCTCATATCCCAATTAGATCCTCTCAAGTACGTGTTCAGTAAACCCATGTTAAATTATCGGTTGTCCAGATGGCAGTTGATCCTACAACAATTTGACATCATCTACGTGACGCAAAAGTTCATCAAAGGTTAAGGAATTGCGGATTAACTGGCCATCGCACCTTCAGGGGACTTCAAACCCTTAGAAATGTACTTCCCCAATGAAGGGGTAATGGCAGTTCAGCAACACCATCAGTACGATACATGTCGTACATGGAAAATGTATTTTGATCATCATTTGTTAATATGGAAGGCTCGGAGTGGAAGCGATTCTAGTATCCCATGCGGGAGAGCGATATCCACCACCGTCAAATTGCAGTTTGTCAGCACCAACAACACAGCTGAGTATGAAGGCTATATCATGGGGCTAAAATATGTTCGTTCAATGGGCATCAGATGGTTAACTGTCTTTGGGGATTCGGAGTTGGTAATCAAACAATCCACAGGAATCTATCAGACCAAAGAGATATATTTGCTGCCTTACCATCGGCAAGTTTTACAAATGGCTTCAGAGTTCAAAGAGATCTTTTCTACATTCCACATAATGAGAATGACTTTGCGATCTGCACTAGCAACTTTGGCCTCCTTGATTCACATACCTGACAAGGAACACATGCCAAGCATCACATTTGCCCTACAAAAGGCACCAGCCTATGGGAACTATGTTGAAGAAGTATCAGATGAGCTACCTCCTATCCTGCATCCTTGGTATCAGCACATCAAGGAGTACTTAAGCGATGAATCTACACCCGTTGAGGCGAGCCTGACTGAGAAAAGGCGGATCCATCGACTTGCTATGAAATTCCACCTGAGCAGAGATGCACTCTATAAAAGAGATGCAGGAATAGGTCTCCTCAGATGTCTGGACAAGGACCAAGCTCAGAGGCTCATGGATGAGGTCCATGGTGGAGTATGTGGCCCACACATGAGTGGCCCCCTACTTGTAAAGAAAATCCTCGGAATAGGGCATTGCTGGCTCTCTCTTAAAGCTGACTGTGATGATCACGTCAAGAGATGTTATCAGTGCCAAATTCATGGAAATGCCATCCATGCCCCTCCAAGGGAACTCCACAATATGAGTTCGCTTGGCCCTTCTCAATGTGGGGAATGGACGTTATCGGGCCCATCAAGCCCAAAGCCAGTAATGGGCATCGCTTTATATTCACCATGATCGACTACTTCACCAAATGGGTAGAAGCAGCCCCCTTCCCCAGGGTTACCAAAGAAGTCATCATTACTTTCATTAGAAACAATGTCATCTATCGATATAGACAACCAGAGGTCATTGTGTCAGACAATGCTAAGAACCTCAACAACAAAATGATGGAGGAGTTATGCAGTAAATTCCACATCAAACACCTCAACTCCGTCATCTACCGTCCAAAGATGAATGGTGTTGTTGAAGCGGCTAATAAAAACATCAAGAAGATAATTCAAAAGATGTCCACCAACCACAAAGGATGGCCTGACTTATTGCATCTTACTCTGTTAGCCTACAGAACATCAATGCGCACTTCCACTGGGGCAACCCCCTACGCATTAACCTATGGGATGGAAGCAGTGCTCCCCGTAGAAGTGGAAACAGAATCCCTCATAGTGTTGATAGACGCTCAGCTGGATGAAGATCAATGGGTACAAGACAGGTATCACCAATTATCTCTAATAGACGAAAGGCGAACCGCGACTATCTTCCATGGTCAGTTATATCAACAAAGGATCGCCAGATCCTACAACAAAAAAGTTCGGTTACGACAGTTTAAACAACATGACTTGGTTTTGGAAAAGATCATTGACAACCAAGATCAGTGCAAGGGAAAATTCACTCCAAACTGGGAAGGCCCGTTTGTTGTCAAGGAGGTATTGACAGGAGGCGCTCTTAGATTACAGGAAATGGATGGCGATGAATTTCCGCAACTCATCAATTCGGACACCGTGAAACGGTACTATGTCTGAGGTTACCATCAAGAAAACATCATGGTTTTAGATCATCAGATCACCAGTCATTTTGGTTCTTTAACCCTTACTACACACAACCTTTCCTTTTTACCCATCTACCCCATCAGGGAAAAATACACTTTTCAAGTTAGCAGCCTAGTTTCACTTCATTACACATCTTACACAATTTTGGTTATCTCACCAGGGATTGAACCTTTCACACCTGCACTTTGTCCTGAACATGGGATCAAACTTTTCTACACCCACAGTTTGTCCTGAACATGGGATCAAACTTTCTCCCCGGTAGTTTATCCTGAACATGGGATCAAACTTTTTCGGTTGCAAATCGCCCTGAACATGGGGCGAACTACGCAGACCTGATCTCCCCAATACCCGGGAGTACGTAGGCAACCATATTTTATATGGCCCGATCGCAATAAAACAAAAACAACAAAAACATTTCTACACCCTTCTCATTACAAAAACAAAAAATAACAAAAACATTCCTACACCCTTTTTGCCACATACAGCATTGAACCTCTTACACCAGGGTCGAACTACGCAGACCTAATCTCCTCTTTAATAGGAGTACGTAGGCAACCATTTATGGTTCGGTCTCACCCCCTACCAAAACACAAAGACTTGTCATCTGGTACTGGGATCAAACTTCAATCCACTACATTTCATCGGCTTCAGACCAAAGGGATGGAACTATCTGACCTCCTCCTAAATAGGAGACTCGGCAACCATCTAAGCTACGGTTGTGCCTCAAAGAGCAACGACAATCCATAAGAGATGGAATTAACTAGGCTTCTCTTAAATAGGAGTACTGGAGATCATTTTTGGTGCGGTCAATCTCAGAGAGGAAAAGCCACACTCCTCCCCACATTTACATACAGAAACCAGTCCCAAGACACCAAAGATGGTAGGGAATACACACAGATCAATGATCCATTCTCAAATATCCAGAGACAAATCAATGTCCATCCATCAAGGAGGAATTCAGAAGACATCAAGATCACAAGCCTTGAAGAAACAAGCAAATATCAAGCAAGCAACAAGGCATAACTAAAAGGGAAGTGATCAAAAATATATTTCCCTGCTATATATAATGTTGTTTGATATATACAATATGAACTGTACATGACAAAATGGCTAAGCTAGTCTTTGCAGGAAAATGCAAGCCCGTCTACAAATTAGTGTATATGCGAGCTATCAAGCCCAACATGGCATCCCTCTCAGAAGAAGAAGGTAACGATGTGGTCTCCTGTACAAGGGTATCCACACGAGCTAACAGATCTATAGCCATCTTGTGACAGCCCCAAATCCAGGTCCTGAATCACCACGGATCTGGTACAATCATTCTATAACTATTGCAAAAGATATAAACATAAATTGTTTATACAATAAACTTTACACACTATTCCCCAAGGTCGAGTAACCTTAACTTATACACAATTTATTATCTTATCTGACATACAAAGATATTATCATACATTACTTTTACAAATTTAGCTGCACATATAAAGGAACTGTCTTTGACCTTTCCTTATATCTGACGTATTTGTCTTAATCTGCAATTTTTAGCATGATATAGCAAAGGTGAGCATAAGTTTGCCAAGCAAGTATAAATTTATTTGAGGATATATCATGATTGAAAGAATTTAAATAATAAGTTGGCTATAATTCAACAATATAGTTGTGAATTAGCATGAACAAATTTTTATAATTGAACGACCAAGTCAATAGGAATTGAATGGTCAAGAAAGTATATGAACATAGCAATTATATCTGGACCGAATGGTAATGAAGGTGATCAGCCTTTCATACCTGATGAACACATGCATAATTTGCACAGAAAGCTATTCAACAATTCATAGACATGGTAATCAGAAATGATTAGCCATAATTATAATTGAAAGAAAGATCTACTCGAGGTCGGAAGTTTAGAGAACACTTACCTGATAATTAGGAGTTCAAGTTTAGGAACTTGCATGTATCACCAACTCTTTTGCATACAGTTTATATCGCTTTATCCAGAAGACCTAATATTAGTACTATAGATCTCCAATATTAGAATAATATCATCACAGTATAATATTGTTATATATATATATATATATATATATATATATATAAAATAATTCTAAACGCATAACATTATCACCCACAAACTACTTAAGACTCTGTATCAAGTCAAACTATTGTAGTCTGAGTTGAACCCGACTCAATTCTAACATCCCGATGGTCTATTCGGACAATTATCGAGTTTAAGTTTAATTAAACTCTGCCTAAACACTTAAAAATTATCTTAGATAATTTTATTATCAGTCAAATTAATTTTTCATAAGCTCATAATAATTTTCAGGTAATTATTATCATTTATCATGAATTTTCAATCATTAATATAATATTTATATGATTTAAATACTTTAATCTCATATATTATAAGTTTTTCTTGAACATATAAGTCAAATACCAATCCAAAGAACCCAGATTTGGAATCCAAAGAACTAAACTACAATCCAAAGAATTTGATTCAACATATTTTCAATTCATGAATCGTTTTTCAATCCAACCAATTTGGATCATCGATTTTCAATCCAAAGAACCGGATATCAAATCCTTTTTACGAAAACACCAAATCAGCTTATTATTTTTCTATCCTTTGTCCAAACACATATACATATATTTCATACACAAAAAGTATTTTTCCATAATTTTCCAACTTCCTTTAGTATTTTTCAAAAATCATTTTTTTAGTGCGTAGCTTAAGAAATTAGCCCTATCATACTCAACTCCAGAAATTTCCATCTCTTGACACAATCTTGTACGTGTTAACATGAGCCTCCAGTTTAAATTTCATGGCCATCGGAGTTATAGAACTCCGGTTATAGTCGTTTTCGTCGAAAAATCATAAAAATTGAAATAATCATAACTTGGTCATTTTAAGTCGGAATGAGCTCATTTTTGGACAGGAGTTACTTAATACCATATATTTTTATTTCCCAAAAGGTCAGAATTTATTTTACAAATTAAGTGGCTTAAAATGCCCTTTTACATTTCTAGGCAATAGCTTTTTGTCACTTTGCAGTTTTTGACTCCTTTGTTAAAATCAGTCCATACAATAATCTACAACTCCTTTTTCCATGATTCCACTTGGATAAGTTAGAAACTCATAGATCTAACTGTAGGACTTGACCACACTCAAAAATTTGAAATATAATAGGAGATATGGTCATTTGAATTTCGTGTTTCATTTTCACAAAAATCTAATTTTTAACTCTTGGTGTCTTCTAAGAAAACTTTCATGTTTTCACATAATAACCAACATAACTCATCATAACACTTACTAATACCTCATATACCCATGATTCTACCATGATACATGATTTATTTCATCAAAAAATCATCAAACACAAGATTAAACACCATCAAGGCTAAGAAAAATTTGAATTTTCTACATTTTGAAAAACCTAGTTTCCATTTCATACTTTAGATCTAACTTCTAACACACAAGATGGATAGATCCACACATAAAACACTCTAAATCATGTAGATCTAAGATTTTTGAGTTTTGAAACCTTAGATATTTATTCCATCAAAATAACTTAAATAAAAGGATAACTTAGGTTTGGTTTTATACCTTTGATTTCTTGACATATCTTTTTCTTCCAAACTATGTGATGGATCTTGGATGGCATGGAAGATCAAAATCTTTTCTCCCTCTCCTCTCTTAGAGCTGCTGAAAGATGATAGCTCTCTCTCTCTCTCTCTCTATTTGATTTCATTAGATAACTTGGAAGTAATAGGATGAGAGAGAAATGAAATGGTTTTTGTGGTGTAGAAAAAAAAATGTGTAGATATATTTTGTATATCTCACATTGATCTCCTATCAACTCTCTCTTGCCTTCTCTTTCTCAATCATTATAAGATTGCTTGCACTTTAGCTTAATGTGTTGGTTAAATAAAATTGGACACCTAAGGAGATTTGGTAGGAGTTGGTAACCAAATGTTGAAAAATCTAATAAGTCATCTCATTAAATTCTCTACAAAATGGCCGGATACTCCTCCCATATTCCTTGCTCTTTCTCTCTCTCACTAACCACTAAATAAATATGTGGAAGATTTTTGAACAAGGTGGCTTCATAAATAAATTGACACATAGGGGGAGTTAGTAGGAGTTGTTGAACAACTAAAGTAAACAAATAATTACCACACATGCTCAATCTCTCCTCCTCCCATCCGGTCAAGTGGCCTTAGTTTGTCCAAGTTTGATTTTTGATTTATGTAAGAATTGAATTATTGATATGAGTCGATGTTATTCGATTCAGCTAGACTAATGTTTATGAAAAAAATTCTTAGCGTTATTTAAAAATTTTCCTGAACCAAATTGTATTGGTACGGAATTCTATAATAAGACTGAGGTGAACAATGCAGATTGGATAAAATTATTCAATAGCGAGAATATTCGCAAGACATGATTAAAGAACGTACTAGCAACGGTAATTTACCTTCTTCGTGATTGTAAAATACCAAGTAATGTATTGTTTTGCGGTATGAATACCGTTAAAACTATGTGTTCATGGTCTATATGACCCCTCAACATAATTTGAAAATTTTTAACTCTTGTGAGTGGTGTATTGGGTAGCATGCGATGATTGTGAATGGTATAAGCAGTATGGTGTAAGGTGTAAGGTGTAAGGTGAATTTCGGGGACGAAATTCTTAGAAGAAGGGGTGAATGTGACAACCCAAGAATTTAGACAATTTATTAAAATCTTACATGATAGATTTAAGGTCAAATAATAGACCTAGACAGAAAATAAGTGAATGAATTTGACATTTTTGGGAAGGAATTTTGAGGATTTCAAAATTATGTGAAGGATTTTGGTAAATTATTCATGATTAAGTGTATATGTGTATATGTTCTGTGAATATGGTATTATATGTGTACAGTATGTGGTTAAGGGTCAAGGGTTGACCAGATAGCCTATATCAGTGGCAAACCCTAATATTATATTAAGAACGTCAACATTCAGTTAGAAAATTCTTACGATTTATATGAAACCTAATTTGGGAACCCTAATGCTAAGTATAAAACCCTAAGGGTTAAAAGTTATGCGAGTAATGAATATGAATATTATGTGTTTGTTTTTATTTGTTTATTATATAAACAAATAAAAGAAACTAGGGTAATCTAATTATATATATTAGGAATGAAAAATTGGATAACTTAAAGGTTACGATACGGGAGAATATTAGTATATAAAATATATACTAATTCTAAGAGATTTATTTATACATCTCAGTTAATTAATTTTATAACCTAATTATAGCAAGTCTAATTGGGTTAAGAAAATAAATGTGCATGAGTAAGGATTTATGTTATAATTGAGGAATGAAAACCCTAATTAAATAATTAGGGAATGGTAATATTAAGAGTGTTGGAATATGCTATTTGTTATAGCCCAAAGAAACTAGATTTGAAAGCCGAAAAGAATTAAAAGAATGGCCCAACATTTAGCCCAATGGGAGAGGGGCGTTTTAGTCATTTGATATATTAAATCAATCAAATTATTTAGGTGTAGCCAAACCCCGTTGGCAAACAAAATTCTTGAAAATATTTTTGAAGAATGACGTAATGATGTCGTCTTCTTATTAACGGTCGGTTTGAGGATCTTAGTCATTGTATGACTTTGTCATAATACATCATTATCTACAATAGTGGAATAATGATTTTTGGATCGAATTCACACTAAGTATTCTGTATTTATAACTCCATCAACTTTTATCATCTCTTTTGACTCAAGTTTACATGGTACATGAGTGATAAATAAAAATATATTTTGATATTTCAAATCATTATCGTCTAAATTAAAACAAGTAGCATAAACTATTCTTAAACTACTTTAAAATAATTACAAAAATATATATATATATATATATATATATATTTTATATTTTTAAAGCACATAATGCGTGTTTAACTTGATGTCAAAATTTCAAAGTCTAGCATAGCTAGGAGTTTTGGAAAACTTATGTCTCCACTAATAATCATTTACTTAACAATCTATCTATTCCTATAATCCTCAATTCTCCATTCACACAAATCTATTCCCAGATTAAATCCAACCACACTTATGAGTTCATGAACTTTCCACAATCATATGAGTTTAAGAACTTACCCTAGTTAGACCTTTGGAGTCCATTGGTTGAGGGGTTCATAAACATTTCATATAACTATAAGTCGAGGATATCACATAAGTATGAGTTTTAAGAACTCATACTTAACCTTATATCCTCTACCTATATGACCTATCTATTTGTTATACACATGAGAAAGGAATCACCCTCTTAACATGCATATAACAAATAGCGCGACACAAACATTTCAATGATTATCGATGCGAAACTAAGTGGTTTTTACATCCAAGTACAATTCCCCTTACATACAAGGAATCATACACTTCAATTTCTTGACATGAGTCTTCAATTGAAATCCCACCTAATCTTAACTCCCTTCTCAATCTGAATTTCATCCAATTCGTATTCATAATCCTTTCTTGAATCATGCCAATTCATAGTACAATGACACAACAATCTTGTTGTAAACTTTCCAATCATCGATTGATTCTTTTCCCCATACTATAACCTTGTCGGATCATGGGGTGATCTCATCGTATATATTACGATTCATTTCTATATCTTGATCGTTTTGTTTTACTATCTCCTATCCTGTACTTTTAGTCTTTTAGACTCGATCTATTCACCACTATTGTTCACCTTTATTATTTCGAGTTAGGGAACTCGTATCTTTATAACTCTCTACGAGATTAGTCTTTGAATCATCTGAAATCGACTAACTCTATGTGAGTTAGATCTTATCTAATCAATCAAGTTATTGGTCTCGGTGTATTCTACCTAAGGTTCATAACCAACAACTTTGATACCAACTATAGTAATGGCTACAAATTGGGTCCCAAATCACCACGGATCTGGGTATACTAATTCTATAATTATTGCGGAAGATATAAACATAAATTATTTATACATTAAACTTTACACACTTTTCCCCAAGGGCGAGAACCTTAACATAATACACAATTTATTATCTATCTAACATACATTGATATTATAATACATTCTTCTGTTACAAATTTAGTGGCACACATAAAGTCCCAAGCTGAACTTCTTTGACCTTTCCTTATATCCGACATATTAAGTCTTAATCGCAATTTTTATCATGATATAGCAAGGGTGAGCATAAGTTTGCCCAAAGAAGTTTAAGTTTATTTGAGGATATATCATGATTGAAAGAATTTGAATAATAAGTTGCTAACATAATTCAACAATATAGTTATGAATTAGCATGAATAAATTTTATAACTAAATGACCAAGTCAATAGGAATTGAATGGTCAAGAAAAAAATATGAACATAGCAATTATATCTAGACCGAATGGTAATGAAGGTGATCAGCCTTTCATACCTGATGAACACATGCATTATTTGCACAGAAAGCTATTCAATAATTCATAGACATGGTAATCAAAAATGATTAGCCATAATTATAATTGAATAAAGATCTGCTCGAAATCGAGTTTAGAGAAAACTTGCATAATAATTAAGTTCAAGTTTAAGAACTTGCACTATATCATTAGATTCACACTAAACAATTTATTAAGCTTTTATCCAAGACCTAATATATAAATAATATAGATCTCCAATATTAGAATAATATCATCACGTTATAATATATATATATATATATATATATAAAATAATTCTAAACACATAACATATAACACTATCAATCTACAAAAACTACTTAAGACTCGTTATCAAAGTCAAACTATTTTAGTGCGAGTTGAACCCAACACAAATTCTAACATCCCGACGGCCTAGTCGGATAATTATCGAGTTTAAGTTCAATTAAACTCTGCTTAAACACTTAAAAATTATCTTAGATAATTTTATTATCGATTAAAATAATTTTTCATAAGCTCGTAATAATTTTTAGATAATTATTATCATTTATCTTGAATTTTCAATCATTAATATTATATTTATATGATTTAAATACTTTAATATCATATATTATAAGTTTTTCTTAAACATATAAGTCAAATACCAATCCAATGACCCAGATTTGGAATCCAAAAGCTAGATTCAAAATCCAATATCTAAATCCAAAGAAAACTAAACCGCAATCCAAAGACTGGATTCAACATATTTTCAATTCAAGAATCGTTTTTCAATCCAAATACGTTGGATTCATCGATTTTTTCAATCCAAAGAAACTAGATATCAAATCCCTTTTACGAAAACACCAAATCAGCTTATTATTTTTCTATCCTTTTTCCAAACACATACATATATTTCATACACAAAAAATATTTTTCCATAATTTTCCAACTTCCTTTATTATTTTTCAAAAATTATTTTTTTAGTGCGTAGCTTAAGAAATTAGCCCTATCATGCTCAACTCCAGAAATTCTCATCTCTTGACACAATCTTGTACGTGTTAACGTGAGCCTCCAGTTTAAATTTCGTGGCCATCGGAATTATAGAACTCCGGTTATAGCCGTTTTCGTCAGAAAATCACAAAAATTGAAATAATCCTAACTTGGTCATTTTAAGTCGGAATGAGCTCATTTTTGGACAGGAGCTATTTAATACCATATATTTTTATTTCCCAAAAGGTCAGAATTTATTTCACAAATTAAGTGGCCGAAAATTCCCTTTTAAATTTCTGGGCAGTAGCTTTTTGTCACTTTGTAGTTTTTGACTCCTTTGCTAAAATCAGTCCATACAGAAATTTACAACTCCTTTTTCCGTGATTCCACTTGGATAAGTTAGAAAACTCATAGATCTAACTGTAGGACTTGACCACACTCAAAAATTTGAAATATAATAGGAGATATGGTCATTTGAATTTCGTGTTTCATTTTCACAAAAATCTAATTTTTAACTCTCGGTGTCTTCTAAGAAAACTTTCATGTTTTCACATAATAACCAACATAACTCATCATAACACTTACTAATACCTCATATACCCATGATTCTACCATGATACATGATTTATTTCATCAAAAAATCATCAAACACAAGATTAAACACCATCAAGGCTAAGAAAAATTTGAATTTTCTACATTTTGAAAAACCTAGTTTCCATTTCATACTTTAGATCTAACTTCTAACACACAAGATGGATATATCCACTCATAAAATACTCTAAATCATGTAGATCTAAGATTTTTGAGTTTTGAAACCTTAGATGTTTATTCCATCAAAATAACTTAAATAAAAGGATAACTTAGGTTTGGTTTTATACCTTTGATTTCTTGACATATCTTTTTCTTCCAAACTATGTGATGGATCTTGGATGGCATGGAAGATCAAAATCTTCTCTCCTTCTCCTCTCTTGGAGCTGCCAAAAGACGATAGCTCTCTCTCTCTCTCTCTCTCTCTATTTGATTTCATTAGATAACTTGGAAGTAATAGGATGAGAGAGAAATGAAATGGTTTTTGTGGTGTAGAAAAAAAATGTGTAGATATATTTTGTATATCTCACATTGATCTCCCATCAACTCTCTCTTGCCTTCTCTTTCTCAATCATTATAAGATTGCTTGCACTTTAGCTTAATGTGTTGGTTAAATAAAAATTGAACACCTAAGGAGATTTGGTAGGAGTTGGTAACCAAATGTTGAAAAATCTAATAAGTCACATGTTAATTCTCTACAAAATGGCCGGATACTCCTCCCATATTCCTTGCTCTTTCTCTCTCTCACTAACCACTAAATAAATATGTGGAAGATTTTTGAACAAGGTGGCTTCATAAATAAATTGACACATAGGGGGAGTTAGTAGGAGTTGTTGAACAACTAAAGTAAACAAATAATTACCACACATGCTCAATCTCTCCTCCTCCCATCCGGTCAAGTGGCCTTAGTTTGTCCAAGTTTGATTTTTGTTTTATGTAATATTTAATATATCAAATGACTAAAATGCCCCTCTCCCATTGGGCTAAATGTTGGGCCATTCTTTTAATTCTTTTCGGCTTTCAAATCTAGTTTCTTTGGGCCATAACAAATAGCATATTCCAACACTCTTAATATTACCATTCCCTAATTATTTAATTAGGGTTTTCATTCCTCAATTATAACATAAATCCTTACTCATGCACATTTATTTTCTTAACCCAATTAGACTTGCTATAATTAGGTTATAAAATTAATTAATTGAGATGTATAAAATAAATCTCTTAGAATTAGTATATATTTTATATACTAATATTCTCCCGTGTCGTAACCTTTAAGTTATCCAATTTTTCATTCCTAATATATATAATTAGATTACCCTAGTTTCTTTTATTTGTTTATATAATAAACAAATAAAAACAAATACATAATATTCATATTCATTACTCGCATAACTTTTAACCCTTAGGGTTTTATACTTAGCATTAGGGTTCCCAAATTAGGGTTTCATATAAATCGTAAGAATTTTCTAATCTGAACGTTGATGTTCTTAATATAATATTAGGGTTTGCCATTGATAAAATTTATCCGGTCAACCCTTGACCCTTAACCACATCTCATACATATAATACCATATTCACGAACATTTTCACTTATATACACTTAATCTGAATAATTCACCAAAATCCTTCAATAATTTTGAAATCCTCAAAATTCTTTCTCAAAATGTCAAATCCATTCACTTATTTTATGTCTAGGTTTATTATTCAACCTTAAATCCATCATTTAAGATTTAATAATTTCTTAAATTTTGGGTTGTCACACACGATCGGGCCTCATCCCGCTCAACAACAGCGGCATCTCTACGAGCTAATATCTCGTCTCTCTCTAACAAAGCAACATCTCTCCAATTAAGAGTTATCAACATCAAGGCTCTAGCCTGATCTCTCTCGAAGGTCATCAAATGAAGACTTTGCTCAATCTTCAGTCTTTGAATCTTTGGATCCAACAAATCTTGCTAATCTTTGGGAGAATCTAATAGAAATTTCTTTGCAACCAAGTAAATGGCTCCTCCTTGGTGTGGGGAATCAATGTCCTCCATGGACTCTCCACCATCTGAATCAATACCCGATCATGGATCTTTGCTGCAATGGATGAAGTCTCTGTCCCCATCCACGCAGAATACTCTGGCGAACATCCCGGATGGCTAACAGAAAAATCAGCTTTCTCACGCTGATCCCAACATGCATACACCAGGGATCGGTTCTCTGCTGATAGATGGAGGGAAGCTAAACGCTGACCTAACGCCCCCTCAAAAGGATGGAAGTCACAGGCCCGGTCAAGCCGTGACATCACGGCCAGTGGGTGGTAGGTAGTCATGCCCCTCAAACCAGCCAGAGGGAGATAATCCATGTCCAGAGCATGAGTAATAAAGCTATAGGGTGAGCTGAGCCCTGTGCATGGCAGGATGTCAAACGGATCTCTGATCTCCACCAGGAATATCGACCAAGACATAGCGTTGGTACACTCCGATGGCTGAAAGGAGTAAGACATAGCTATATCATGGGTAAAGCAGTACCCGTATCGGCGAAAAGTGCCAATCGGTATCAAGTGTGACATAAAACACACGTACAACATGACCGAACTGCTTGTGAATACCCCTGCATGGTAGGTGCTGCAAAACGTGGCCGACCTCAACGTCTCCGCCACAATCATCGGAATGATGGTAAGACCCTCCCTGAGAGCTCTCACTGCCATGATAACACAGATGTCTAACTCATCCATATACCATGGCATGTACACATACGCCACTATGCACATCACGAATACATCCACTCTGGCCAAATGCAACTGATCCTCTGGTGTGGTAAAATCCCCAGAATGTCATGCATAGCTGTCCAATGAGCCAAACTTATCTATCAGGAAATGTTGGGATAGTACATGATCGGATGTAATCTCATCCTCTACTACTCTACACCGTAACCCGGTGAGGGTCATGAACTGCCGGTGCATATCTCCGACAGCCATATGAGCGCAAGGTCTATCTAAGGGCAAAACCGCCAACCGCTCGTACTCCTCCAATGTAGGAGTCAACTCTTGGGTACTAAATCGGAAAACCTGTCTCTCCAATATCCAATGCTCCAGCATGCCCTCTACAAAGCCTGCGGGAACCTGAAACATCAAGAGCGTAATAGAATGTTGTAATAGCTGATCTACAGTCACCCTATCTGTAGGTGATATACTATCATACCACGACCTCAGACGGGAGGCTATCAACACTGGTAGGGTGTGATCTATGCGGCTTACTGTCGAAGAAGATATCTGTGTAGGCCGTATCATAAGACCATCCAGGGGTCAATGCTGAATATCTCTTGACATACATACATATGCATAACATGATACATGCATTAAAGATAATAGATGGCAATATGATATAGGGAATGAAAAACTTTACATACATTTCTAAGTATATCATCATCTATATACATCATCTATGTACAGCTAAAAAATAGGGAAATGGGGCACAGACGCCCTACTACTAACAGAGGCAATCAAAAGATATAGCGAGAATAGGGCACAGCCACCCAATATCTAACAGAGGCCTATCAAAAGAGATAACGAGAATACACATCAGAAGAAGACAATGGTATCAATATCTACATCATCAATCCTGTCCACCTGATGTAACTCCTCCTGAGTCACTGGATCTCTATCAACAGGGATATCAGGCCTATACAATGGAGGATCTGCGCTGGCAAAGCCAAATGGGTCATCTAAGGGGCCAGCGCTTGAGCTAGAAGGATCAAAAGTATCTGCCTCTACCGGATCTATGCCCAAATGCCGAATAAAGAAATGTGCCCAGTCCAGTCGCTGGGTCAAACTATCAATTTGTGTTAAATGAGTAGGATCTCAGACACAGGCTAGCCAATCCGTCATCATCACGGATCCTAGAACCATATCCTCCATGAACTGAGTGGCGCGGGTCTGGGCTCCAATGGTACAAGGGGACCACCAATGCTGGAATATCTCCTGAATGCAAGGACCCTCTAATAGTGCAAAACCGTTAACACCTAATAATGGGATATCAATGACGGGTGACTACAACACAGGCCAATAACGCCTGGCAGGAGGCAAGATCGGTACACGGATCTCTCCTATGGTGCTTCTAATAGCACGCTCTCCTAAATAGAGCTCCCATCCTCCATCAGTAAAGAGAGGAACCCTACGGGTGGAAATCACATACTCGACACCAGTCAGGTACCCATCCTCAAATCCAATGGCCAAGTGCTCCCCAGAATAGGGAATCCATGTGATGACATCAGATGTCAATAACTCCAGCTGTAGGCGGCAATGAGTAAAACCCTCAACTACAGGGACCTCCGCCAGTATGGAATGATGCCATCGCAGTCCTCGTGGATAGGTATCCAATCCTAACACACTCATATGATGCAAGTATGGGAGCCTCTCATAAGCCCAAAAATGTCAATACAAAGGCAAACATCTGCTGGCAGTTAACACTCTTAACCTGTACATGGGAAATTATAAGAGAAACACTCACCAGCAGAAATGGGTAGAATCCTAACCTAGCCTCGGTCAAGCCCTGCGAACGCATACGCATGCCCCTGAGGAATTAGGCAAAGGTGTAGGAACCCCAATCATACTCTCGAATACGGTCCACCTCCCGAGTGGCATTGATCAAAGCGAATGACACCGTAGAAGAGTTATCAGCTATGAAGCATCCCCTAATGATCATCAAGAACAATCTCCAAAGAATGCAATCCCAGACTCTCACATCAGCTAGTATGGGCTCACTCAACAGCCCACTCATAGCATCTACGCTCAAAGGACACAGACACACGGTCTTGCCTCAGGCGCCTTCGTCTGAACTCCTAGCAAGGATCTAACAGCGATCGGGGTAGTGTTCATGCCGCCTGAGGCAATTGGTGCCCTCCAAACTCCATACTTATAATAAACCGCCAATCCATTGGCGTCATCATCACCTCATAGTCCAGCAAATGGAGTGACTGAGTCTGGTGAAACCAGCGCTCTGACAATGCCCTGAGGTAACCCCAGGGACAACGGCGGGGAAGGATGGAAAAGAACACCCCAAATCCCTAGTCATGCACAATCGCTCTATAGTCAGGATGCAGAGCCTGGTACATAGAGTGGATGCTGAACCAGTTCCCTCGAGGCTGTGTAAAGCCGGGAACCTATATGAAATGTAGATCGACATCAAAATCCTTTACTCCTCATCAATAGAAAAGAAGGAAGATTAAGATCTAACTTTATACCTCGTTTGCGTTCAGGTAAACTGAAGGATGTCGACTCAAATCACCCAGAAGCTCTGGGTTCGCCACCTGAATGCCTAGCAAATCCCTACGGGGAACATTTGCAGCAGGAGCGGGGTCCGCAACCGGAACATCTTCCTCATCGTCCTCGACGTCCGACACATCAACCCGGACTGGATGTATCACTGCCTCCACCAAACGACGAGGCTGTCTAACAGAACGGGGTTGAGGCACTTTAGAAGCCCTCCTCCGCACACCAGAAGTGGTCCTACGGGAACTACTCGGCTGATCCGGATCCATAATATCTGGAAAAAAAGTCTCCAAATCTCCTCAAAAAGGGTGTGGTAATTTTTAACCTGGAGCTTTCTTTTCAAAATGCATTTTATGACTACATGCATGCATGAACTACTTTAACATACATCTACAGTAGAGTTAAAAGTGCATGAATACTCAATGCTTACATTTTGAAAAATTTTGCTATAGTCCCATCTGTAAATAGGACTATCCACATGCACATAGGCATGAGTAGGTAGCCATTCAGTAGCACACCTGCCCACAGTCATATACATATTATATGCATCTAAATGTCAAAGTCATCAAATCCATAAGGCTAGCTTAATTACCAGGATTACTTTGCATTTTTACCTTTTGCTCATTTGTCCTCAGATAGGATAAGAAATAGCAGAAAAAAGGTATCAATTTGACTGTGTCAAAAGTCAAATTTTTTCACATCATTATGTTCAGCATGGTTTAATACTAACATTTACTATGTTGAATACTTTTTATCAAGTCATACGAGCATGCATATTCACTACTATGTGTTTAGATGCATTTCATGTGATAAGTCATTTTCCAACGGATAGAAACTAGAAAAGAAGACATGCATACGTTACCAAGACAGTGTAGAACACTTGTATGGTGGCAGAATTTGCAGAAAGACGTCTGAACTCAGCAGATCTGAAGAAGAGCTCTCAGATTTCCTTCATGATGCGACTTAAAAATGACTTGTGAAAGCAACCATCCCATTTATGGGCATTCACGGTTGGCTGCATGTCCACCTGCGGCTACTACAGGTGTACCTGTGGCACCCCTACATGGGTCCTACCCCTCCGGCTCGGTCCAGTTCGAGTTGCAAAGGAGATCTCACAAGCTGAAAAGGTCAACTCAGGGATAAAAATTCTACGCGATTGAGCAGAATAGCTTGAAATCCTAGTTTTCTCAGACCGAACCGTGGGTCTACACATCACTCATTGGTGTTCACCCGAACACCGGGTACACTATGCCGATGATCTCAGCTGTTACAAGTCACACTCGGCAATACCTTACGCAGGTCCAATGCCGTCAGGTTGGGGTCATAATTCCAAACACAGATCCCCGACAGGGGCATTACACATTTTCAAATAAAGAATTGCCAGCGGGGGAATCACGCATTCTCAAGCAGTTTCCCCGGCGGGGGCATCATGCGTTTTCATCTGTCCAAATACAGAGTCCTCGGCGGGGGTGTCACGCATTTTCATTCGTTGATGTACATGTCAATGAAAATCAAGCAACCTTGATGTTATTTCATCCAATGGCAGGTAAATCCATCGAAGCATCGGAAGCCATCCAATGATTTCATCCATTGGTGTATGTATCCACAAAAGAAGTCCCCGGCGGGGGTGTCACGCATTTTTCGTTGATGCACATGTCAACAAAGGTCAAGTAACCTTGACAGTTTGCCCAATAGGGATATTATCTGGTGATGTACATGTCAGCAAAGGTCAGGCAACCCTGACAACACAAATTGTTGGCAGTAACTCTAACAGAACATTGATATGTCCTAGCAATACGAACCAGGACAGATCATCCTCATCGGGGAGGAACGATGATGGAATATGTTATACACATCCTCAAACAGACAAGGCTACATCCTCACGAAGTCTCTTGTACATGAGAGATACATCTTCAGTATAAAGTCTGTATCAAGGATTCAAGACTTTGGTGATAACCCCAATGTCAACAATCCTAAAGATTCTGGGTAGCTTTGGATCACACGTCCATGACAGTTCATCAGGCTGCTTATCTATTGCCATCCCTGGTAGAAGCAACAGGGAGCCAGCAATCTTCCTACCATATTGGAGAACAATCCAACAAAACATATGCATCATACATTTGCATCATGTTGTTGCATATAGCATCATGTTTATCTTGTTACATTTCAAGTGTCTAGGATTCTTTATCATATCCATGTCATTACATTGCATGAATATGATAAAGAGGGGCATCTGTAGACACTCGAAATTTTCTGCACACTTGTCACTAACATTGTAAGAGGGCAAATTCGTCTTTCAGAAATAACCCTGGAAGATAATGCAGTTCAAAAACCAAAAATTCCACCGGAGAGGACAGTTCTGTCTCGGAGATAACCCCGAGATGCTTAGTTCCAGTCCCGGAAACAACACCGGGAATAGCAGTGCTAACCTTGGAGATAACCCCAAGGAGTGCAGTTGCAATTCCGGAGATAACCGCCTAAAATGCTTGTTTCAAATGCATGTAGTTAGCTTCAACCTAGGAACTCACACCGAGGCACTCAGTACAAGACCCGAAGAAAACACTAGGAAGACAGGCACACCTCAGAGATAACCCTGAGGACCTTCAGTACTTGAAGCAGTCCAATCTCAGAGATACCCCTGAGCAACGTCTGCTTTATCCGCCCAAACTGGAGATAACCATGGTGAGGGGTAAAATCCTCATTTTGCCACCTCGACCCTATATTGTTCCGTCTCAACATCTCATATAGACATTCCTACACAGCAATGCCCCACAAGAAAGGTCCAATCCCGAGTGACTACTACGCAGGGTAGCACACCGGATAGAATTTGAAGCTTGAAGACCAAGGGCATGGTTCCATCTTCCTGACTTTGTACAACCTCTAATCCCATGTCATGGCGTAGCTCTCGACAACGGCAGTCTGAAATAGGTCTTATACTGTGACGCCTCCAAAATAGGTCCACACAACCCATTCTGAGCCGCCAGATATCACTCTATAAAAATCAAATACAAACTTCATTTATACAACTGTTGAACTGTCGTGCAGAGTACGATAACAGATAAGCTGTGAGTTTTAATACAATATTGTCTCATAGACAGTATCCAAACTCAAATTGTTACAATGCCATATAAAATACAGTAGCAAATATTTTAAGACCCCAAAGAAGAACGAGAAGATTACTATCATATTCATTCTAATGAGGTGCACTTTTGACGCTTTCAAAGTCGGATTCTCATCACCCTATTGTTGTTCGCCAAAATCAATTATTAAGTGACGTATAAAATATGACACACATATCTTAGGTCCTCAATATAATTATATGTTGCATGTCATGCCATTTTATAATGTATTGAGAAACTTCGACAGTGTCAGACCATCACACTATTTCCCTATTATCCCCGCTCGACCCAGCTACACTCTTATTACCTGAAAAGAATTATGAAGCAAAGGGTGAGCACAAATAGCCCAATAAAGGATATCATGACTAAAGATAATTAAATTATCAATAGCCTTCATCAATAATAAATCAGAGATTTAGAACATATGGTAGATGATAAAACTTTTCAACCATAGTTGCAACGGAACGAGCAATCCATTAGAAGAGTCAAATAGACCATCAGGTCTATTATCTTCTCCATGTTAAAAGTCCACCAATAATGTTTTATCCATGTAACATCAATCAACAATTCCTGTCCACAATCATATGAATAACTCATAATCATAATTGTGATTCTAAATTCCTATTCGCACCCAGGATGAAGATAATTTTCATCACCTATCTTCACCTGAAACATCAAAAATCATGGTTATACCAAATCACAATTCCTGCTCATAATCATACTAATAAATTCATCTTTGCACTACGGCCAAAGATATTCATTAACAATTTATTCTTTGCACTACAGGCCAAAGACATACAACTATATTTTAGAAGAGTTAAGTAGAGCATGATATGTACTATCTTTTACGAATTAAAAGTGTATTATCAATATTTTATCGCTGAGACTTAGCTTAATAAATAATCCACATCATCGAATCATCCCAGCACTACGGCTAAGGATATTCATGTAATCATCAATGGTCATGATTATACCGAATAATCCCTGGTTATAATCATACCAATAACTGTCCATCAATGCACTACGGGCCAATGGGGACTTTTACCACATCATCTATAACATTACGGGTCATGATTATACCGACCCCTGGTCATAATCATACCAATAAACAGTTCATCTATGCACATAAGCCAAAGATACTCATCAATCAATAGTTCATCTTTGCACGTAAGCCAAAGATATACAATTGTAAAACTAATAATCAACAAATCATCTTTGCACGTAAGCGAAAGATATACAAATCAAAACAAATAATCAACAGTCTATCTTTGCACGTAAGCCAAAGATGACTTTCATCATAATATAAGCATGAGGATGATGACAATGATATAAGCATTAATCAAACAAAAACAAGGATAAATATTAAAGACTTTAAATTTATCCAAATATTATCAATCACTTAATAAACTCATAATCTAATATTATTAATATTATAACAATATTTTAATCACTTCTTAAACTTATAAACAATTTATTTCAATTGTTTACACTTTACCAAATAATGCATTTAATCATTCAAAATGTAATACTCATAAGATTTCATCACCAATGATCAAATCCCTCATCAAAAATCTGCATATACCCTATATAGGATTCCCAAGCCATAAAATCCTATTTTTCAATTTTGTTACTTCACATAACATATTTAATTCATTTACTCATAACTAGTTTATTTTCATGAAAATACCAAATCAGGTCCCAAAATATTTCTTTTCTAGGATTTAACGGAATATAGTCCCATATTGAACATATATTTTTTCAAAATTTTAAAAATTTATTTACTATTTTCATATAGCCCAAATCGCGAATATTTAGACATTTATCATAAATTGTACTTTTGTCCAAAAATTTCGAAATTTACAGGGTATACTATTGTTATATACATGTACACCCAATAAAAATTTCACCAATTTTGGAGTTAACCACAAGGAGTTATAAGGGTTTACTTTTAAAATAGTCTTTTCCCATAAAATCCATAACTCTTAATTTATACATCCAAAAATCGTCATCTTTGGACACAATATAGAAAACTCATCAAATTATCATTTTAAATTTTTCCAGAATTTTTGAGGGTCAGAAAAATTACGAAACTGCAAATGAATTTTCACCCGCCATACGGTAATCCACGTAGACAGATCATTTCCACAATTTAATAAGGAATGAATATGAAGGATCATTCACCATGCATGCGGTAGTCCACATAGATAGGTTATTCCAACAGAATAATAAAGAATGAAATAACAAAAGAATTCACCATGCATGCGATAGACCGCACAGACAGGTTATTCCAACAGAATAATAAAGAATGGAACTAGGTCATGCGTAATCCGCACGGACAGGATATTCCAACAGAATAATAAAGAATGGAACCAGGTCATGCGTAATCCGCACAGACAAGATATTCCAACAGAATAATAAAGAACGGAACCAGGTCATGCGTAATTTGCACAAACAGGATATTCCAACAGAATAATAAAGAATGGAATAACAACAGAATTCACCAGGCATGCGATAGACCGCACAGACAAGTTATTCCAATAGAATAATAAAGAATGGAATAACAGAAGAATTTCACCATGTATGTGGTACTTCGCATAGACGGGTTATTCCAACATAATAATAAAGAATGGAATAATAGAAGAATTTCATCATGTATGCGATTGCCGATAAACAGAGTTATTCCAACATAATAATAAAGAATGGAATAATGTAAGAATTTCACCATATATACGGTGATCATGTATACAGTTATTCCAATGAGAATAATAAGGAATAGAATAACAATAGCTCTCTTCATGAATACGAAAGAAATAATACCCTTACTATAATAATAATAATAATATCCTTACCTCGGAAGAAGATGGATCTTTGGAATAGTGAGGTAGCGGACTTCTCTTCTTCTTTTTCTCTATAATTTCTCTACTATAATAATTGCTTTAAAGCTTTAGTGAATTGGTGAGAAAGGAAGGAAGAATGAGCTTATTTATAGAAAAAATATAGTTTCGATAATTATGTTTTGGGGCTCAAAATATTACGATATAATACCTTTCTCTTTTTCTTCATTTTTAATTTAGTCCTGCAAGTATTATCAAACTTGCTCCACCTCCCTAATAGTAAATAATGTGAATCAATAGTTCAATCATGTGAATCAATAGTTATAATCATGTGAAAATATGAATTACGATATAGTACCTCCATCTATACCTCCATTTTAACTTAGTCATGCAAGTATTATCAATTTTGCACCAACTACCTAATAGTACAAAATGTGAATCAATAGTACACACACATGTGAATAAATAGTTATAATCATGTGAATTAATAGCAATTAATTGCTCATTTATTAGATTAATTACTAGATTGGTCAATATAACCTCCACATATCAATTACTTATCGAAATAAATGTGATTTCCACTAACACTAACAATCCCAACATAATGGAAATATTTTCTCAAAATTTTCATTTGAAATTTTTTGAAGTTTTGACTTTTTGAAAAAAATTCAATCATTGACTTTTTGACCAAAAAGAAGTCAACCACAACAAATTTTATAGTCTATTTCTAATTTCATCTTCGGGACTCAAATATCACGTCGCGTCTCAAATTCAACTCCTAACTCAAATTTGATTTTTAATAACATTCATCATTAATATTATAACATACAATATTTAACTTTCGGTCATTCCCGAGAAGGGGGCTTTTCGATAAGGATATCTCCTTATTAGGCGGCGCGATTAGGTGACCAAATCTCTCTTGTGAACTTCTAGACATTGTCAATATTGTAAATAATAATATGAATAACTTTGTCGTCTCAATTATTGATTTAATAATATAACATATTATGCGATGAAACTGTGACAATAATTGAATCAATAATATGAGAGATATGATGCAACAATTACTTTGTAGTAATAATTAAAAATAATCGAAGTGACTTCTCACGTAAGTATCAATAATCAATATCGTGTATTACTTATCTGACGCGTATTACTATACTTTTACCTAGGAGTAGTTCAATAGTTTTAATGGTAACACTTTAGTTGTTATTTTATAAAAGATAATTATGTCATTTTTCTTTTACGACAATACTTACATTTGTAGAGTCCACCAATGATTGTACTTAAATCCTCGGATATTCCACGACAAAAGAATATTTTATAACAACTTGCATACTTTGAAAAATTTTCACATATCATTTTTAACCTTTTATCAATTCTAACCATTTACTAAATAGAATAATTATAAGAAAAATTGAATACTTTCATTTCATAAAATTAGGGTCTCACATATACACCTCAATCATGATGCGGGATTGCGCTTCTAAAAGTTCAAGTGGACATCACAACAGGTACGCATTGTGCGTCTTTCAAGCACGATTTGACATGCGATATATTATTCTTGAATTTTACTCCACAAAGCAATATCATGTCGACAATTTGGATATTTTTAAACTCGGATAAATTTAAAGTCTTTAATATTTATCCTTGATTTCGTTTGATTAATGCTTATATCATTGTCATCATCCTCATGCTTATATTGTGATGAAAGTCATCTTTGGCTTACGTGCATAGATGGACTGTTGATTATTGATTTTATAGTTGTATATCTTTGGCTCACGTGCAAAGATGGACTGTTGATTATTGGTTTTATAGTTATATATCTTTGGCTTACGTGCAAAGATGGACAGGTGTATGACATGATCATCACCATTGGTGATAATAACGAATATCTTTGGCCCGTAGTGCATGGATAATTCGATGATATGATTGGCGGGATCATGACCATTAGTTAACAGTTGAATGTCTTTGGTCGTAGTGCACTGACAGACAATTGATTGGTATGATCATGACCATTGGTTTTATAGTTGAATATCTTTGGCCCGTAGTGCAAAGGTAGACAACTGATTGGTATGATCATTGTTATTACATTTGAATATCTTTAGCCTTTGGGGTAAGGATATTGAGTAAGCGTTATATTAAGCCTTTGTGGAAAGGATAAACTATTGATTTACATGATTATAAATATGAATTATGGATTTAAATATAATCTTTGGTGGTTCAGGTGAAGACAGGTGATGATAGTCCTTTTTGTCTTGCGTATAACAAAGAACTGTTGATGAGTATTACAGGAATGAAATATTAACGATGGACTTTTAATCTAGAGGAGATAGTAGACATTATGTTCTACTTGACTCTACTAATGGATTGCTTATTCCGCTGCATTTAAACTTGATGTTTATTGAATTTTATCAGTTTAACACTGTTAAAGGCTAAAGATAATTTATTCTGCATTTTCTTAGTCATAATATTTCTTACTGGGCTAGTTGAGCTCACCCTTTTGCTTCCATTGTTCTCTTCAGGAAATGAGAACGTAGCTGGGACTAGTCGGGGAATGGAGTGATGGTCCAGGATAAGTGGCTTTAGTAGTCCTCACTATTCTGTGAAATAGTGTGATAATAATTGTAATGAGGACTCCATTGAGTGTGGATATTGTCTGGAAGGCAATATTCATGTTTAAACTCTCAGCTATGTTTGTCGTATATATTACCACACAGTTATATAATTAAGTTTGTAGTTGAGTTCTGTACCATGTATCTGGCGACTCAAGATGGGTGATGTATACCTGTTTTGGGGGCGTCACAGTTGGTATCAAAGCTTAGGGATATTATCCCTGGCTGAGATGTTAGACTAGAACTAGGAGGGGAGAGACGAGTTAATCCTTCGCTAGTATGACCTACTTAAGTTATTTGTTATTTAATTGGTCGGTCAGAATATAGGGTTATATTGTGGTATGTCAATTAACCCTTATTTTGAAACTATATTTCAGAATAATATCTGAAATACATGAGATGAGCAATGGGAAAATCATGATATAAAGAAAATAACTGGGAAGGTATAATCTGAATAAAAAGCAAGGTATTCTCATCTCTTCGAACTACCAGGTACGTAAATTTCGAGGGCGAAATTTCATAAGGAGGGGAGATTGTGAGACCCCAAATTTTATAAAATGAAAGTATTCAATTTTCTTATAATTATTCTATTTAATAATAGGTTAAATTTATAAAAGGTTAAAGTTAAGGGTGATATTTGAAAATTTTGCAAAGGAAGCAAGTTGTTATAAAATATTCGTTTTGTCGGGAAATATTTGTTTGGTCGGGGAATATTCTTTTTTGTCGGGGAATATTCGTATGACGGCACAATTATTGGTGGACCCCATAACAGAAGTATTATCGTAATTAAAAATGATGTAATTATCTTTTATAAAAATAACGTACGAAAAGTTTTCACTGCTTAAATTGTTGAACTACTCTCAGAGTAAAAGTAATATAATATGCGTGGTTGCATAGTAGCAACACGTATTGATTATTGATGCTTACGTGAGAAGTCACTCAGTTATACTCAATTATTGCTACATTAATTGATGCATCATATCTCTCATATTATTGATTCAATTATTATCACAGTATCATCTGCATAATATTTTATATTATTAAATCAATAATTGAGACAACAAAGTTATTCATATTATTATGCAATATTGACAATGTCTAGAAGTTCTATCAAGGAGAGGTTTGGTCACCTAATTGCGCGCCAATAAGGAGAAATCCTTATCGGAAAGCCCCCTCTTTCCTGGGAACGATCTGGTTGTTAATATTGTGAGTTATAATATTAATGATAAATGTAATTAAAATTTTGAATTTGAGTTCAGAGTTGAATTTGGAGATGCGGACGTGATATTTGAGTCCAAAACGATGAAATTAGTAAAAATAGAATATAAACACAAAATTTATCGAGGTTGACTTTTTGGTCAAAAAGTCAACAGTTGACTTTTTCGGAAAAAGTCAAACTTCAAAATTTCAAAAAAAAATTGTTGATAAAAATATTTCCATTGTGTTGGGATTATTAGTGTTAGTGGAAATCGACATTTATTTCGATAATAATTGATGTCTGGAGGTTATATTGACCAATCGGATAATTAATCGGATAAATGAGCAATTAATTGCTATTAACTCACATGTTTATAACTATTTGTTCACATGTGTGTACTATTGATTCACATTCATGTACTATTAGGGGTGGTGGTGCAAGATTGATAATACTTGCATGACTAAGTTAAAATGGAGGTATAGATGGAGGTACTATACTGTAATTCGTATTTTCACATGTATAGAACTATTGATTCACATGATTGTACTATAGATTCCCATGATGTACTATTAGGGGAGGTGGTGCAAGTTTGATAATACTTGCAGGACTAAATTAAAAATGAAGGAAAAGATGAAGGTATTATACTATAATATTTAGGTATTATACTATAATATTTCGAGTCCCAAAACGTACAATTATCGAAACTATATTTTCCTATAAATAGAAGCTCATTCTTCCTTCATTCTCACAAATTCACTAAGACTCACAAGAGCAATTAAAGAGAGAGAATCTATAGAGAAAAAGAAGAAGAGTAGTCTGCTACTTCACTACTTCAGTATCCCGTCTTCTTCTGAGGTAAGGGGTATTATTTATTTCATATTCTGAAGAGATTATTTTTCATATTCGTATGAATATAATTTTCATTCAATATTCGTAAGGAACATCATCTTCGTTCAATATTCGTAGGAATATTATCTTCGTTAAATATTCGTTGGAATATTATTTCCGTTCAAGGGATGTTATTTTTGTTCAATTTCGCTTGAAATAATATTTTCTTCCATACTCTGTAGTATGTAAGTAATATTATTTCATTTCAGATTTTGAATTCTATACTCATTTTGTTGAAGTTTTGGCTTCTATACTCCATAAAATTAGTAGAATATCCTTGATATTTGCACTTCATCCAGTATCTTTTCATGGAAATATTATTCTGAGCTTTCTTGATAATTATTGATCTTTTCATGGCGGAATACTATTCATGAGTTACTATTTATGGGTTACTATTTACCTGGTTACTATTCACTCAAATATTATTCACTCGAGTATTCGGGGTACTTTTCATGCCAGAGTACTATTCACGAGTTACTATTCACGGATTACTATTCACCCAATTACTATTCACCCGAATATTATTCACTCGAGTATTTGGGGTACTTTTCATGTCGGGGTACTATTCAAGAGGTACTATTCCTGAAGTACTATTCATAGGGTACTATTCACGGGATACTATTTACCCAAAAAGTATATTTCTTTTCTGTCCAAATTATTTTTGGTACATGAATATTATTCTTGAATTTTACTCCACAAAGCAATATCATGTTGACAATTTGGATATTTTTAAACTCTGGATAAATTTAAAGTCTTTAATATTTATCCTTGATTTCGTTTGATTAATGCTTATATCATTGTCATCATCCTCATGCTTATATTGTGATAAAAGTCATCTTTGGCTTACGTGCATAGATGGACTGTTGATTATTGATTTTACAGTTGTATATCTTTGGCTTATGTGCAAAGATGGACTATTGATTATTGGTTTTATAGTTATATATCTTTGGCTTACGTGCAAAGATGGATAGGTATATGACATGATCATCACCATTGGTGATAATAACGAATATCTTTGGCCCGTAGTGCATGGATAATTCGATGATATGATTGGCAGGATCATGACCATTAGTTAACAGTTGAATGTCTTTGGTCGTAGTGCACTGACAGACAATTGATTTGTATGATTATGACCATTGGTTTTATAGTTGAATATCTTTGGCCCAGTAGTAAAAGGTGGACAATCCGATTGGTATGATCATTGTTATTACATTTGAATATCTTTAGCCTTTGGGGTAAGGATATTGAGTAAACGTTCTATTAAGCCTTTGTGGCAAGGAGAAACTATTGATTTACATGATTATAAATATGAATTATGGATTTAAATATAATCTTTGGTGGTTCAGGTGAAGACAGGTGATGATAGTCCTTTTTGTCTTGGATATAACAAAGAATTGTTAATGAGTATTACAGGAATGAAATATTAACGATGGACTTTTAATCTAGAGGAGATAGTAGACATTATATTCTATTTGACTCTTCTAATGGATTGCTTATTCCGCTGCAGTTAAACTTGATGTTTATTGTATTTTATCAGTTTAACACTATTGAAGGCTAAATATAATTTATTCTGCATTATCTTAGTCATAATATTTCTTACTGGGCTAATTGAGCTCACCCTTTTGCTTCCATTGTTCTCTTCAGGAAATGAGAACGTAGCTGGGACTAGTCGGGGAATGGAGTGATGGTCCAGGATAAGTGGCTTTAGTAGTCCTCACTATTCTGTGAAATAGTGTGATAATAATTGTAATGAGGACTCCATTGAGTGTGGATATTGTCTAGAATGCAATATTCGTGTTTAAACTCTCAGCTATGTTTGTCGTATATATTACCTGACAGTTGTATAATTAAGTTTGTAGTTGAGTTCTATACCATGTATCTGGCAACTCAAGATGGGTAATGTATACCTGTTTTGGGGGCGTCACATGGGGTGGCCATTTAAAAAAAAGGCGAGGAAGTCATGTCCAATTTGCTCTATACACACCCTAAACTGAATGCTTTCTCATTTTAAACACTTGTAAGCTCATATATAGCTACTTTTCTTACCGGCGGAGCCGTGTGTTCATCCACTTTAAAGTCATTGAAGTCTTCTTTGGCAGTCCATTGTAAGCCTTCTTACACATCTTAAAGCCTTTCTCTTCATCTTTGCACACACCTTTCTTCACGTTGAGAGTCGAGTTGGGTGTGTATGCCCGGACTTCGGTCCATGGTTTTATTTCAGTTTGTATATACATATACATATACATATATACGTATATATATATATATATGGACTAACATTATCGAGTTATGCCTCGATTGAGCACATTTTACATCCTAGAAAGTTTACTTATTTATATATATATATATATATATATATATATATATATATATATATATATATATATATATATATATATATATATATATATACTTATATATATGAATTGTTGTCGAACTCGCTTAGATGAGCACAGATTTTATATCCAAAGCGTTTATTACTTTTATATATATATATATATAGACTTATATATATGAACCGTGTTGTTTTGACTATGTTCGATGAGCACAGATTTTATATCCTATATTTATTGTTTATATATATATATATATATATATACTTATATATATGAACTGTGGTTGAACTATGTTCGATGAGCTTGGATTTTACATCCGGTGCATTTACTGCTTTTATATATATATATTTACTTTTCGTCCCGCCTGGAGTTTACTTCATGGCGGTTGATTGCTTTTACAGCTTTATTTACATTTTCGATCCCCCGTGGAGGTGCTTCGTGGTGGTTGATCATGTATATATATATATATATATATATAATCTAGCATCGCTTTCACATAAATTACGGCATCATGTGAGCCTAGGAATCATGTGATCACTGATTCGATCCATCGAATCTAGATTCTGATTCGTGATGGACATTTTCAGCTGTAAGCAGCTTATAAATTTATTCACAGTGTTTGGATCCTCAGATGGTTTTCATGCCAACGAGGAGTTCGGCACTTCTTTGTATATTATTTTTCTCGAAGATGCTTCGCATCTCGAAAATAAAAGCAATCAAGCCGAACATGATAAAAATGGAAGTATCAAAAGGTCTTAATTACTATTGAGCATAAGGGTATGAAAAACCTCTTTTACAAAACATCACTGCTATATCTTGTTTAAAACTGAATTTTTATATAAATTTAAACCCTGTGCATATAGGTGCGAACGAGGCCTCGCACTACTTCCAAATAACAGCACATTGACCCACACACACACACACATTCATATAACAGTTTCTTGAAAAGTGGAGGTCACCGTGGTAACACGGATGTCGGGGGGTGCCTAACACCTTCCCTCCGCATAATCAAGCCTCCAGACCCTAATGAATCTCGGTTTTGCAGACCCGTTTATCAATGTAACATCACTAGGTTAATGTGCAAACCTTTTCTCGGTTGTGTTGGTACAACCATATAAAAAACCAACTGGCGACTCTTACAGTCCATTTGTCGACATATACATGTCGGACCTTTTCACAACTTTTTTTCCCAAACAAATCTCATCTAACATGAGAACACCAAAGAACAAGAACAGAAAAGGGACAAATAAAAATCCCGACATCGACAACTTCGAGATAAACTCTGCGATCTCTCTCTTCATATTGCTCCACCAAAATATATGTCGAAGATCATGATATATTTTGGTACTCCCAAGATGGATTTCAAACAGTGTGTTGTGTGCCTCCATCATGATTTTATGCTTTAAGTCAGAATCGTTAGGAACACAAAGTCTGGAGTTGACTCAAAGTATTCCTTCTTCATTGATTCTTGCTTCTGGAACAGCACCTTCTTGCACCTTCTTCTTCATACACATAAGCTCCAAGTCCGTAGCTTGAGCAGCTTTAACTTTATCCATTAAAGTCGATTCTACTCGTATATATGACATTATCACGTGGGTCCTTGGAGTCTTTAACTTTATCTCCATCCTTTGCAAGTCATACCAAATGGGCCTTTGCGTTGACAATATTGCACTCGTACCCGTATATGATCTTCTACTCAATGCGTCTGTGACGCCCCCAAAACAGGTATACATCACCCATCTTGAGTTGCCAGATACATGGTACATAAATTCAAATACAACTTAATTATACAACAGTCATGTATAATACGACAAAACATAGCTGAGAGTTTAAACAAGAATATTGTCATCTAGACAATATCCACACTTAATGGTGTCCTCATTACAATTATTATCATATTATTCCGTAGAATAGTGAGGACTACTAAAGCCATTAATCCTGGATCATCACTCTATTCCCCGACTCGTCCCAGCTATATTCTCATTTCCTGAAGAGAACAATGAAAGAAAGGGTGAGCTCAACTAGCCTAGTAAGAAATATTATGACTAAGATAATGCAGAATAAATTATCCTTAGCCTTCAACAGTATAACAACTGATAGAATACAATAGACAACAAGTTTTAGATCAACAACTGCAGCGAAAATAAGAAATCCATTAGAAAAGTCAAGTAGAGCATAAAATCTACTATCTTTTATGATTTAAAAAGTTTTTTATCAACTTTATCGCTAAGACTCAGCTAAAAAAATAAACCACATCATCGAATCATCCCTGCACCATGACCAAGGATATTCATTAAATCATCAATGGTCATGACTATACCGAATAATCCCTGGTCATAATCATACCAAAAACTATCCATCAATGCACTACAGACCAATAAGGACTTTTACCACATCATTCGTCACATTACGGTCATGATTATACCGAATAATTCCTGGTCATAATCATACCAAGTCCATCTATGCACGTAAACCAAAGATGACTTTCATCACAATATAAGCATGAGGATGATGACAATGACATAATAATTCAATAAAACAAGTTCAAGGATAAATTTTAAAGATTTATAATTTAATTTATCCAGAAATCAATAACGTCCAAATTGTCAACATGATACTACTTAGTAGAGTAAATTCAAGAATAATATTCATATACCAAAAATAATTTGAACAGAAAAGAAATATATTTTTTGGGTGAATAGTACCCCGTGAATAGTACCCCGTGAATAGTACTTCGGGAATAGTACCCTGTGAATAGTACCCCGACACAAAAAGTATCCCAAATACCCGAGTGAATGATACTAGAGTGAATAGTAATTGGGTGAATAGTAACCCGTGAATAGTAACTCATGAATAGTACTCCGACATGAAAAGTGCCCCGAATACCCGAGTGAATAATACTAGAGTGAATAGTAACTGGGTGAATAGTAACCCATGAATAGTAACTCGTAAAAGAAAAATACCAAAGAAAGTGATATTCCATGACGAGTACAAAAGAAATGATATCTTATACGAGTATAATAGAATATACGAAACTGCAAATAAATTTTCACCCGCCATGCGGTAATCCACGTAGACAGATCAATTCCACAATTTAATAAAGAATAAATATGAAGGATCATTCACCATGCATGTGATAATCCACATAGACAGGTTATTCCAATAGAATAATAAAGAAAGGAATAACACGAACTTATTCATCATTAATATTATAACTCACAATATTTAACAACCAAGTCGTCCCCAGGAAAGAGGGGGCTTTCCGATAAGGATTTCTCCTTATTGGCGCGCAATTAGGTGACCAAACCTCTCCTTAACAGAACTTCTAGACATTGTTAATATTGTAAATAATAATATGAATAACTTTGTCATCTCAATTATTGATTTAATAATATAAAATATTATACAGATGATACTGTGACAATAATTAAATCAATAATATGAGAGATATGATGCAGCAATTACTGTAGCAATAATTGAGTATAACTGAGTGACTTCTTACGTAAGCATCAATAATTAATACAGTGTGCTACTATGCAACCATGCGTATTACTTACTTTTACTACCGAGTAGTTCAACAGTTTTAACGGTAACACTTTCGCCGTTATTTTTATAAAAGATAATTACATAGTTTTCTTCTTACTACTAATGATACTTTCGTTATTAGGGTCCACCAATGATTGTGCCATCATACGAATATTCCCCGACAAAAAAAATATTCTCCGACCAATCGAATATTATATTACAACTTACATACTTTGCAAAATTTATAAATATTACCCACAACTATAACATTATATCAAATCCACACCATAATATTCAAAAAAAATATTTCGAGAAATTTAAATCTTTATTCATAAAATTTAGGGTCTCACAATCTCCCCCTCCTTGTGAAATTTCGCCATCGAAATTTATGTATGTACCTGATATGCCAAAGAGATGAGGATACCTTAACTTTATTTCAGATTCTAACTCTTGAGGTATAACCTTTGAGTGTTGAATACGATCCTTCTTATCCAAGATTTTAACACGTATCTCCTCATACGTTAAATCTTCTGCTATCTCGTCTAGTTATAATTTAATAACGTGGTTCGGGTCATCCACATATTTACGTAACATTGATACGTGAAAAACGTTATGAACACGTGACATACTTGGCGGTAAAACGAGTCTATAGGCCACAGTTCCTACTTGATCAAGGATTTCAAATTGGCCAATAAAATCGAGGGTTGCGATTTTCTCTCTTAATCGACTTTTGCTTCTAGAATAACGCCTTCTTGAACCTTCTTCTTCGCATTCATCAGCTCCAGGTGTGTAGTTTGAGCGGCTTTAACTTTATCGATTAAAGTCAATTCTAATCATATATTCGTTATCTTCACGTGGGTCCCTAGAGTCTTTAACTCTATCTTCATCATTTGTAAGTTATACGAAATGGGTCTTTGTGTTAACAATATCGCACTCGTAAACGCATACAATCTTCTACTCAACGCGTCAGCTACCACGTTCGCTCTTCCACAATGATATTGAATGGTATAGTCGTAATCTTCAACAGCTCGAGCCAACGTCTTTGGTGCATAATACGTTCATTCTAGGTGAAGAAATATTTAAGTGTTTTAGAAATGGGTTTTGTACTGGGGTCAATACAAAATTTGATTTCACGCTCTAGGGGTAGGCTAAGAAGTCATCAAGAATACGCCAGGAAATTTATTAAGAATAGAAATATCATTCAAAACTGTGACTCTCATCCAAGACTTGGATAGTACGTCACATTGATATCTATCAACTTGCCACCGCTAATTTACGGCTTCCCCTACAAAAAGTTCACTTGCGATTGCATTCCACAAAGTCACCAAATGAAAAGGCTCGGGACTCTTTACTTATGGCTTGATATGACAACGATTGGCTTTAGTGGTTTGGTTACTTGAATTTGCATAACAGGTTGGTTAGGAATATAAAAGCTAACAACCTTACGAAAAGCATGATAAGTAGTTAACCAATCGATTCCTAAAATCACATCAAGGGCAAGTATTTTCAAAGAGATAAGATCGACAGGTAACGTGAAAGTGTCGATTTGAATCAACAAGATTTATAAACAGTGGATGTAACGAAGGTTTCTCCTAATGAAGTTTCAACCGATAAGTCAAAGTCTAACTTCTCTAGAGTTAAATTTAAACGTTGAGCGTAAGCAAGAGAGATAAAAGAATGGGTAGAACCAGTATCTAATAAGGTATAGACTTCGCAATAATTTATAATCAACTAACTCGTGCTAACTTCATTCGGGTTACTCGCTTTTTGAGAAGTCACGAAAAAACGCTCTTCCTGAAACCACCAACTTTGTTTTGTCCGTATCCGCCTTTGGTGCCACCGTCCTAGCTGGACTTGACTTTGGTGCACGAAAAAATCGGGCTAAGTGACCCTCTCTTCCACAATTGAAACACACTTTGGACTGTTGCGTACAGTTTGGAATAATGTGTCCCTCCCCTCCGCATTTGTAACATACGACCGGCGGTCATTCTCCTTCCTTAACAACAGGTGCTAGTGCTGACGTCTTCCCATCATCGTTAAATCTTCTCTTCTTGAATTTTCCACTTCTATTATCTTGGCCATGATTACCACCGAAGTGGTTACCATTCTTGGCATGATAATTTCCCCCACGATGGTTATCATTGTTTCGATGGCCGTTACCACCAGTATGATTATTATCGTGTCGTTGGTAATTGCCTTTTGGTTGGGCTGGCCCATTATCGCGCTCCAATAACTGAGCCCTATTCACAACATCTGAATATAAACAAAGTTTATGAGAAATGAGGTATTGACGTATATCGGGTTTCAAACCTCTTAGAAATATTGGCGTCATTCGCTCCTCATTATCGACCAAATGGGATGCAAACCGGGATAACTCCACAAACTTAGCCTCATACTGCAATACAGTCATGTTAGTTCCCATTAGGCACAATATAGATCTAGAAGGGGGGGTTGAATAGATCCTTAGAATTTAAAAATACTTTTACTCTATTAAGTTGTATTGCTCATTAAGTAGCTCATGACAAACATAAGAATATTTTCAAGCATAGCGGAATAAGTAAAGGATCCCCTTCATTGATATATTCATAATCACACATACATTGTTCGTAGAGTTACTTCAATAGTAAGCAGTTAAAACATTCATAGCAGTTATAGCAGTTAATGTACATAATGTAAATGACATAGAGTAAAAGACACAAGGGGTTTTAAGTGGTTCAGAGACTCAAGCTCCTAATCCACTCTTCTACTTTCAATTAGCGAGTTTTCACTAAGGAAGGGCGGACCTTGAATCATTAAGATTCCTTGAGGCCCGGCTGACCTTGGGACTTTAGTTCACTAAGAACTCTTTAAGGCCAGCAGCCTTGGAACTTCTCAAGTTCCCTAGGAACTCTTTAATCCCAGCAGGCTTGGAACTTCTTTTAGTCCCTCCGGACAAGGACCCCTCAGGCCCTGGCTTCTTATTGTTGTTGTTGGTGCTGAGCTGCTAAGATATCATTAGGCTCTGAACATCTTTTGTACTTAGCAGCTTAGTGTGATCCTCTTTGCTTTCAGCTTCGAGTCCGGACCAAATATTCTTTGGGGCAGCTGATCTTCACTCTTTTCTGCTTATCTTCATCTGGTATCTGCTGTGCACCATCACCATCTGGATTTGCTAAGTCTCTGTGCTTTTAGTAGACTTTGTTTGGCACTTAGCAATCCCTGAACCCTTCTTGAATACTTTACAGATATGGTTCTGCACTTGTTCATTTTCAACTTTCGGTTCAGGGTGATTCGTAGAGTGGCTCTCTTGATTTTCTTTATACTTAGCCAATTTCCTGAATGCTATCTTCTTGGCCTTCTCGGCTCTCAGCTTGGCTGTCATCTTCAGTGGCATTCTCATCTTTGTTGAGTGAAGCTTTTATCTGTTTGATTCCTTCTTCAAAGCTGCTTCACTACCACCTTGATAGTCTCATTGTCACTGAGACTTGTTCTATTGATCTTTGGTGGAACTCGTATTGTCAACAATAGCATTCACCAACTCAACGATTCTACAACTACACAATCATCAGCAACTCTTGATCTTTGAAGCTTTGTTGATTTATACTGCTTTCCAATCTTCTCGTTGGAAAGTAGCCGTTGAAAGCTATTTAAATTTCTTTGCAGATCTCGAGTTATTTGGTGCAGACTGCAGATATGACATGACATCTTTTTTGACTTTCTGACACTACAGTCTGTTGTTTCACCAACCCTATCAGATATATCACTTTAATATCTTGGGCAGGTCGAAGACTTTATTTCCTTCTTCTGATTTCTCGATCAGAGGTTGTCCTTGCATCGATGTTCTCAATGAGCTCTTGTCAAATATTACCCTTCAGATTGAACCGTTGCCAATGCTTCAGTCTTCAGCTATTCAAACTCTACGATTCTGATGCATGTCTTCATGGACTTGATCGTAGCGTCTTGTTGACTGGTAGAGACAACACTACGATCTTGAAGAGTGTTGATTTGATCTTCAATGTAGAACACCTCTTCCTTCTCTTGTCGCGGTGCTTGACACTTACATTTGCCTCGGCTGACTCTCGAGATCTTGATGGCTCGATTCCTTACTTTCTCGGCCTCTTCTCGAATAACAAGACACTTGATTTGTGGCGTGTCCATTCGCTTTCTCCTTATGATCTCCGTTCACTTATCATCAATGGGTGACCCGATGCTTAATCACTTTAGCCTTGTTCTTGAAGTCGTCCAATATCTCATATGTACTCCATCGCTTCTTTCTTTGTTTGGCAAACACTATGAACTCAGTAACTTCCAAGATCGTTGTCTTCATGCAGCTTGACGATTCATCGCACTTCTTGACTTTTCTTGTCACGATTCTGAAGTCTTCTTCTGATCTCCCTGTGGAAGACTTCATCTCAAATGGCTTCACAACTCAATCTTGATGCTGATTGAGTTGGTGCTTAGATCTTCTGTTAGCTTGCATGCCATTCGTTGAGTGCTCTCTGGTTTCCTTCAGGTGGGACATATCTATGCAGTGCCAACTAGAGGCTTCATTCCTTTGGATATTCTAGGAGTGCTCATTCGTTGAGAATCGTATTTGCTCTACGATTCTACCTTGGCATTGTGAGCACATCTATTGGGGTCTTAGTTCTGCACTCTATGATTCAGCTTTGGCTGTGCAGACACTACAACTCTGAGATCAGATCTTGACACTACGATTTCTGTCGTTGTGCTTGTTATCTTCATCTGATTTTGCTCGACTACGATCTCTGCCTTTGGTATGATTAGTAGACTCTACAACTCTGAGTGTAGTCTACGATTCTTGACTTGGCTTTGGCAGATACTCGGTCGGTTCGTAGACAGGTTGTTTCTACGATTCTGAACATGACTTCCTCAGTAGACTACGGCTCCGAGTAAGTGTTACTCGACACACTACGATCCTTCCTCGTCTCTCCTGGCAGTCTACGAACTTTGAGACCTACTATCTTGCAGACTACGATTCTTCCTTGATAGCTCTCGAGTTATTCTTAAATTTCCTGGCAGACTACGATTTCTTGTGCAGTGCTCGACGATCAGACAAGCCTATCTATTACATCATAAGATCAACCTAACATGCTTGATCTTTCTATATTTATAGTCCTTGTACATCATTTCTTTTTAAGGACTTTACAAAGTTGTTTTACTTATGTAGGATCAACCTAACCCATTTGATCAATTCATTCTAAGTCCTTGTACATATGTTTCTATTATCTATCAAAGGACTTTACAGCTTTTCTTAATGCAAGCATACTTGCATATTCATTCATATATATATATATATATATATATATATCATAATTAAATCATATATAAATAGGAATATCGTTCACATGTTTATTCCTGACAATCTCCCCCTATTTGATTATGACAAAAATAATAAGTGCATATGCATGTTATGAATGAATCTTATATACAGTGGCAAATTGTATTTCTAAAACAGATAATCATGAATGTCATTTATAATGATGTGGAATTTAATATACTGACATTTTACATCCTGGATCCAGAACATACCTAACTAGTTAGAGATGTACCTCTTTGGTTCCATATATGATTCCAGGATGTCTGTTGACCCACTATTCATCTGTTTGATTCCTTTGCTCCCCCTGGGATGTGGAGCTATTCAATTCTTCTTCTTCTGGTTCTGGCTCTGGCTCCCCCTTAGATGATGATTCACCTCGTTCGGGTTCCTCGCGTTTTGGACAGTCACGACAAATGCCCTTCCAGGAACCACCGACTTTAACTTGTCCGGGACAGCCTTTGGAGTCACCATCTCCGTTGGACTTTGTTTCACTACAAGACAATCTCTAGCTATATGTCCTTTCTTTCCACAGTTATAACACACCTTGGATTGTTGTGGGCAGTTTGGGTTGATGTGTCCCTCTTTCCCGCATTTATAACATACGACCGGTGATCGTTCTCCTCTCCTAGAAACAGTTGATGTTGGTGCTGACGTCTTCACGTTATCATTGTTGTACCTTCTCTTTTTGAAATCTCCCCCCGATTCGTTTCTTCTACTATCATGGCCACGATTACCACCAGAGTGATTACCGCTTTTGTCCGAGTGTTTTCCTCCCCAATGGTTGTCATTGCTCTGATGACTATTGCCACCAGTATGACCCTGGTTGTGGTCCTTCGGTTGAACATACTCATTATCTCGCTCTAATAATTGAGCCATGTTCACAACATCTGAATATAGAGAAAATTTAAGAGAAATAAGATATTACCGAATTTCAGTTTTCAGACCTCTCAGAAACATATGCGTCATACGTTCCTCATTCTCTACCAAATGAGGTACAAACATGGATAACTCTGCGAACTTAGCCTCGTACTGGGACACAGTCATGTTGTTATGTTCCAGTCTAATAAACTTTACCTCCTTCGTATGACGAATACTTTCAGGAAAGTACTTGTCATTGAACAGTTTCTGAAACGTTTCCCAAGACATATTGAGTACAATTTGGTGGAGTGCGATTCACGGACTCCTCCAATGAATCCGCCTCACCACGGAACATAAAGGTGGTGAATGGAACCTTCTGTTCCTCCGTGTATCCCAAGATATCAAATATCTTGGTAATTTGTTTAACTCGTGTTTCGGCCTTGATCGGATCCGGCTTTCCCACAAATTCTGGTGGTCCCAACTCTTTGAACTGCTTGGCCGTGACAAGCCGCGCGTTGCTATCATTTCCACTCGTATTTTGTACACGAGTCTCCCTCGTCTGATTTTGCATGAACTGCAAAAAGTTTCTAAACATTTCATCATTCATCGTTTGTTCGGTAGTGTTGTTTACAGGAGGAATATTGTCTTCCTATTGCACGTTCCCCTGGTTGATGATTAAAGGTGTTTCCATGGTCTCATTCACTCTATTGTTAACATTTTCAGCTGCCATTCTCAAATACTGCCATAAAACACAGGTTAATTAAAGAAATTGACATGCCACATAATATCCCTATATTATGACCGACCAAACAAATAAGCTTAGGTAGGACACACTAGCGAAGGATTTACTCATCTCTCCCCTCCTAGTTCTATTATCCGATCTCATGGGAGACCATATCCCTAAGCTCGATATCAATCGTGGCGCCCCCCAAAATAGGTATACATCACCCATTCTCGAGTCGCTAAATACATGATAAAAACAACAACTACAACTTCATTATTACAATTGTCATGCAAAATACGACAACACATATACTGTGAGTTTAAATACAAATATTATCTTCTAGACAGTATTCAAACTCAAATAAGTCCTCATTACAATTATTGAACTCTATTTTACAAAATAGTGAGGACTGCTAAAACAACTGACTGGAAACATCACTCCACACCCCGACTTATTCTCGCTATATTCTAGCCTCCTAAGAAGAAAAATGGAACAAAAAGGAAAAGGGTGAGCTCAACTAGCCCAGTAAAGAATATTATGACTAAGATAATGTAGAACAAATAATCGTTAGCCTTCAATAATTCAGATAAAATATAATGGACAACAAGTTTTAGATCAATATTCGCAGCGGAAATAACAATTCATTAGAAGAGTTAAGTAGAGAATGAAATCTACTATCTTCTATGATTTAAAAGTCCATCATCAATATTTTATCCCTGTAACATCAATCAATATACATCTTGAACCAAATATTCATCTTTGCACTACGGGCCAAAGATATTCATTTATATCACCAAATTAGTCGAGTTCATCTCAACAATTGTTCATCTTTTACTCTACGGGCCAAAGATATTCATCGAGTAATCATTCATCTTTGTACTACAGGCCAAAGATATTCAGTAATATCATCATTTAGGACTGAAGATGATGAAAAATATCTTTAAGAAAACGAATCCAGTGAGATAAAAGATCAAAGACTAGGTATTCGTACTTTAGTTTATCCAAGTTCAAAAATACCTCATAATAATCAATTGTGGAGCAAAATTCAAGAATGAAGATCAAAACATGGATACAATCAAAGATAGTAACCATAATAGACATCTTGGACAAAGGAAAGAAAATTTATTTTTTTTGTGAATAGTGTCGTATTCGTGAATAGTGTCGTATACGTGAATAGTAACCCCGACACAAAAAGGTAAAAATTCCACAAGAAAAATCATGCTTCGTGAATAGTACTCGTGAATAGTACCATATTCATGAATAGTGTCGTATACGTGAATAATGTCGTATATGTGAATAGTAACCTCGACATGAAAAGGTAAAAATTTCACAATAAAATTCATACCCATATTTCAGTATAATGATATTGAAAGAAAATATCATTTACGAAGAAAATAACATCCACTTACCTCAAAAGAACAGATACTTACATTTGGAATATCGAGATATAGTCTTTGAAGGAAACTTGCCTTTGAATAACAACTCTCAAAGTATCTAAATACTCACAAAATCGCTCAATAATATAAAGAGAGAAATCTTATGATTCTGGTGTGATTTTCAATTCTAACTAAGCACCCTATTTATAGGAAAATGTTAGAATGCCAAAGCAGACTAAATTAATAAAATAATATTTTTTTCAAAAAAATTCTACGCACACCTCTTAGACCAAAATTCAGCCACCACCTGTAGAATATTCCACGACCAAACGAATATTTCTTGACAACAATGAATATTTTATAACCACTTGCTTATTTTGCAAAATCTGCACATTTCACCCATAACCAAAGTATTATATCAAATTAACACCTTATTATTCAAAATAATAATTAGAGGAAATTCAATTTTATTTATAAAAAGTTGGGGTCTTACATGCTCAGGTCTATCGAGATGGTTTTCATGCCCATAGATGACCTGACCATTTTTAATGATTTCTTGCATGCATTATCACCAAAACAATTTTCAATCAAAACAACAAAGAGCTTTTATAAAATAACAAAATGCTTATGGGTTAGACTAATCAAAGTTTAATAAACGGAAGTATCAAATGACTTTGATCCCTATCCGGGCGAAGGATTGAAAACCTTGTTTTCCAAAACATCATTTCAATATATATTTTGTCTAAAATGAACTTTTTGCTGAATCAAATCATTCGTACATAGGTTCAAAGAGGTACAACACTACTTTCAATATAATTTAACTCACAAATCAAACACGCACACATACACACACACACACACACACTTTATGCTTAGGAAAATCAACAAGATGTAGTAACTGTGTTTTCATGGAAGTCGGGGGTGCCTAACACCTTCCCCTTGTTTAATCAAGCCCCCAAATTATTTGAATCTCGGGTTTTAGACCAAATTAAAATGGAGTCATATATTGGGTCATATTGTGAAAACTTTCAAAATCCGAATGAGTTGGTACATCCATTTGAAATCATACTGATTGACGACTTTGTCTAAATCGGCCCAATCATAAAAATTGAAACAAATCAATCTTTTCAAATAGTCGACAATCATGTCGATCCTTTCCTAAAAACTCATACTTTAAATAAATAAATAAATCGATTAATCAAAACAACAAAGGGGTAGAAGCGACAACATCAGGAAAACGAATTTCCCGACGTCGACAATAATGATTTATCTATTCTTTAAGGAGGAGCCATCTTGGGTTGATCCCTAGGGTGGCTAAACCGTAGGGGTCAAAACCCTAGGGTTTTTTTTTCCTTTTTGCTCATTTAATGCTCTGTTCATTAATTACTGTCTTGTTCATTTATTTATGTCTTTTTCGTCGTTCATTTAATTCTTTTTAGATTGTAGTATGAACCCGAATTTGTGCATTTAATTTAATTAGGTCATGTGAACTTTAATTTTCACTTGGACCCATATTTTCTAAAAATCAATTTGAGATATTTCTAAATTTAAAATTAATGTTATTTATTTAAACTTTTGAAATAATAAATCTTATATGCAGTAATACTTTTTAGATGATTTATGATATTGAAATAAACTAAATCTATTTATCTTAGACTAAAAGACAATGTGCACCCCAAACTTTACACCCTTATTGACTTTTGCACCTCAAACCGAAAAAGGTGTCTAAGTACACCCCAAACATCAATTAAACGTAAGAAAAAGCACACTTTTTTTACTTAACCGGTTAAAAGTGACCGGCTAAGGCTGTAAAATTTATTACAGAGGGGTAAACTTGGTAGTCTACATTTATTTCACACAATTCCCTACCTTCTCTCTGTTAAACCCACACTCCTCCGTTGAGTCAACTCACCCATACACCACCCACATCTCTCTTTCTCTGTACTGACTTCTCCACCATCCTCTCCTCCGCCCTCCTCTCTCTCTCCTCCCCTCACTCCGACCCTTTCACCCTCGATTGTAGAGAAGATATGGCATCAACATTTGTTTCCTCGACAAGTGAAACCGATTCATTGACAATTTCTGCTGGGTCACGAAGCCGTGGAAGGCCCTCAATTATCCTCTTGAGACGAGTATAATCTTTTGTTACCACGACTTTGTGTACAAGACTATGAGCATACTTTGAAACATCAATTCCTGAAATGCCTAAAGAGTATCCAAAGGCACCCCGCACTACTTATGCTATCAAAATCCAATTCAATCATCCAAATCTACCATCTATTTCAGGCTAAAATAAAAAAACCAGCCTTTCAAATTAAGAGTTTGTAAATGATTCTTTATAACGCTTGAGTTTTAAGCCAGCGTCCAATCACGAATCCACGCGCTTGAACACTGCACAATAACGGATCACACCACGAAGCTTGACGGCTTATCTTGCCACGGGGATAACTCCGGCATGTGAGAATAAATCTGGTAGTTCACAAGGTTTAACAATGAAGGCTAAGTGTTTAGTGCTCAAAGATGTATTACCTCTTGATTGCAACCCAAGCCTTGTATTTATAATGTTCTCGTACCTTAGAATCCCTTTCCGAGTCAATTTAGGACTCCTAAACATGGCAGTTACCATAATTTGGGTCCAACACAATCTCCTTAAAATGTGGAAGTGGAATCCAATCCAAACACTACCTTTGGAGTTACCTTATTCAAATATGGGACAACCCACTGTACAGGCCCAACCCAACTCACCATCTGATCTGAGCGTCGGCCCAAAGGACTCGAAGGCCCGATCCCGAACACCATACACCACAATGAGGGTTCCAAATTTCAAAGGACTCGGATCTCAAACGAACACCTTCAAAGATCTCCGGGGGCTTGATCCATCGGGCTCATAAACCTCTTCTAGTGTCAAGCCTTCGGCCCACATGGAGGTCGGTAAAATGCTCCCGAGTAATTACTATGGCCACAATCCCCACCAATTTTACCTAATAAAAACCAGCATCAATTTTTATTCATTCAAACCACAAAGATTACCAATCAAAAAATACCTAGTTCATAATTAATCCCCAAATTTACAATTATCATACAAATTCCCCCAAATTAAAACAAACCCAATTCAAATTACACCAAAAAGATACAATAAAGCAGCACAAAACATATAGTTTAATTGTGATACACAATACCGGATATCAAATGGGGACCATGTTTGGATTTTAGTAGGGAATATGATAAATCAAGTGTGAAGATTATGAAGGATAGGAAAAGGTATTTGGTGGTTGTGGTTTACAGTGGTTTGAATCAACGAGAGAATCAGCGCTGCATCACGTTGGTGAGCTTTCGGTCGAAAGATCTTCTTGAAATCGTAGTTGGCGTCGAACCGGTTGAAGACGCGGTTCACTTCGTCCGTGTCTTGGAGGTACAGAGACTGAGTGGTGGCGGGGGCGGCAGGTACAAAGATTGAGTTAGCGGTGGCGGCCATTTTCGATTTGTGAGAGGGAAGGAGAGGAGAGAAATAGAGAACAGAGAGAAAGTTGGTTATGGAGGAAAGAGAGAAGGGAAAGAAATGTCAATATTGATGAAGATAAAAAGGAAAAGACTTAAATACCCTTTCAAATCCACATTACAGCCTTAGCCAGTCACTTTTGACCGGTTAAGTAAAAAAGTGTGCTTTCTGTTATGTTTAATTGAAGTTTAGGGTGTACTTAGACATCTTTTTTAGTTTGGGGTGCAAAAATCAACAAGGATGTAAAATTTGGGGTGAACATCGTCTTTTAGTCTTTATCTTAATTTTATTTTGAGTTTGAAACTTATAATTTGAAACACACGTTGTATTTAATATTTTTACAAAGAATAATGCTAGAGATACAAATTATTCTACAAACATTTTACAAACTGTTGATGTGGCATATTCCATCTCAGCATATTGTGTGGGGCCGAAGACTACATTGAAATAATTTGTTGATTAATATGCTGAGGTGAGTATGTCACATCAGGAATTTATAAAATATTTATAAAATAGTTTGTGTCCGTAGTATTACTCTTTTACAAATTGTTTAACACACCTCAACAACGACTAGTGCTTAAAATCGCAGTAGCAAAGCCCGGCACAGCGTAGCGCGAAACCCTCTCAATCGCCTCAACCCTCTCTCAGTCTCTCTCGCCTCAATTGGAACTCGGAAGCAGCTATGTTGAGAAGGAACGTAAGGTTGAGGAGGGAGTTCCTCTACAGGAAGAGCTTGGAAGGGAAAGAGCGTGTGCTATACGAGAAAAAGCGCAAAATCAAAGAAGCTTTGGAAGGTTTTACATTTTTGTTCTTTTAATTCATCGTTCTTGATATTGTTTAGAACATTTACTCGTAATTTTTATGCAATTTACTCTATTGATTTTATGTTTTTGATTTTGGCAGAGGGTAAACCAATACCTACTGAGCTCAGAAATGAAGAGGCAACTCTTCGCCAAGAAATTGACCTCGAGGACGAACATACTGCTAGTAAGCTTTTATTCTGTGCAGATTGGTTGTATTACTACTATTTAGTTTTCATTTATTAACCCCATTTTATATGTTTCGAATCTATTTATTTACCTTTGAAGGACATTTAAACGTTTATTTTCAAAATTAAAGTGGCAAAAAAATACCCCCTTCTATTGGATATTTCTATGGCTTAAAGAAGCTTCGAAAAGGATTGAATATTTCTATGGGGTAAAGAAGCTTCAAAAAGGATTATTTTGGGTGTTGGTTTAGTATTGGTAGTTCTGAAATTGGAAAGCTCTGTTTTGTTAAAATGAAATTGCAAGCAAAAACATAGTAAAGTTTGTGATTGAATATGCAGTTGATCTACCTTGGGATGTGTTGGTCAAGTATTTTGGGTTTAAGGTTTCTAGAGAACATTTTGATAATTTAAAGAGATTTGTAAGAATGTGCAAGTATGTGCGGGAAACATATTAGCTAATGATTTTTTGTAGACACCAATGTTGATACTTGTTTATCTGTAATCCAAAAATAATGTTCTTAATATGGAAAGCGCTTCTTGTATGTTAGTTAACAATTAAGAACAAACATCTGAGGCTTACTTATATTTTATTGTAATTTTGATTAGTATGCTTATTACGTAATCCGTTTACTTCACGAATTTATGATTGATGATATTATCAAAAAACCAGGACATATAAACTTTATTAGTGAGGTATTTCCTAAGAGGGCGAGTCCTCATAACTTTTGGAAAAAGGATACAAATTCTTTTTAATTATTTGGGATAAGTTGACATATAAATGGTCAAATTTACATTGTTACATGCTTACTCACACACAATTATGTGTCCTTTTTCTGCCTCTATCTGACTTAGAGTTACCTGCATAGTGATAATGATCAATGTTCTAAAAGGCGTTAGGTGGGAGGCGGGCGGCCGAGGGGACCTAGCGCCTAGGGGGCCTGGGCGGGATTTTTTATTTTAAGCTAATTTTAATATTTTATCTTACATTTAACCAAACAAAACAATAATATAAAGCAAAACAATTTATAATAAAGATAATAAAAGCATTTGCTTAAAGTTCAAACACATCCATATTGCTAATTTCAAAGTTCAAACACAAACATGCAATTGTTCAAAATTCAAACATATTTTTAACGTATTAGTTTTATTCATAAACAAGATTGCTATTAAATAATAAAATTTAAAATTTCAAGAATTTAATTCAATATTAAAACTTAAGAAACTAAACATAAATTTAAGAATTATATTGAATTAAATATTACAAATGTATCATCATTTATATAATTGAAGTTTGTACAAGTTCAAAAAATTATAACTATAATAAAATTATTCATTTTGATTCGATATTTTTCATTTCTTATTGTGATTTAATATGCTACAACATGTATTATTAATATGGTAAATCATTTGAAAAATAAATATATTAAAATTTGGTTTGGGTAGTTATTAAAAAAAAAAAACTCTCCGCCTAGACCCCACCTAGGCTCCGTCTAATTTCCTGGAGGGATTTTTTTGCCGCCTTGGGCCTAGGTGAGGCGCCAGAGGGGCCTAGCGCTTAGGCGGGGTGCCAAGGGAGGCCTAGCGCCTAGGCGGGAATTTTTAGAACATTGATTATGATAAAATTTACAAGTTCTTTGAGAGTTTTATTCTGGTATCCAAAGGTATTATACTAGACTTTTTCTAAACAATTATGCTTGGTTGACATGTCTTTGTCCTACTTTTGTAGGATCTAGTATCTAATATGTTAATTGAGACTATGCCTTGTTCCATCTGTCTCAAATTTTCATATTTGTTTCCATAGATGGGAAAAAGAAATAAAAGTAGTTGTCTCTATGCTTCATCAGTTGTCGTAGTGAACTGCCAAACATCGACTAGTGTTGCTATAGCTGCTCTTGATGAAATTAGACGCTCAATAAATTGTGAACTAATAAAGATGTAGGCATCATGCTCCGCGTTCAAGGTTTACCTGTACCACAAAATTTAATGCAAGAAAAATTCATTTTAAATGATGCTTCAGTATTAAAAGAATAACAAAGAATATAGTTCTAGATGTAGTGTTTGTTTATGTATAAACAAGTTGTTGCATGATTTATGTAATAGTTTGCTTACCTATGTGGGCAATTGTTTTCTTATAAAATCACCTTTTTGTTTTTATCTCTATATCATGTTTAGTAGTTTTTATTTTGGTATTTGATTTCTGTATTACTTAACCTAGTTCCAAGGTCAACCATTGATGATGAGTATGCAAATGCGGCAGAAAAAAATCCTAAAATTTTCCTAACCACATCACGCAACCCAAGTGCTCCTTTGACACAGTTTGTAAAGGTTGGTCTGGTTTTCATTCCTGAATTTTACATCTATCTATTCAAATCTGTTGTTGTTTCTCTTGTTGAGTTTTTGTCCGCTTTCCCCTCTCCTTTATTTCATTTCCCCAATCCTCATTCATTGGGATTTGGGAGTTACACTCCTTCTGTTTGGTAAAGATGGTCCGACTGATTACTTGCTTACCTTATGCAAAGATGGTTTGCATAAGAAACACTTGGACATAATTTTGTTGGATGATTTCTTTTCATATTAAACTTTAAACTTCAAAGACTAAAATTTATTATTAAAAAATTATTGAAATTGATTATGTCTAAATGTGTCATAATGCAAATTGTAAGATATAAAAAAAATCACAGAAAAAGTAGGACTCTCATTTCCAGACGGGAGTACAATTTGGGGCAATTCTAATGCAGTTGCATTGCAGGAATTGAAGTACGTCTTTCCTAATGCCGAAAAGATTAACCGTGGTGGTCAGGTTTGTTTTTGCTGTTAATTTTTGTGATTGCACCAGATGAATAGTGACTCAGGCCCCTTCTATTGTTGATAAGAGGGTTGGCTAGATATATGGTCTCTATAGGTATTTGTTGGAGTCAATACATGGTGACATATGTGCCACTAAACTTTGTGTTTCACCATTTTCTTAGATTAATGATTAACTTAGCTATGGCTTGACACTTCTTAAAAGCTTCTCGTGATGTGCTGAAAAATGAAAACACATACAAGCCCCTCTTCTTTTGTTTTATTTTCTAATTTCCCTTTTGTTCTGTATTCAACTTGATATCCAATACAAAAATGACATATACCTTATCCCCCCAAAAAAGTATATTGATGTATAATTTGGTAGTTGGACATCTGCACATGCATGTTATTTGGTTCATAAGACCTGTCCTTAGATACATAATGATTTATTATGACATCTAGCTTATTGTTAGGTTTGCTGAGAATTAGCCCCATGGCTCAAAGTATAGGCCGCTACATCGAAATTTCAGTGTATCGATTAGGTTTTAGTCAAATACTGAACCGCAATCTTGGGACAAATCGTAAAATTAGGAATTATTTATGTAAAGGGTAATTTTCGGCGAAATTTTGGCAACTCGGCATAACGTAGAGGACCAAGAAATCACGGCCTAAAGGAGAGAAACACCACAAAAAAAATGAATATGTTGAAAGCTATAAAAGGGAGACGACAAAAGAGAAGTTACTTTTCTCTATAAATTATACTTAATGTTGTATGGTATCTATGTAGTACCTAGTTAAGTATATTTAAAAAAATAAAAAACATTGTACTTCAAATATATAAATTTAAGTTAAATATTACTTAAAATGTACCTATCTAGCACCTATAACCTAAAAAATTATAAAAATACACTTAATATATCATTAGTTAAGCTTAAGACTTAAATGCACTTTACATCCCCAAGTTTACCCCATTTTGCACATTGCATTCTACACTTCAAAACGTGATACTTTACATCCTACACTTTTAGCGAACCGGCACATAATACCTTCCGACTCAAAATCCGTCACTAAAAGTGCAAAATCCATCACTCACTTTTAGTGTCACTTCTAAACTATTGGAAGTTCAAGCATTGATAATGAATGAAATCTGATTTGGTGTTTTTGTTGTGTCACTGCCTTTCCCTCCAATGTTTTTAATCCCCCTGAATAGAGGTATGAACCCTTAAATATGAAAGAGGGGCGCGTGTTCAATGTGTGGATCTTAATGTTCCAATTGAATAAGATTGCCCGTACTAGACAATTCGAAACGAAAAAGTCAAAAAAAGGGACAAGTGTGGGTGGACCCCTTAGTGTTCCCCTCCCTAGGGTTCATCCCCCCCAGGTTCGCCCCCCCTAGAGGTTCAACATTATATCTGGCCAACCAATTATGCTTTCTTGGCCAGATTGAATTAGCAAAAGATTTCCGAGCAAAGCTTGGACAAGATAGATAAGAAGATGACCAAATGTTGTAAGACTCCCTAGGGTTGAACCTCCTATGTAGGAGTTAGTATTCGGTTATAACCGAATTGAATTGTCTATTCAGTTATAACCGAATACTATATTTCATACAATTTCACTATCCGAATAAGTATCCGAAATATGTACTAACCGAATAATCGATACCCGAATAACCGAATTATACTATTTGGTTATTCGGTTAATAATCGAAATATGAACTTAATTTTACAAAAAAAATTCACAAATTTCACATTAAAGTTTCCAAACAATATTTAACCACAATCCGCAACCATAATAATTTATAAACTAGTTTAATAATTTCAAATTAACAATACATAAGTACATAATCCATATGACAGTCTATTAAATTCTAATTAAAAATAATATTTTATTTTTTTAAGTTTCTAATCCGGTTAATCGGTTACTCGAATAGTTTAATTCTATTTCCGAAATCAAAATTGAAATATAAAACGGTTATAATAGAATAAACCCAAATAATCGAATAATTGAAATAATTCGGTTAAAAAAATCTGTTCGATTTGGTTATTCGGTTTTATCCCTTTTTTGCTCAGCCCTACCCGGGTTCAATCTCCTGATTTGGGCCGATCGAAGATGTTTTGTTGCCTTGATCTGAATTACCAAGCGAAACAAAGGTGAAATGAACAAACTAAGAAAAAGAAAATAACCTGACTAGGAAGTGCCTCCTAGGGTTTGGCCTCCCTAGGGTTCGCCCCCCTAAAGGGTGCAACTTTTTAACTTGGTTCGATTGATGATGCCTCCTTGATTTGATTTGAGTTAGCAAACGAAACGAAGACTAGGTCAATGAAACCGGGCAAGAAAGGATGACTACCTAGGGAGTGCTATCCTAGGGTTCATCCCCCCCTAGGGTTCTCCCTCTTAGGGGTTAAACCTCTCCAAATGATGTAAATGAATGATCCCATCTTGATGCGAGTTAAGCTACCGAACGAAATGAGGACAAGAACGAAAAAAATGACCAAAAGAAAAAGAGGAGCTCGAGGGTGCCCCCCAGGGTTCGGCCCTAGGTGGCACTCCTTCACAAGCTTCGAAATGTTTTCTCGAGCGAACTTTGGTTTAGTGCAACGACAACTCAAGGTGATTAAAGCCAAGAAAAGAGGCGAGAATTACATGGAGACTTAGGGATGATCTCCCTCAAGTTCTTTATGCCCCTAGGGTTCGCCCCCTAGGGCTAGGCCTCCCTAAGGCTCCACCAAGGCGTGGTTCGAGGATCTTTTCCAGCAAATCTTCGTATTATCTCCCTAAGGTTGCTCTACAGAGATCCTTTAAAACAATTCCAAATTATTTTTTTGCTCTCAAAGTAAGTTCAAAGTCGATGAGGGGCTGTTTGTTTAGGACTGAATACATCTGAATGGCTGATTGGCTGAATCGGCCAGCCATTAAGCGCGTTTGTTTTGGAAAAAAATCGTCTGAATGGCTGAATTGATCAGATGATTGAGCTGAATGGCTAAGTCAGATTTTTTGAGCTAAATGACTAAGTCAGATTTTTTTGACTGAACGACTGAATGAGCATTTGAATAAAGTAAAAAAGTTATAAAAAAAAATATTAACTATTATATTAAGTAATATTAAATAAATTTAAAACAACTTTGAATTATTTCAGAGGGTTAAAATAATAAAATTCTGTCATTCAGATGTTTCAGACATGTTAATTATCAAATAATTTTTTTCATTCAGATTCAGTTCATTCAAATTCAGATTCAAATTCATTCAGTTTTTATCAAACACTCCCTGAGTCTAGTGATGCGTGTAAAAGTGTTTATGAGGACTTGAATGGGATAAAAATAGAGTCGGCTGATAGGGAGAGGGACATGACAGGACAAGAAAATGGTGTGCTTAATAGTTATAGTGTGACTAATAATTATGGTTCAACTAAGTTGGCAAATATCGGTGGTCTGGGTATTGAAAGTAATCTTAATCAATCAGCTATGACGGCTCCTTTTCCAAAATTCGATATTTCTTTATATTAATTTTATGACTAGTCAATGGAGCCTTGTCTACTATTCCAAAAGCTTTGAAAGGTGTACAGGATAGGCCGTTGGTGAAGTGGGCTAAAAGTTTCGATGAGGAATCTTCCTGGCCAAGTGATGAGGAAGGGGACAAGTTGTTAATTGATCAATTAGGAAGGAAAATGCAGATAAGTTTATAGATATGGACATTGCTCAATCATAAACTAATTTATTTTATCAAAATAATGTTAATTTTATGATGGGCGCTACTAGGAAAGAGGATATTGAGCATGTACATCACTAGGAGGGGTTAACGATCCTTCAGACTCGTCGCAAGGAGAGTCGACCAAGATTGTGGATAACTCTTCAAATTGTCAAAATTCAGAGGACGTCCTCGCTCCTTCATCAGTCATCTTTGGTTCCTTTTGATCATTCTGCGTCTTTACAGACTTCAATTGTAAATGTGTTTATGACTCTTCTCTATCTCAAAATTCTGATGCTTTGGTTGATATAGTTTGTCAAGATTGTACAAGGAAGCTAAGATGGATGGGAGAGGTATTTTACCCACTCCAGTAAACATTGTCTCTTCAGTGGTTTACCAAAGTCGGTCAGGTTGCCATAAGGAAATGTTGTTCCTTAAGTCCCTAGGGGAGGTGAAGGACGACCGGGATTCTCTGGTCTAGTTAAAAAAATTGGGTTTAGGCTAGTCAATTTTAAGGTTGAAGAGAGGAGGGTTGAGGTTCTCCATCTTTGTTGAGTAGGAAAAAACAAAAGAAGACTTTTTGAGTTGAGGCGACTCCAAACATCGGTTAACTTAGAGGGGGGAAACTATTTGGGATTTGGGGTTTGGGGTTTGGGGTTTGGGGGAGGGGGAGGGTTTCTTCTAAAATTTCTAAATAAAGGTTTTAACTTGGAATGTTAGGGGTTTAGGAGATTGGTGTAAGAGAGGCTAATATGGGAAGTGATTCATAAGGCCAACCCTATATGTTGTCTTCATTCAGGAATCCAAATTGGAGTTAGTTTATAGGTGTATTGTTAGGAGGATTATGGGAGTTGACATAAATATTGGGCGTTTCTACCATCCGTGGGAGTTCAGATGATATTATTATCTTGTCGGAGATTGTTGCTTCTAAGTTCCAAATTTTACAAGGCTCTTATTCTTTTCTTACTCTGTTAACATTTGTGGTAATGGTGTCTGGAGGTTCGCTTTGGTTTATGGTCCTAATAGACTCCTAGGGTGCGTTTGACCTTTGGCGGGAGTTGATGTCAGTGGTCTTTGTAGTCCGAGGTGGTACTTCAGTCTGAATTTTAATGTTATTCGCTAATAGACTCCTAGAATCTTTGTAGTCCGAGGTGTTGCTTAGGTTGGGATTTTATTTAGTATTTTAATACAGTTTATATTCTTACTATTAACAATATCTAATTATCTAAAATAGATTAATATATGAATATATAAAAGATAAATTTTAAGTTTAAAAGGTGAATATTCTATAATTTTTATTACATGAATAGATGAATGATCAATAATATAAAATTTTATTAATAGTTGAATAATACAATTTTAGAAGGTATCGGTTTTCAAATGAAAATAACCTTCTAGAATATTTTTATTTTTATTATTTTTAGTAATGTGTTGCTATAATAACCATAATCATTAACCATATGATGTAATTATAAATTTAATATAAAATTATTCATTTTATCTAATATAATATCTTTACAAAAATGATCAACAATATAATCTTTAACAAAGGCCCGTGTTTCACATGAGATTATGAGTTTGTTTATTATTAAAGAAGACGCTAGCTAGAGGTAGAAGATAAAAACAAAGTGGGTTAAATAGGGGGACTGCAATTCATTAAGTTGCGAGAAGTTTTGTTAAAGAAATTGAGTTGGAGTCTGGGGAGGTCCGTAGGTCTTATCTACTTGATAGCTGATGGTATCACTATCTAATTTAAATGGTTTGTATAAGGAAGATAGTGATACAAACCTTAGTCCTTTTGACCGACCTTGAAAAGCTAGTTATCAAGGGGAGAGTGCCAAGTTACATTTATGGCCCGATGTGAGACTATGCTTTACGGTCTAATTTGGAGTTCGCATCAACACCAAATTGCAAATTCGATGACCTCTTTGGCCTATCTATCCCGTTATGACGGTTTCATCCTAGGGACATTGATCCAACGCCCTTGCACCTATTAATATTTTAATCCGGCCTTTAGCTAGCCCTTTCCATAGGTTGCCCCGTACGTGCGTCGACCCGCAAGCATGATGTCACGACCTTAGATAACTTGCTCCGCTTGAGAATTGCTAAGTATGCCTTAATCGCCAAAAACACCAAGAGAACACAAGGAAACTAGTAAGGAAACAAGAGAACACTTGTAAAGAAAGAAAACTTTTATTACACAAGAAAGCTTGTACAACAAAATGCTTGGAGAATGCTTGTCTTGGATGATTTAACCAAATGAAGGCCACCTCCTATTTATACTAGTTCCACCTCAATGGACGATGGAGATCACTTTTGATCCTATGGTTACAAATTATCATCTAGAAAGATCTATATACAATATTCTATATATTTACAAGTCCTACACCTTTTTACCATATTCTAGATCATTCTAAGATAGTAAGGAATATATAACAAAATTGTAGAACCTTCTATAGGCTATTCCATGCAAGGCTCCAACTAAGTGCTGCACAAGCATCCATTAGGCGCCAAATAATCGTCCGGCATGACATAACCTCATAATAGTCATCTTTGTCCAAGAGAGTCGTGTGACATTCTCCACCATCTAAGCTGTTGACGTCCTCATCGAGTCGGAAAGCCTTGATCTTGTCTTCAAATTGCCATAAAGATTCCCTTATTTCTCAGCTAGTCTCACTCCGGAAAGTTTTTCCATTTCACCAAGTATTCGTGACTCGGATGGTGATGCTTCTTCCTTATGACACGATCCGCGAAGATGTACTCCGCTTCCTTGTCCAAGGAAGTAGTAACGGCCGGTGGTGCACGAGTAGATTTGTCGTGCTTGGGGTCTTCATCGTCCAAGTGAGAAGGCTTGAAATCTACTATAGCCCACATTTTGTTCGAGCTGGTCTAAACGCTCCTTGACATCTACTATAGCCACTTTGAGCATCGTCACATGACCTTAGCCATAGTGTCCCATTTGCTCTTGCCCCCTTTGGTGGGTTGGGTACCTCGTCCCTTCCCCTTTGTTGTTGCTCCTCGGTCACGTTCAATAGATGTTGAATAGCTTTGAACCCTTTTGATAGCCCGACTTCGATACCAATTATCACAACCTTGGAGATTTCTAAGCCAACCGTGCAGCCTTAGACAACTTGCTCTGCATGAGAGTTAGTAGTAAACCTTAATCGTCAAAACACCAAGAGAACGCTCAAGAAAACAAGAGAACACCTGGAAAGAAAGAAAAATTTTATTGTACAAGAGAATGCTTGGAGAATGCTTATGTCTAAGATGGTTGGGCCAAATGAAGGCCACCTCCTATTTATACTAGTTCCACCTCCTCAATGGATGGTGGAGATCTCTTTTGATCATATGGTTACAAATTTTCATATAGAAAGATCTATATACAGTTTTCTAGATATTTACAAGTCTACACCTTTCTACTATATTCTAGAACATTCTAGGATAGTAAGGAATATACAATATACAAGAAGTGTAGAACATTCTAGAGGCTATTCCATGCAAGCTCCAACTAAGTGTTGCACAAGCGTCCATTAGACGCTAAATAATCGTCCGACATGGCATAACCTCCAAGCGAGTCGTGATAATGGGCTCTTGATGAAAGAATCAATTATACAAATATAAACCCTTTGACCCACTTTGAAAAGTTAGCTGTCTAACACCAATTAACATTTGTAACCGATGTGGAGATTATTACTTACGGTTTAGTTTGGAGTTCGCATCAATACACTCAACTTGTAAAGTCGACTACTTTGTCGGCTCATTTACCCAGCTATGTCAGCTTCATCCTAGCGGTGGTGCGGTGAATGTGGATCTATACATTAGTCTCCCATTGGACAACTAGCTTTTCAAGATGGGTCAAATGGGTTAAGGTTTGTATCATTGGTGCTTTCTGATATAGAACAAGGATGAAGGAAAGAATAAAGGAGATTCAAATTAGATAATTAAGCTAAAAGCCACAAAGCACAAGGTTAAAATCATTCAATAATTAATACTCCCTCCGTCCTCAAAAGGATGACTACAGATACAATTTTTTTTATACCCCAAAAGAATGAGCAAAGGTACATAAAGTGAGGGCAAGTATGTCATTTAGCGAGGTCCATTAGTATAAAAAAATAAAAGTACTAATCGCTTTATGCAATTTTGTAAATTTTGAACTTTTTTTATTCTCTTACTTTACTTTATCTTTTCTTAATACGTGTGAAAAATATTTGCTCATCCTTTTGAGGACGGTGGGAGTAATAATGATGGATTACAATTGATTATATAGGAATGGGAAAAAACCCAAATACTTAGATGCTAAGTAAAATATTAAGTAAGCTAATTATATAAAAAAATAAAATCCTAGTAATTATCTATTACCTTAAATAATTAATATTCTAGAGTATTCTACTAATATAATTAAATATATATATCAAAATCTTATCTACTAAATAAACTAATTAAATTGAAATCGGGTTAAATGTTTTTTAGCCGACTCTACTTTACTCGGACCATCAAATGACTCATTAAACTTTTTTTTCTACCAAACGACTCACTAAATTTTATTTTTCTTATAAAACGTTACAAAAATCGTTAGTACTTTGGCTTTTAACGGAAAGATGAGTTGACTGATAATTAAGAGAGAGAAACTCCACCTCAATGATGACATGGTAGTTTAGTGATGATGTGTATAAATATTTGATTATCAAAAAGAAAAAAGAAAAATACTAGTTAATCTAAAAAAACAATTTTTTTGTCCTTTTCTCTACTCCATCTTCATCTACCTAATTCTCTAGAAATTACTCTTCTTCGTTTGTAGATCTTAAAAAATGGAGAGAAATTAAGGCAAAATCCATTTGAGTGTTCATTATAAATTAATAAAAATAAGAATTCAAAAATATACACGCCAATGTTTATAAATTTGTTTAGGCTCGAAAACAAAATTTTAGAGAGAAATATTTACACTAGTTAGATTGGAAAAATAGTAAAGATGGAGTAGTGACATAGAGCATAGATCTAGACTTCATGGAGGATCTAAATTTCAAGCTCAAATTTTTATTGGGTTATTATTTCTCTTTAAGATCCCTCTTTTCTTGTCGCGCACTGCCGTTGATCATGGAGGCCATGGAGGCATGGAGGTTGTTACACTTAATCTTGGAGGTCATGGAGATGGTGGAGCAAGACTTCAATTTTAGTAAACCCTAAAGGTTTGATATTTAGAACTCATTCAATTAATCAAGTTATGAAGACTTTAATTTTAGTAAACCCTAAAGGTTTGATCTTTAGAACTGATTCAATTAATCTAAGTTATGTTAGTGGGTGGGTAGTAGGTAATGGATGGGTTGTACCCCGATTCATATTGCCATTTAATTGCCATTTCACTGCGTCACGTCACTCTTCTGTTAAATATTTAACACCATAGACGAAATTTCAATTTTTTGTAAGCAAATTAAAGTTTAGTGAGTTGACTTTAGCGAGGCGTTTGATAGTTTGAGTAAAGTAGAGTGAACTAAAAAACATTTAACCCCATCATCTATAAATAAAAATATATAATAATCCAATAATATTAAATTTCTTTTGTTTCCATCCTCGTCACTTTCATTGAGAGCCCATGCTTACGGGTCGGGGCACATAAACGGGAAGACCTATGAAAAGGGCTATCTAGAGGCCGAATTAAAATACGGATAGGTGCAAAGGGTATTGGGTTAGTCCGCTAGGAAGAAGTTGCCATATCTGGGTAGATGAGCTGACGTGGGCGTCAGTTTAGCTAGGTGGATGTATTAATGCGAACTCCAAACTCGACTGTAAGGAAATGTCGCACGTTGATTACAAATGTAACTTGGTCTGGGTAGATATAAACTTTAGTCTCCTTGGACGTCATAATTGTGTTAGGCTTATGATTGAGAGGCTGCAGTGGGTCCTTATTGAGGGGATAAGAGCTTGTGGTTTGTGATGTCTTTTGAGGGAGGGAGGGAGGGAGGGGGGGGAGATTAGACGAGCTGTTTTTGGGATTGAGGGTGAAAAGTGCAAAGTTCGGATGAATTTTTCTTAGCTTTTTTCCAGAGTATAGGAGTATTGTCAAGGATGGCCTTTCTAGTTCTTTTCAAGAGTTCCATGCTAATGTTGTTTTGTGTAAGTGCATTAATTCTACCTTTATTACTTTATTCGTGTTAGAGATTGTAGACCTATAATTTAGTGACCACTGTGTATAAGATTTTCACTAAGGTTCTTTCCAAGTGTATTGGAGATGTATTAGATGATATTATTTATTCTAACCATAGTTCTTTTCTGGGTGGTAGCCAAATTCTACAAGTGGCTGTAGTTACTAATGATGTGGTGGTGTGGTGGGAGATGTGAGACGAAGAGGGCGTAGGGCCTTGATTTTGAAGTTGGATTTTGACTTGACCTATGATAGGTTTAGTCCAAACTTTTTAGACAAGGTCTTAGCTAGGAAAGGATTCGGGCTTCTCACCATTTTGTGATTGTTAATGGGAGCCTAATGTCACGACTCGCTTGGCTAAGGATAATTATTCCTAGGTTATGCCATGGCGGATGCCTAATTGACGCTTGTGTAGCACTTGGTTGGAGCCTTGCAGGGAAGAGCCTTTAGAATGTTCTACACTTTTCTTGTATATTCCTTACTATCCTAGAATGATCTAAAACATTGTAGAAAGGTGTAGAACTTGTAAATATCTAGAATATTGAAAAGATCCTTCTAGATGTTAATTTGTAACCATAGGATCTAAAGTAATCTCCACTGTCCATTGAGGAGGTGGAACTAGTATAAATTGGAGGTGACCTTCATTTGACCAAACCATCCAAGACTTGAGCATTCTCTTGTAAAAACTTTCTTGTGTAATAAAATTTTTCTTTCTTTTCAAGTGTTCTCTTGTTTCCTTGTTCTTGGCAATTAAAGCTTACTTGGGAACTCTCAGGCAGAGCAACCTGTCTAAGGCCGCACGATTGGCTTAGAAATCTCTAAGGTTGTGACAGTTGGTATTAGAGTTAGGTTATTGAAGGGGTTCGTAGCTACTTAACATCATGTTGAACGTGATTGAGGAGCAACAACAAAGGGGCAGGGACGAGGTACCCAACCCACAAGGGGGCAAGAGCCAATAAGTCGTGAGACGCCATGATTACCATAGATGGTTGTGTGACAAGGCTTGAGGTGGCTATGGTGAATGTCAAGGTGTGTCTTGACTGGCTGGAGCAAAATGTGGAAGACTATCAAGGACTTGATACCAAGATAGAGAAATACCGCTATGAGGTGTTGGACGCCTTTTAGACTGCTACCAATGAGTGGGCACAAGAGAGCATGACGTTTCAAGTGAAGATCTTGCAAGTGTTGGCCAATTTTAAAGAAGAAATGCAGTTTATGAAGGCTTCCGTAGAGGAAACAAAGGTCGTTTGGACTTTGTGCAAGCTCACACTAGCAAGTGGAGTTGTCGATGTACCCCACACCCCGACAAGGGAGATGCCACTGATAAAAGATGTTCCCAAGCCTAAGGAGTACGATGGAAAAAGAGATGGCACGGTGATCGACAACTTGTGGCATATGTAGTGTTACTTTGTGAAGCTAAACGGACAAAATAAAGGTAAATATTGCTTCTCTTTACTGACAATGTTATGGTTTGATGACGCAGGAAATGTGCCGAGATGGAGAATGTCACTTGTACCATTTATTTTTGGGATAGGCTGAATGACACTTCTGTCCCTTCAAGTTGTCATCTATTTAAAGTTGTCCCTAAAGTTTATTTTTTGTCAATTTTGTCCTTAAAGGGACATTTTATGGTGTTTCCGTTCATTTTATCTGATTTAATTCCAACTCGACCCATTTTGACGATATTTAAACACAACCCGATCCCAATTTCAACAATTAATATTTTTTAAAAATAAAATTTGTAAGTTTTAAAATTATCTAAAAATAATTATTATTTAACACTATTTTAAAAATAATTATTATTTTTAAAATATTAAAAATAATTAATATTTTTAGGAAAAAATGTTAGAAACTTTTATTTTTTTCATAAGAGTAAAGTTTCATAAAACATAGATTAGAAAAAATTAAATAAGAAAATAAAACTTTATTTTTTTAAAAAGTAGTTTTTTTCATTTTTATGTAAAATTTATTTTCATAAAAAGTTTGTCTTTACCATTATTATATGTATTTTTAATATTAGGTTTTTTAAAAACAAAAACTAAAAATAGAAATTAAAATACAAAAACTAGTAAAAGATAATTAAAAAAAGCTGATTCAATTTTTTAAAAAAATAAAATTATTTTTTTAAAAATAATTATTATTTCCAAGAAAAAATTAGAAAGTTTTCATTTTAAAAAAAAGAGGTAAAGTTTTATAAAATATAGATTCAAAAAATCAAACAAAAAAAATAAAACTTTATTTTCAAAAAAAAAATAGAAAGTTTTATTTATTTAAAAATGAATAAAGTTTCATAAAATATAGTTTCAAAAAAGTAAATAAAAAACATATTTTTCATAAAACAAAAATAGATTTTTTTTTTAAAGATGTGTGAATTTTCATAAAAATAATTAAAATTAAAATTTTTAAACTTCAATATTTTTAAATCTATTTTTATGAAACTTTACTCATTTTTGAAAAATAAAGTTCTAATATTTTTAAACTTTTTAAATTTTTTTTATTTTAAAATATAAACAATTATAAATATTTTAAAATTAATATTTATTTTAAAATATTAAAAATAATTGTTATTATTATTTTAAAATAAAATATTTTATTTTAAATATTAAAAATAATTATAATTTTTTAAAATTAATATTTTAAAATTATTTTTAAACTTTTTAGTTTTTCTTTTAAAAAATTTAATTGGTGAAATTTTGTTTGGGTCAAACTGGGTTTGGTTGGGGTTAAATTGGGTAAAAAGAACGAAACGCAAAAAAATGTCATTTTAAGGATTTAATTGGCGAAAAATGAAATTTAGGGATAACTTTAAAAGTGAGTGGCAGACTTGGAGGGACAGAAGTGTCATTCAGCCTTTGGGATACCATCAAGACGGAACTCAAAAAACAATTCTATCCCGAGATTGTCGGTAAATATGCCTGGAAGAGAATGAAAGAGCATAAGTATGATTGGTCCATCCAAGACTATGTTAGGACCTTCTCTGACCTCATGCTTCTAATAATGAACATGAGTGAGGAGGATCTTCTCTTCAACTTCATGGATGGACTCAAACCTTAGGCAGTCCATGAGCTAAAATAACATAAGGTGGAAGATATATCTATGGTGTTGATTGTGGCCGAGACATTGTTGGAGTACTGCCCTGCTAAAAATGGAGAAAGGCGAGCCACCAAAACACTAGGGCACAAAGCCATGACACACTAAAGGCAGTAGGAGTGAGCAAAAAATGGATAAAACCGAATTACCGAACCGAACCGAAATTTTTTAACCGAATTATTTCGGTTTTTCGGTTTTTTTTACAATTTTGGTTATATCCGAATTATTATTTAGTATTCGGTTACGGTTACGGTTTTCAAAAACTGATTATTCGGTTACCCGAATAACCGAACCTTAATTTTTAAAAAAAAATAATTTCAGTCGACGGTCCATTTTCACTTTCACTTCACATTTGACATTTCGGGTCTTGAGTTCAGATCCCATTTTGCCCTAGCCCAATAGCCCTTATCTTCAGTTCTTCACTCTTTGCTTTGCTTGATTGCTTCAGTTGCTTGCCTCTTTCTCGACAGTCGTCTAATCCCTCTCCAGCCTCCGCCTCTCTCCAGCCTCCGCCTCGGCCGACGGCCTCTGCCCAGTGCTCTCTGCGGCTCTGCCCTCTCCCGGTCTCCCCCTTCGGCCTCTGCCCAGTGCTCTCTTACGCCTCTGTGCCTCTGTGGTATACTGGTATGTTTGTTTTGTTAGTTAGGACTTAGGGTTATGATTTCTGAGGTGGGTAATCATTTGATTCGATCTGATTTTGTTAGTTAGGACTTAGGGTTATGATTTCTAATATGGGTAATCATTTGATTCTTCCAAAAGAGAGAGGTATAGGTTAAAATCAGTACTAATTGATCCTTATTTTCCTGCAAACCGATGCTTTTGCGACTCACAATGGATAACCATTAGAGTTCAAGCCTCTCAATAAGTTCCTGTAGGTGTTTTTGGTTGATATTTTTGTGTTGCTTGATGTGCCATATCATACATAAAGGTCTTGTCCTAAATAAATAGTTGATTGCTATCAATTTTTGCAGTATAAGCTCAAAATATGTATGTTTTGTAAAGAAGTTACTAGCAGTCTTCAGTATGCAAGAATTTCTCCAATGACATACCAACTGTAAAGTAGGAGCACATGCCCTTCCTGGCTGTATCACTCCTCATTCATGCTAGACTAGTGTATACTTTTACACTAGTTTTAGACTAGTGTATACTTCTACACTAGTTTTCTGTGATACTTTTAGTTCCACTAGTGTCATATTTATATTCTGTTTTCTTTGATTTGCTCATTTGCATAGTTTTCTATAAATAGCCTTGAATTGATCCAATGACAATTGATTTGCTTGTTGCTAGTAATCCCATGGAGTGACTGGAGTCATGCTGTATTGCTTTGCTGCTGCTGTAACAGTTAATTTGCTGCTGAGTGCTGTATTTGTTGCCTTGTTGGCTTGCTTGTTGCTGTAATAGTTAATGATTATGTTGGATGTTGGATGTTGATGTTGGATGTTCGCAACTTGGATGTTGCTGTATTTGTTTTATGCTGTATTTGTTGGATGTTAATGTTGGTAACAGTTAAACAGTTAACTTTATTTTATGTTCAAGTACTTGAGCAGTTAAGCTACTTTGTAATCTGTTGATTTATTCTTAATTTTAATTCTAAGTACAGGTTCGGTTATTATTCGAATTACCGAATTGTATATTCAATAATTCGGTATTCGGTAATTCGGTTAGTTTCAAATTTCGGTTTGTGGTTCGGATAGTAAAATCATCAGTAGTTCGGTTTTCGGTTATAATCGAATAGCAATTTCGGTTCGGTTATAACCGAATGCTCACCCCTAAAAGGCAGGGGAGCAAAGGACCGACCTAGCAAGACACGTCCTCATGACGACGAAACAGGGAAGCAAGGACACAAAGGAAACCAATGCAAGAAAGATATAAAGCCACGTGAGGGATGCTTCCTTTGTGCCGGTCCTCACTGGGCGAGGGACTGCCCAAAGCGTAATGCACTTATCGCTATGTTTGAGCAACAAGATGAATAGCAAGAGGAAGGCGGAGAAGCCACAATGGGTTGTCTCAAACTTCTTAATGCACTAAAGTCCAATCGATTACACACTGTAATCGGGCGGGTGATCGAAACCTCATGCACGTGGAGGGCTGTGTTAATGGAAAGAATGCCCAACTTTTGTAAGTTCGCAGTGGCACAGAGTCCGCAGTGGCTCGGCACTTGGCACAACAAAGTGGATTTTTCGGTGGACTTCAGCAGTTTAATGTTGTTCCTTTCCCTTGATTGAACATGGTGATGATCTTGGAGGGAGCACCATGTATCGTTCCAACGGTAACCCCAGCCAAAGAGACTTAACCAAAGTTGGGCGCTATGCTTCTTTTTGCTATGCAAGTGAAGAAAAGATTAAAGAAGGGGGTAGGAAACTTGGCTGGTTACTCTTTAAGGAAGATGGGGAAGAAAGAGACAATGATAATGCCATATCCCTACAGATCAAAAACGTGGAGGAGTTCAAAGTGGTGATGCCGCCCGAGCTACAAAAGAAGCTTCCACCAAGGCGAGAAGTGGGTCATCAAATTGAACTGGAACCGGGAGCTAAACCGTTTGCTAAGCGCCGTACTGCAAGTCACCTTCGGATCTGGAAGAGTTGAGGAAATAATTGAAGGAGCTACTTGATATCGGCTTTATCCAGCCGTCCAAATCACCTTTTGGATCTCAGTGCTTGTGCATTAACTATTGGGCGTTAACAAGGTAACAATTAAGAATAAGTACCCTATTCCTCTAATTGTTTGACTTTTTTGATCAAATTTGCAATGCTAGGTAGAACACGAAGCTTGACTTGAGGTCAGGTTGCTATCAAGTCCGAATTGCCGAAGGGGATTTGGGCAAGACTACTTGTGTCCCCCGGTATGGAGCGTTCGAATTTCTTATAATGCCCTTTGGCCTATCAAATGCACTAGCCACATTCTACACGCTCATGAAAAAAATTCCTCCATCCTTATCTGGATAAGTTTGTGGTCGTATACTTGGATGACATACATTATCATTTATAGTAACACTTTTGAGGCGGAGCACATACGAATTATTTTCAAAGTTCGCATGGAGAATGAGTTATATGTTAAAAGGGAAGCTTATGATGGACAAGAAGAAAGTAAAAGCCATAGAGGAATGGGAACTGTTGACCATGGTGATGAAGTTATGATCCTACCTTGGGCTTGTCAACTACTACATGCGTTTTATCGTGAGTGGGGTATTTGGCGAGGGCAGCCCCACTAATTGACTTGCTTAAGGACAAGCTGTGGGTATGGACCTCCCAATGCCAACAAGCTTTCGAGGGGTTAAAGAAAGTTGTAATGGGGAAATCCGTTTTGGCATTACCGGATTGTGCCTAGATGTATGAAGTAAACATAGATGCCTCCCATTAGAGGTGTCTTGATGCAAGAGGGGCATCCGTATCCTTTGAGAGCTGAAGGCTCAACAACATGGAGAGAGGTTATACGATTCGAGAAAAGGAAATGACGGCGATTGTGCATTGACTTCGCACCTGGAGGCACTACTTGCTTGGGTCAAAATTCGTGGTACGTTTGGACAATGTTGCTACAGGCTACTTTCTATCCCCAAAGAAATTAATCCCAAAGCATGCTAGGCGATGAAATTTCTTGGCAGAATTTGATTTTGTACTTGAGCACAAATCGGGGAAGGTCAACTTCTTGGCAGACAGACGCTTTGAGCTGCAAGGCCAAGGAAGGAAAGACCAAGCAATTTTTGTAGAGGATGGCTTACTCCTAACTAAAGGGCTGCGGATCTATGTTCCAAGGTGGGAGAAGCTACGGAGGAGCTTTATAAAGAGTGCCACGATACTAAGTGGGAAGGTAACCCAGGCCAACGACGGACCCGAGCCTTGTTGGAGGCAAGCTACTTTTGGCCTTATGTGTGGGATGAGGTAGAGTTGTACGTAAAGACTTGCCTTGTATGCCAACAAGACAAGGTGGAGAACCAAGTATCCGTGGGACTCTTGGAGCCTCTACCTATACGGAACGGCCATGGGAGAGTGTTAGCATTGATTTCTTATTGACCTTTCCCACGTTGGACGGTTTTGGAAGCATCATGGTCATTATTAACCGATTCTCTAAGTATGGCACATTTACAGCCGCTCCAAAGGATTGCACAGCGGAAGAGGCAGTCCATTCCTTCTTCAAAGGTGTGGTTAAGTATTGGGGTTTGCTTAAGACGCTCATAAGCTATTGTGACCCTCGGTTCACGGGCAGGTTTTGGACGGAGCTCTTCAAAATCATGGGGTCTGATTTGCATTTCTCTATGATCTATCTACAAACTTATGGGCAGACTGAGCGGGCGAATGCCTTGTTGGTGCTCTACTTGAGGCACTTTGTCAGTGCCAACCAACGGGATTGGGCAAAGTTGGTTGATGTTGCCTAGTTTTCTTATAACCTGCAGCGAAGCGAGTCTACCAACAAGAGCCCTTTTGAGTTGGCAACTGGCCAACAACCCCTCACTCCACAATCCTTGATTAAGTACCAAGGGAGGTGCCCAACGATGTTCAAAGTGGCTAAGTCATGGCATGAGCAGGCTGACATTGCTCGAACTTACCTTGACAAGGCTGCCAGGAAGATGAAGAAATGGGCTAACAAAAACAGGAGGCACGTGGAGTACAATGTTGGAGACTTGGTGCTTTTAAAGTGAAACGCCGAGCAACAAAAGAGGCTATGTGGGCTACACAAGGGTTTGCTTCGGCAATATGAGGGACCGTTCCCTATACTTGCCAAGGTTGGCAAGGCATCTTATAGGGTGGAGTTGCCACCCAAGCTTAAACTTCATCCGGTCTTCCATGTGAGTTGTTTCAAGCCTTATCACTTGGATGAGGAAGACCTCGAGCGCGACAAATCTACCCGTGCACCATCAGCCGAATAAGAAACAAACTTTGACAAGGAGGCGGAGTACATCCTGGTGGATCGCATCATAAGGAAGAAACATCACCCTCTAGTCATGAATACTTGGTAAAATGGAAAGGCTTGCCGAAAAGTGAAGCTATTTGGGAGCCAAGGGAGATTTTACAATTTGAAGACAAGATCAAGGCTTTCCACGACAACTCGACGAGGACGTCGATGGCTTAAGTGGGGGAGAATGTGACCACTTGCTTGGACAATGATGATTATTCCGAGGTTATGCTATGTCGGACACATATTTAACGCCTAATGGACGCTTGTGCAACACTTAGTTGGAGCATTGTATGGAAGAGTCTCTAGAATCTTCTACACTTTTCTTGTATATTCCTTACTATCCTAGAATGATCTAGAATATGGTAGAAAGGTGTAGGACTTGGAAATATCTAGAATATTGTATAGATCCTTCTAAATGTTAATTTGTAACCATAGGATCTAAAGTAATCTCCACCGTCCATTAAGGAGGTGGAACTAGTATAAATAGGAGGTGACTTTTATTTGGCCAAACCATCCTAGACTTGAGCATTCTCCAAACATTCTCTTGTAAAAGCTTTCTTGTGTAATAAAAGCTCTCTTTACAAGTGTTCTCTTGTTTTCTTACTTGTTTCCTTGTGCATTCTATTGGTGTTGTTGCCAATTAAGGCTTACTTAGCAACTCTCAGGAGGAGCAAGTTGTCTAAGGCCGCACGGTTAGCTTAGAATCTCTAAGGCCGTGACATTAAGGCTTGGTTCAACGCATCTAGAGGACCTAGACAAGGGGATGCGCTTTCCCTGTTTCTCTTTACTAGTGTAGTGGATATATGAGCAGTATGCTCAAGGAAAAACTAGTTGGAGTCTTGTTAATGTTGTGTAGTTAGGCGAGATGAAGTTAAAGTTTCTCGTCTTCAGTTTACGGATGATATGATACTTTTAGTCTATGGATGTTACAAGTTTAAAGAATGTATAGTCGTTCCTTTAGAGTTTTTAGGGTATCTCGGGTATGAAAGTTAATCAAGGTAAGAAAGAGCTTCTGTAAGAACTGAAAGACTTTCAAGTGTATCTCACTGGTACTAATATTGAGGAGAATGTTCTTCCAAATGTTTCACTAGTTGGGTGTGAAGTCGAGTCTTTACCAAGTCTTTACCAATGACATTTAAATGTTCCATTTGGGGAAGCCCGAGATCTCAATATTTTTGAGATCGTGTAATAGAGCGAATAGGTAGGATGCTTGATTGTCAAAAAGGAGCTTACTTCACTTTGGGTGGGAGTATTACTCTTATTCAGGCTTAACTCTGAATATGTTTCTTCATATCATTTATCTAACCCGAACCTAGAGAAGGGTCGGTGAATATTCCTCTTTATTATCTCTCGTCGTTAAGGGTCTGTGTGGGGGTAGCCAAGTTATTTGAGCATATTATGTGCAAGTTTTTATGGGTTGGGGATAATGAGGATAGAAAGGATGATTTGGTTGATTGGGATACTGTGTGTCATCCTAGAGAGAAAAGGGTTTTAGTGTTGGAAACTTGGTTTCTTAAAATCAGCCTTTGGTGGGCAAATGGCTATGGCGTTTCCCTTTGTTACCCGACTCTTTTTGACGTTAGGTGATTAGAAGCAAGTATAAAATTCAACAGAATGGGTGGGATGCAAATCATTGCTTTCTTGTGTTGCTTTTGGGATCGCTTATAATAAGAAGCAGAAATTGTTTGGCAACCTAATTTTAAAATTGCTTATAATCACTTTTCATAAAAATAATTAGAAGAAGCCCCACTTTGGAGCTTCTGATTATTTGCCAAATCTAATAATCAAGTTTGACCAAGTATATTACTAACCTATCCCTATTTATTTTAGTAATTCTATATATTACATAACTTTACTTCTCCAAACATTTTTTTATAGTAATTTACTCTTAAAATAAGTGGTGATCAATTTTTTTTATACCAAACATATTTTAGTTTTTACCAATCTAAGTGTTTTTAATTTACCAAACACAACCTACATTTTTAAAACTAATTATAAGCAAAAGCAATAATTGCACTAATCACATGTTTTAAGCGATCCCAAACACACTTATTCAAGTCCTTGGAAATTTATTTCCTATGGGTACACTTTCTTTCATTTTCTTGTTCGATTCCAAGTTAGTAATGGCATGAATAGTCGGTTCTGGGAGAATATTTGTATAGGGGATGTTCCTATTTCGTATGCTATTCCACGTCTTTTTTACTTGTCATCTTTGCATAATTCTCCCATTTCAAATTTGTACTTGGGAGGGATATTCAATATCTTGGGATTTTTATTTTTTCCGTAATTTAAATGATAGGGAGAGATAGGAGTTCTCTTTATTTATTCAACGTCTTTCTTAGTCCTTGGACATGCGTGTTTGGTGTTTTGATCCTTTGGGTTTGGGAATCTTCTCATGTCGTTCTTTTCACACTTATTTATCGTCCATTTCGTCATTTTCATCTAGCCTCTTATATTTGGAAAGCAAAGGGTCCCTCAAAAATTAAGACTTTTATGTGGTCCTTAACACTCGGTTGCTTAACACCAATGACATGTCAGAGGCATAGGCCTTGCAAATATTTGTCCCTAGATATGTGCAGTGTTTGTAGGATAGTGAGTCTCATTCACATTTATTTCGGCTCGGTGGTTGTGATGTTGTTTGTTTAACTAGATGGATGAAAGTGGGAATGTTGGATATGTCCTTTGATGGAAGATCTTTTACTATACAAATTCAAGGGTTTTTGGCCTTACGAGTGATAGAAGGATTCTTTGGAGATTAGCTTATTTCGCTATTTTTAGGGAATTTGGATTGAGAGGAATGCTAGAATTTTGTGGTCGGACAATAAATATTGATTTGCTATAGGATAGGATGTCTTTCTTTGCTTCTCTTTGACTCGTGCAATGAGAGGTTTTTGGAGGAATTCTTTGTCCAATTTTCATTTATATTAGAGGGCGGTGCTACACAAATTTATGATTTTCTCCTCTTGTTTTCTTTTTTTCTTTTGATTTTGTTCTTCTTTTGGGAGGACTTCTTGTTCTCATACGTGGTAATCTCCTCTAATCAATAAAATCTTTTGTTTTTATCAATTTTTTTTAAAACATTTTGATTTTTACTTGATCGTGAAGCCGTAGATTCGTAGGTTCTCTATATAAAGTATTGTAATTCAATTTATTTTCAGACTTGAATGATTGATGAGATTAAAGCTTTTTTGTGCTTTTATGTGTTTCTCTACCTACTCTGTACGAGGATAGCTACTCTTAGCCCTTTTATCTCATCTTAACCTTTATTTTTAAACCATTCTAAACCTGTCCTACATCATTAGTATTCTATATTCTTTCTAATGTACCTGAGAATTTTGGCTTGCAAGTGTTCGGAAAACAATCTAGAACCTCAAACTTGTTTTGTGACCGTGAACCTTTCAAATTATTATCTGAAGAAGGGGTATTAAAAAATTTAGGAAATTTTTGATCACTGCGTAAAGCTTAATGGTTTTTTCCAGTGTGATACAACTTTTTGCAACTGTGTCCAACTTATTTGCCTGGATGATACTTACCGGTTCTTTATTGTGATGGGTTTTTATCATGCTTATGTTTGAAATTTAACCATTTACTTAAATAAGGCTGATATATGTACCAACAATTAACATTATGCAGTTACCTGTAGAAATTTTACTAAGTGGTCATATTTGATTACTAAATGGTCATTTACATAATGTTTATGTCATTAAAGTAATAACCTAATATTTTCTTCATCTTATTCATAATTAGAAGTAAAAGTAATAACCTTGTAACAATTAGCTATTTAGCTTAAAGGTCATTTACTCAACTTTCTAAAGTTATTATCTGTTGCAGGTGATATCTGAAATTATTGAAACATGCCGGGCACATGATTTTACAGATGTTGTGTTAGTTCATGAACATCGTGGCGTACCTGATGGTTTTATTATAAGTCATCTACCATTTGGTCCAACTGCTTACTTCGGATTACTCAATGTGGTATGTTGTTTTACTTTAACCAGAGCTTATTTGTCTAACTTTGTACTCCATGTGGTTTGCACAGATATTCTGATCCACTGCTCACTTCTAGGTTACGAGACATGATATAAAGGACAAAAAATCCATGGGAACAATGGCCGAGGCTTACCCGCATTTGATTCTTAATAATTTCTCAACTAAGGTACATCTATAAACATGTTTTCACATTTTCTTTCTTTTGGAACCTAAGTTGTATATATAATTAATCAGAATTCACTTGGATGTGTTTTCAAATTTAACAAAGATTACTATACTCATAGCTGCAGTTCCATCATGCCCATTCCTAGGTTGTGATGCATGAGCATGCCTTTTTACATTTTTGTTGTTGAATTTATGACTTCAACAGTATTATGGGATATGACATTGATGACAAGTTTCATATTTTCATGCTGAGTTTATTAAAAGATGGCTGAATTAGGGGATCCTTTTCAGTTTCTAGTGTTGATTTTTACAGCATAAACATCTTTTCTACTTCTTTCTTCATCTCTTATTCATCAGTGAAATTTGGTTTTGGTTTCTCAGTTATTTTTGAAGTGTGATGTCTATGACAAACATTATTGGTATTTCCTTGCATTGTTCTATTGTTGCTTGTTCAAAACAATTGTCTATCTTCCTTGCAGCTTGGTGAAAGGACAGCGAACATTTTAAAGCATCTCTTTCCTGTGCCCAAGCCTGATACAAAACGTATTGTGACTTTTGCTAATCAGTCGGACTACATTTCATTCAGGTAAGTTACTATTTACATACTCGAAAGTGAACTTCATCAGCCACTAAATTAATTGCGTACAACTTTGGTTCACCATATCAATATTACGAACTTTTACATACTTTTTTTGCTGATATTATTGAGTTGATTGTATCAACATTGTGAATGCATTTGAGCACAAGTAAAGAGAATATGAATAAAATAATAGCTACTGAAGCTTCAAGAATGATGATAACTGTTAAATCACATCCACCTCTAAATATACTTTTTTACTCTATTAATAGTTGAGCAACAAAAGTTGGTTGATAGATAGTTACTAATGGGGGATGGGGGGTTTTGGGACCAAAGGTAAGTCTCACACAACACAATTGTTCTCAATCTCAATTAATCCTTACAATTCAATGAATCAAAAATTATAGAACATCCCTTTTTATAATACTCATAAACAACTTTCGTTACCTAAATTGGATTCTTATAAGATAACTACCAAAATATAAATTAAGGAAATTATTAAAATACAACTTCTAAAAGTCCTAGCATTTCTGACGCGGAACGGAAGAAGAGGATCAAAAGATTGCTTAATTATTATTTTATATTTTTTTAGGGATAAATATCGGATAAGTCAAGGTGAACTTAAAATTGGTAGAATCTGAAATTGATCAACAAGATTGTTAAGCTTGAATTTAATTTTGATACCAATTAATATAAACTGTGAAGTGTGAACCAACATTTGGGAAATCAGAATAATGAGCAAGGAGAGAAAAAAGGTAAAAAGCCTTCCATGCAAGAAATAGGTGTAACTAGAACAAGCACAGATCTTTTACTAGACTTATAAAATTGTATTTCTGTATGTCTACTAGACTCATAAAATTTTATCTAAGTTTGAGCGATTACAACATTATTTATAGGAATAGAGTACTCCAACTACTACTTGATTGTGATTCCAAATATTGAACTAATTGTAATTCCTTAACTAACTTAGAATAAGAAGCTCTTCAATAAAATTGATGGTGATTACAAAAGAACCTAAAACTCCAAGCTCATTGGTGTGAACGAAGGAGGCTTCAATACTCTTGTAGCGCAATGTCGTTGGCTTAACTATTGAAGCCTATGCTGTACAGTTGTAGCTCTTTTTTTACCCCTTAATAAACCCATTAACTTTGTGTAAAGACCCTTCAATAAAGGAGAATTTGAAATTCTAATTGCCTTAATATGACAAGCATGATTTATTTTGTGACTATGATGGTAACTAAATATCTTATCTAATGACATTGGTCCTGAATATGTCAACCCTTTTGTAGAAAAGAATACACAGAGTTTGGGTTTGGATTTATAATTCCTTGATTGATTTTCTCTCAATTATATTGGTTTATATACAGTATAGCAATCCCTAATATACAGTTATGGTAATCCCTAATTAACAGCAATGTATACACACTAATTATGGGAACCATATCTTCTAACACTCCCCCTCAAGTTAGTGTATAGATGTCTCGCATGCCCAACTTGAAACAGAATGGATGAAACATCTTACTACTAAGATCTTTAGTTAAAATATCAGCAAGCTGATGTTCTGTTTTGACAAAAGGTAAGCAAATAAGACAACTACTTAACTTTTTTTTAATGAAGTGTCTGTCATTCTCAATGTGCTTCGTTCTATTGTACTGTACCAGGTCGTTTGCAATACTAATGGCTGTCTTATTATCGCAAAATAACTACATAGGCCTTTTAGTTGTAGCACCCAAATCTTCTAGTAAGGTTTGAAGCCACATTAGCTCGATATTCGGCCTCAGCACTAGATCTTGTCATCACGGATTGTTTCTTAATGCGCCAAGTAACAAGATTGCCTCCAACAAATGATCAGTAACTAGATGTAGGCCAGCCCAATTTGAGTCGGAGAATGCTTCAAGTCTCATATAACCATGTGCGAATAATATACCTTTCCCAGAAGTAGACTTGTGATATCTCAGAATTCTGTTGACAGTTTTCATGTGACAATGTCGAGGATCATGCATATACCGACTTCTCCCACAACATAAGATATACTCGTTCTAGTATGAGAAAGATATATTAATTGTCTCACCAAACACTGATATCTTTCGCCATCAATCGTAGGTCCTGAGCCACCTACTAAATGATGATTAACTTCAATAGGAGAATCAACAAACTTACATCCCAACATACCTAGAAAATCAAGTACGTATTTCCTTTGAGATAGAAATATCCCATTGGAAGATCTCGCAATTTCAATACCTTGGAAATATTTCAAAGGACCAAGATAATTGATCTCAAACTCTCTGGCCGTCAGTCTTGCTTTGAGATTCACTATCTCTTCTCTATTATTCCATGTCATCATAATGTCGTATCAAAATAAACAAAAAAAATGGTAATCTTACCCTTTATTTGTTTGACAAATAGAGTATGATATGCTTGACTTTGCTTGTACCCAAACCTTATCATTGCTTTGTGGAATTTACCAAACCTAGGGCTAATGACGCTTTTAACCCTACAAATTGCCATCCACTTTTAAAGTCGTCCATAAAGTTTATTTTTCGTCAATTATTTCCTTAAATTGACATTTTTTGTCTATTCCGTTCATTTTACCCGATTCGACTATATCCCGAATTTTATTATGGAGTATTTGCTCTAATCAATTGTCGAATCTTCGCTGCACACGGATTCCCATTTTTGTAAGATTAGACAAACACTTGTATCCCCGTGTTGGTGTCGTGCACTATATCCCTGCACCTGTATCTTGCTTTCTAGATTACTACATTTAACACAATGAGAGCCTCTAAAAATCGCTAGGTGGACCTAGGCAGTAGAGAGCTTCGAGCACCTAGGTCTTGTAGGTGGGCCTGGGCGTTCTCCTAGGCGGGATATTTTATCGTTATTTTTTTATATTTATAATAAAACTAAGTCTACTCTTTTGTATTTATAGTAAAATTGATGTCATATTTATAAAAAGTTGAAGTTTAGGAATTAACTTAAAACATTATAAAATTTCGGTGCCAATTTTAAATTGTGATAGAAATTTGGGGCACTCAAGTAATTTAAAAAATTAAAATGATAGTATGGAATGTTATCCCATCTCATATGTTAATAGAAAATAGATCCCAACAACACATTCTTTAAGGAAGAGGAGGAAGCAAGTTGTAACGATGATGGTGAATAGCAGCAACGATGACATTTGCTGGTCAATCCCTAGGTAGCTAGGTGGGTGCCTAGCACCTATTCGCCAAGGTTGGGCAACATCTAGACCTTCTTTTAGAACACTGGAAGCCATAGAGGAGTTTTGCCCTTCACACCTTTTGTTGGTGTGGAGGGAACTAGCTGTTTGTGTTGTTTCTTTTAGGGGTTATTTTCAAGTTATAGCAGAACTGCAGAACTCGTAGAAACTTAAAACTGAATTCACCTTGTGATCTGTATATTTTTTTCATTAGATACCTTTCTACCAAATATAGACAAGCGAGCCTCTGCCTATATTCAAAATGTAGAAGTAGGAACGGGTACCTCCATGTACACTCATTCATTATACTTATACTTGAAGCTAGGGATGAACAACTCATATAGCAACTAAAACTTATTTTAAGAGTCAAAATATATGCCCAATAAGTCCTTTCACTTGATGACAATAAAATGAGATCTTGATATACATTATGTAGCTTGCAAGTTCAGAAAGCTTTCACTTCACTACCAATTTTGTTACCTACAAATAACTTCTGTTGACAGAGGTATGACCTAACTTGTAGTCTGTCAGAATCTGTTTCTCATGAAACTTTGTTTTTCTACCTGATAAACCTTATATCAACATGTTTACATTAATATATTCTTCTACAATTCAATCTGAGACAACCTACATTCATCATCTCTTCCTCTTGTTGGATACGTCCATGTATGTAACAAGTATGCCATGTTTATACTTATCCATGGCATTCCCTATAAGTAAATCTATTTTATATCTATTTTTAGGAACCATATCTACGAAAAACGTGGTGGGCCCAAGTTTGTGGAACTGAAGGAAATTGGTCCGCGGTTTGAAATGCGGTTGTATCAGGTAAAAACAATGCATTTCAATTGGCTTCACAACCATTTGTTGATATTGGTTGCTGTTCTGTTATATATTCATAATATGTCTTTCCCAAATTTATCACCTGATATTTAGATGAGTTATCTGCTTTGTGTATGAATTTTAATGCTTTACTTTCGCAGTTCCTAACAGCAGTCATGAGTTCCCATATTATGTTTTCATGTGAACATGAATGCCTAAATATATATATTATTTTCCTACTTTCCTTTTGTTTTTGTGCTATCCACAGACCACAGTCTGCAAGTTCAAGTTTTGCCAATTTCTTTCATCATATTGTCCTATTAGTGATCTAATGTACTGAAAATTTAGCAGCACTGTACTTCGTATCGCTAATATAAATAATCTGATATATATATATATATATATAGAGAGAGAGAGAGAGAGAGAGAGAGAGGTTCCAGTCCGGAATCCCGGATTTTAGTACCGTCCGGAAATATTTTTTATTTTTTTTGCTTTTTTTTAAAACAAATAAAAAAAAAGTTTAATATTTTATGGAACTTGAATTTTTTTTTATAATACAGTGTTTTGGGTGTGATTTGAATACATATAACAAAACATGTCTCCTGATCCTGATCTTGTGTGTGTGTATATATATATATATGTAGTATATATATGTACGTCCTAGGTTGTCAAGTGTTTGTACTTGAAACCTTTAATAGTCATAAGACTAGATTATTCTTCTCGTACTTAGGGGGATCAGCCCTTAGTACCATACTGTGCACAATATCTTAATGCTAAAGCATAAGTAATCCCCTATAACAGGGTTGTTCATCTCAGTTTGACATTAGAGTGCGCACCAAAGGAAGTTTGGTTTGGATAAACTCAACAATGGTTCTGAAATTTAGAACGCTCATCAACTATGGACTAGTCGAATCAATAAGGGTTCGCTAGTCTTAAAAGGTTTAAAAATAAACTGATACTCAATTCGAATAATAATTCTTAAAAGGTATACAATCGAATAAGTATTGAATAATTGAATTCATGCTTTAAAAGAATTATAGCATCTAATATGAAGTCTTGAACTTGAACAGTCAAGAACAAGGACTTACTCGATATAAAATACAAGTCTAAGACTTGATCAATGAATAATTTAGAATTTAAGGAACTTGCTTATCAATAATAATTTAGGAATATAATACTTGCTCAATGTAAAATTAAGGTTTAGAAACTTGTCTCTTGCACAAGCTACGATTAATTCACGTTTCTTATTAAATCCTACATATCAATACATTAACAATACCCATTAATCACTAGTTCGATATACTTATTGAATCACAACATTGGTCTTTGAATGCGTTATTGGACTTTTAAGCCTTATTAATATATGCTAGACATGTCTTCATGTCCATTACATTAGGTTTTAAAAACACATTTTTGAAACTTGAACACTTAGAAAAATTTCTGAAATTCTACAGGTAGGGCGTGGGCGTGCTCCATTTGTTCTTTGGAGCGGCGCGGACACGTTTCGACGCAGATCCAGATTCTGCAGTTCGCGAAGAACACACAGAACAACCCAATAAATCTCAAATTAAACTAACACGATGAATTTTAATGCTACCCATAAAGTATAGACTTAACAAAAACATCACACAAAGCCTTTAGCATGATTCTAACACTTTAATTCACGTAATTACACAATTTACAACATTTAATTTCACTGTTTTCCATATGTTGTAAAGTTTTGATGAAAAATATGAATTTTAACATTACAGATTCGTTAATTCACCGAATCCATCCGTTTAAATTCTGTTTTGTTTGTTTCAACATACATAAGCATATACAAGTGTAAATTTTTTATACAACTTATGATTAAAGCATTTAATTTATACGTAAGGGCCACATATACAACTTTTATACTCTGTAACTTTTATAAAAAATCCAATTACTACATATTTATATGGATTTAATGTTTTGAAAACATACATAGATGGTAGAAAACATGTTATGATTATATATTATCATTTATATACACATAAATCATCAATTCATGCAATGATCATGCAATGATCATGCAATATTTGTTTTACAGAGAACTCAAAACACTCATTAATGGAAGCTCTGATTCTAGCATGTTTACATGAAATCAATTACTCTAATCACATACAAATCACATAGAATTGAATTATGCATGCTAATAAACATATATAATCAATTTTCTAACACATTGGCCATCAATTTTAGTTTACAGAGAACTAAAATAAACTTTAAGAACGTAAATAAGGTTTGGGTTGAAGAGATTACCCTGCTAGTGTCTGTAAATTAGGAGATGAAATTCCTTTCAAATTCTTCTTCAATCTCACAATTCCTCTTTAACTTTTCTCTGAATTCTCTCTGGGCTCTCAAAGTTTTGTTTTAGAAAAATAACATACGTAAGAAAATAAGGCTGATGCGCGTAATAACTGGCAAAATTGTGGTCAGTTAATCCCATTCGTGGGTTAACTGCCCAACTCCCATTAGGGCCTTGTTTGGCTAGCACTTAGAAGGTTCTTTCCATTTAATTTAATAAATCTCTTATAATATAGTTTAATAATGTCACACCCAATTAAACAATAAATCAAATATCTTATTTAATTTAATTTAAATAAAATATAATAATTTCTCATTAATTCACATAGTCACATAATTAAATTTCTCATTTATTAATTATGTCAAATTAATAAATCTCTAATTAATTATTAAATTAATTAGAATAACATTATGCTTATTAAATAATTCATTTAATCCAATAAGCTCAATTAAATACATACTTTGAATAATAAAATTCTCCACATTAATTTTAATCAATGTAACACATATAATTAAATTAATCTACCACAATTTCATCAATTAATTATTTAATCCAATAATTAAATCATTGAAAAATATTTATTTAATTCAATAAATATTCAAATTAGATTACAAAATCTCGTTCGTCACATAGCATATTATATAATTTTAGTAAATGGAAGTCATGTATGAGTAATAAAATCCAAAAGAGCAAAAAGTGATAGTATTTGATGTTGATACTACATAATGAAAAAAATTATGTCATCAGACTTAGATTTTCTAGATACTCTTATTGATCTAGTGAAGTGCGTACCCTAACATGATACTCTTGCATTCCAATACATTGTAATTAGAGTACCGCGTTCTTGTATCTCTTTCATGAACCAATCTGCATTCAAGTAACATTTTTATTGAAATAAAAATAAATTAGAGTGCAAGTTATTTACAGTAATCAATAATAAGGTACGTGGTTTAATACAATACAAATATATGTATTAAAGAAACATATTTTGTGTGTATATAGAGAGACATACACAAAACAAGCATACCCTCAATCGTACAAGTTATTGACTATGTATAATGTATGAGAGCGCCTCATATAAGTGCACTAAAGCTAAGCGCAGATCTAAATAGCGAATTGACTAAACCTATCTCAACATACCATGTACCAGGTAAGTTGCGTACTGCGTAGTAGGATGTGCAGTGTTCTAAAAATTGTTTGGCGAATCTAGGGGGTGGGGTGGGGGGGGGGGGAGGGGGCGCCTAGGCGTTTTTTTAGGCGGACTAGACATTTTCTTAGGCGATCTCATTTATTTTCTGTTATACATACTTGTGATATACAAAACATATAGTAGGTTTAATTTTTTTTAAATTTTACGTGAAACATTACTAAAAAAATAATCTTTTAAGACTTAACAAATTCATTTCAAGTATAGTAGAGCTTCAAAGTAGAGGTCTGATTCTGCCTAGGTGGGGACCTAGGCGTCTAGCCAAATCGAGGCAGTAGAGGACCACCTAGCGTCTAGGCGGGAATTAATCGGACCTAGGTGGGAATTTTTAGAACATTGAAATAAATAATTCAATCATCAACATTTAGGATACATGTGCAAGAGCGATAATAGTGTCACAAGAGAGTAAGTGGCAGAGTCATTTTTTCCTCTTTGCTTGAGAGACGAGAGACTCAGAATCATCAGCAGCATCGTCGATCACGAGCCACAACAGAAAGAGAAGAGTCAGATAGTCACAATAGCAATAGAGTGAGAGATTTGATTGAGATGTTTAGTACAGGTCTGTCAAAAGTCCATATAAAATGAATTTTTTGAATTTTTTTGGGCCAGGCAAAACTGACCCACAAATCGACCAGATATTTAAAAACTACTGAGCTATGTTATCCCCTTATCTTAGATAATCATTGTATTGTAGGATACATGCGATTCAGTTACGATACTTACGATTCTCACAATTCTCATGCATTTCGATTCTTCTACTATTTTGTATCAATTTACTCCTAAGGATGCAATTTTGAGAAGGGGATTACTTCTCTTTGAAAGTATGTATATCCGTTGTTTCGGCCCGTCTTTTGAGTATCACTCTTTTCTATATTTCTTTCTTTTTTGCTAAATCTCTTTTCTATATTTCGTTGTTTTTTTAAGATTTTGATGAGGGCACTTATCATGGGAAAACATAGAAAAGAGATTCTAGTTGGGGTAGCTTAGTTGCAGTGCATTCGTGATTTTTTGTATGATGGTGCTAAACATAGTTGTCAAATCGTGAATCGTATCATGTATCAAAAACTCTGGTATCATGTTTAATGTATCGTATCGTGAATCGTATCGTACGATACGGAAACGAAATGAAAAAATGTGGTAATAGATATTTAAACATATAAACACAATTTATTGGACAATCGAGCATATTCGCTTGAGTATATATAAAAATAGTCGAGTAAATATTATTATAGACTAATAAATTTTAAAGTTAAATAGTAGCCAAAATATTCTAAATTTAGTAATCTTTATAGAGTAATAAGAAAGAACGAAAATTTAGATTCACCTTTAAACTATAAAACAAAAGAGAATAATTCAAATTAGCAAGTAGAGATTTACGTATCTGCTTATGGAAAGTGACGGGAGAAAAATAGAGCGACATATTGAAGAAGATATAAAACTCTAAAAAGTGATTAAGGGTTCATCAAGCGATATAAAATATGTTTGTGTTAAAAATCCTCTTCATTTGAAATGGTACAAGGCCTAAAAGTTTTGCTTTTACTCTTTGGATCTACATAAAAACTTAGTTAAGTTGGTTGTTAGCTTTAAAAAGTATCATGCATTGTATTGTTTTGTAAGAATCGTATCAAATCCTAACTGAATCGTATGATACGGTGCATTTTCGATTTACTCTATGATATGTATCAAATAGTCTCCGTATCGTATCGTACGATACATATCGTGTACCATATGATTATGATAACTATGGTGCTAAATGAGGAGAGGAATGATCATTTGGTGGACTAGAATTCGGTGTGTTGTCTTAGAGGAGGGGGTCTAGGCCTAGAGAACATGGTACCTAAGAATATCGGGATAAATCAACTTTTGGTACCTGTACTGGGACACGACTTACAATTTGGTACCCGAAGTGAAAAAAGTTACAAACTGGTGATTGTACTCAAAATTTTTTGTAATCTGGTTCTTGTACTTTTCATTTTTTAAATAATCGTTAAAATTGATCCAACGGGAGAGACAAACATACAGAGATAGAAGCGAAGTCGACGCGAAGAAGATCCTCAATGTTTTGTTTCTTCTTTTCTTGTCTCCCATATTCGCACCATTGCTCCATAGTGGCATCGACTTGGGAACTCTGGTGTAATCTATTCATTTTTGTTGCATGAACTACAATCTTCTTCCCCAATGTCATTTACGATTCCACTCCAAGACGAGCTCATCCTTTCAATTAAATACTAAAAACCCTTTAATAAATATATGGGAACCAGTAATCAATCGAGACAAGAAAAATGAGAGAAGAAGGACAGAAGAAGAAAACCCTAATTTTCAAACAGAATAAAGATGAAACCCTACTGTTTAACGGAGTGTAACATTTTTTGAGTTCAATCACCAGTTTGTAACTTTTTTCACTTCGGATACCAAATTGTAAGTCGTGTCCTAGTTCAGGTACCAAAAGTTGATTTATCCCTAAGAATATCTGCCTAGTTGAAAAATAGTTATGGGCTTTTTAAAGACTGAACTTATTTTGATGTCAGGGTATCAAGGGATAGTAGTATGGGATCCAAAACAATGGATTGAATTTGGTGTATCCTCATATAGAGAGGAGGCAGCCTAGGCCTACAGAATATGGTACCTACGGATATGTCTCCGGTGGAAAATGGTTATGGTGTTTGTGTTTTTTTGAACTTCATTTTGACATGAGGGGATCAGAAGTGTTGGCTCCAAAAGAATGGACGGGATGCTAAAACTTGTCCAATTACTATTTTCAATCCTTAGAAGTCCATCTTCCATGGTTTTAACTCCTTTTAGTGTCTTGCTTGACTTAAAGTAGGTATTATGCTTATTTTTGGTTGGGATGCTCCTTAGTAGCTTTACCACCGTCTTTTTCACCTCTTGTCCATGCACAATTCTCTCAGTTCTAACTTCTATATTGGGAAAGGTGATTTTTAATTTTATTTTGTAAATGTTAAACTTTTTTTTCTTTTGGAATTTGAAGGACGAGAAGGTGGAGGAATTTCTTTTTATTCATATTGTAATTCAACCTTAATTTCTCAGTCCTTGGACAGACTAGGCCTCTTGATTCTGAAGAGCCTTCTTTTGTTGGTCATTTTGCACTTTCATTTTGACTAATTTGTCATTTTATATTTCAACCAATTTGTTGGTAATGCAAGTGCATAATGTCTATTATAAAACAGGCAAGTACAGGTCGAACCACATACTAGATTAAGTTTAAAATATCCTTACCAGACGAATTAGAAATAGAGACAAAAAAATTATTAACTAAAATTAAAATAATAATTAAACTAATTAGTAGATGAAAATTAATAATGAAAAAGTATCTGAATCCACTATGCAATAAATATAACAATTAATTCAATTTCTTATATTTTTTTAACTCAAATTATGCCACTGGTTTGGTGTACATAATTTGGAAAATAAATCAATTAAGTCTAAATAAAAATAATGCATGCTGATTTCCCTTTCCTTTTGCATAGTAAGTTTATAATTAATATTGGTAAGCTTTAGACTATCAAAAATTCATAGATTAACAATATTCTATCAAAACCCATTAATTAATTTAAAAGTTACATGGGAATTATAAACGAAAATATTTAAATAACGAAACATGAAAGCGTAATCAATTAAACATTAAAACACAATTAATAGAAAAGATAAAGAATATTGTCATGAATAATTGCTTGACTTCATCATCCTCCTAGATCTAACAAGTTAGCTAGACATTAAAACAAATAAAATAACTAAGATAAGACGAAGATTAAGCATAAAAATAAAATAAAGTAAACTCCCTTTATGAAAGATCCTTCAAGAAGCTTACGAAGAGGTAATTTAATTTTACTTCTACTCCTAATCTAAACTAATGCATAATTCTCATCCTCCAAAATAAGACCCTATTTATAGAGAAAAATTACTTGTGCCCTCGTATAGGTATAATGAACTTGGTCAATTTTTCTTAAATATTCTAGATAAAATCCAATTCTTTATCTCTATCTTTCAAGTATTCATTTCTTGCACCTCTCTTTATTAGAGTACAAATATATCAGCTAGTTAACTTTCAAAACTCTTTTTTAAACTCTAACTTCATTTATTTATTTATTTCATGCAAAGCAAAATAAAACTAATTAATTAAATTACTAAAAATATTAAAACGATAAAAATTAGGTAATTGAAATGTATGAATTATGGAATTATCATGGGCCTTACAAATCTTCTATGTTTGTGTGTTGTTTGTATTGTTTGCCTAATTTCGTACTAGCAAATACACGCTAGTATACGTGATCAAATAGCAATATAATGGTAAGCAAGGTATCGTCCCACGAAGAATTCTGAATAATAACTATTAACTACTAATTTTATTAAACAAATATTGCAATTGTTGAATTTTTGAAAATAAATTAAACTAATTTAACTAATCACTAATTACCAATAAATAGATGTCAGATTAAAAGGCTTAAAATTATAACTTCCCCCCTGATATTTCGTTTTAATTGTATCACTTCCTCTTAAATTACGTCAATTATGTCGGATTGTTAACCAAGAACTCATTTGTATCTATAAGCACCTCTCGATGATCTTATAAACAAATCTATTTAAACCCAATGAAGAAAAGAATTAAATAACACCCTAAATAATTAACTCACTATATCTCTATATGAATTAGAATTAAAAAAGATTTGAAGTACAGGTTCTCATAGGATTACATATAGCATATAGGTATATCTCTATTCTATACACAAATTATGAATTCCAACTCAAGCAGAAAACACAATCATGTGCTATTATATCCATGTCGAAATATATACTCCATCTCTCAATTTTATATAGATTACCAATGTAATTGTTGATCAGACAATTAAGCAATTAAGCACAAGATAGAATAGACAATCCAAGTATAATCAACAATAATCAACAAGGAAGCAATTTAATTTAACTACACATCAAGTTCCATTGTAATCTTAAAATAAAAATTAGTTCAACATTGAAATAATAATCATCGTCCATAAATTAATCATCGTCCATAAATTAATCATCATCGAAGAATTATAAAATAAAAAGGTAAGGAAGAAAAAGTAAAATTGTTTTGATGCAATCTTCTAGTCCTCTCCTTAGCCTCCTATCTTGCTCTTCCTTCGTGATCAAGCCTTTTCTTCAAGCCTCCCAATCCCTCCAAATCTAGGGTTATCAAAAGTTGCTCTCAAAGTGTCTAATGTCATGTATTTATATCCCTTGAATGAAATCCTAAAGCTCCAAGAAATAACAATCCAAACCCTACTCCAAGTCCTGTTGAAATCAACTAACTGCTGGTTTTGACCCGACCTGGCGCTACCGCGCCAGATTTAACACTAGAAACGGTGCTGCCGCGCTAGGAGTCCATAGCTCCTTCTTGATTCCCTGGTGTAACGGCGCTGCCGCGCCAAGAGGTCAGGGACTCCGCTCTTCTTATTTTCATGCTGCTCTCATTCCAATTGATCCAGTAATCTTACCCAAGTACTTCCTTCTGCAAAATAACATAAAAATGCATAAAAAGCAACTATAAACACTCAAGAATAAGCAAGTTCTCAAGCCTAAAAGCACCCAATTTGTAGGTATAAAACTCACTCATCATGTATGCAAAAGATGCATGCTTTCACAATTTGGCTTGGCGGGGCGGGGCGGGTGGGGAATTTGGACCGAGATAATGCTAGGAATTTATATGTGGAAGAGCTATGCATGTTGGTCCCCTTTGTGACAAACTCCTTTTCTTTCATCTTGTTGGGCTTACTTAATGGGAGTTCTCCAAATAGTTCCCATGGGATTGGCGGGTGTTACATCAGTTTCATTTGAATGATTTTTTCACTTGTTCTCTTTGTTTATTTTTTTTTTCGTTTTTTCTATTTGTAAATCTTTGAATATATCTTCATTTATCTGAAAGAAGAAAAAAGATGATATATTGTGTTGTACGTTGAGGACTTGGAACTTGTAAGATATTCTCCTATTTGAAGTTGGAAAAGGTTTTCATTTTGCAAGTTTGATAATAAATAAAAAATTAGTCTATATTCAGGTTGTGATGTCAATGAGACACTTACAAGTGCTCTTCTCTTCTCTTCCTTCTCTTTTCCCTCATCTTTTTCCTTCCATTAGTTATAGAAAAAGTTAAATTAACCAATGTTTAATACTTCCCTTAATGGAGAGTGGCTTTTAAATGCCAATTCTATGAACTCTTTTAACCTGAACGGGATGTGAACATCAAAGAATAAATTTGTAATTATATTGTATTATTTAGGGGTAGATTAATTTTAGTTATTGTAAATCTTTTAATTATATTAGGTGGATTATTTGTATTTGTTCACTTATTAAATTAGGCTACCTAGGAATCTCAACCCCCCTCACCAAAAATATAAATAAATTAGGTTTCCTAAGTTATATTAGAAATAGGGTTAATATATAAATAAATTTGGTCTTCATCAGTCATCTTGGACCTGCAGCAGCTGTAAAATTTGCAATTATAATGGCAAACCTTACTTAGAAGTTGAAAATGAAAATGAAATGGTTTTGAGTTCTGACACTAATTTCTTGGATAAACCATTTTGATTCCTTAAATTCAAACTTGCACAAGGATTTCATGAATATTGAAAAGAGTTGCTATATATGACTGACAAAGTTATGTTGATAGTAAATACCGACATACATACATACATGAGATACGTAGGAATTTATTATCTTTTTCGCTCAGACTCTCATGTTGATCACAATTCAATGTCATTATAGGTTTGTCAACATTATATATGTGTGTATATATAGCCACTGTTGGCTATGTATCATTTCCCAATCAACCCATTTCCTATCATTGGTTGCAATGTTGGACGGCTCATATTAGAATGTTTGTGTCATTGGTTTGTCAACATTATATATATATATATATATATATATATATATATATATATATATATATATATACATGCATACATATGTGTATATATAGTCACAGCTGGCTATGGATCATTTCTCAGTAAACCCATCTCATGCCGCTTTCGTTGCAATGTTGGACGACCTAGATTAGAATTTCTTCATTACTATTCGCAATAAGTTTTTGCAGATAATTTTGTACGTTAAAAAACTTAGAAAGTCAGAACACTCATTCTCTCTCTTAATCTAACATTTTCTCTTTCTTCAATCAAATTTTAAAATTAATAACTTTTTTGTTATAAATTTATAATTTTGGATTTGTAAGAAAAAAGTTGTTGAATTTTAGAATTTGATTGAAGAAATAGAAAAAATTGGGTTAGGAAAAAGAATGAGTGATTTGACTTTTATTGTAAAAAGTTATCCACACGAACTTCTTGTGGATAGTAGTGAAAACATTCTAATATGGGGCGTCTAACATTGCAACGAACGGCAGGAGATGGGTTGGTTGGGAAATGATCCTTATGGAGTGGTAGCTATGGATCATTCTTTTCTACTGTACTGACATTACTTTTAGTCATATTGTGACGCCTTTAAATTAATATCGCTTCCAAGATGCTCATGGATTTTTACACTTATATATCTTTCTTTCTTTTCTTTTTTCTTTTTTCTTTTTTTTTTGTCATTTTTTTTTCAAAATTTTGGCCTATTGAGCTGCTAATTATAGTTTTGTTTCTTCACTATTGCAGGTCAAGCTAGGAACAATGGATCAGAGCGAAGCACAAATTGAATGGGTCATCAGACCGTATATGAATACATCCAAGAAACAGAAGATTCTTGGCGATTGACACTTTCTAAATGGGATAAATAACGTTTTGAATTATTTGTCTCTTGAAATCAGGTTTTAAATTCACAGTTCTGAAATTTTTTCGTTCTGATCGAATAACTGTACTTTCATATATTACAAAATGGTCACTCCGTCTAATTTTCCGTCCAGAAACCGTTAAGAATGCTGACTGTGCAAGTTGACTTGACTTTTTTGCTTACGTGGAGTCTGAGAGAAAAAGACAAACATCACAGTTATTATAAGCCGCGAATGATCAAAACTATTAACTACTTCACCTAAACAATTTCAAAACTAATAATAATAATAATAATAATAATAATAATAATAATAATAATTTCAAAATAATAATAATAATAATAAATACTATTAATAGTAATAATTTTAAAATTTATTTTTAAAAAAATCTATTAATTTTAAAAAGCTGTTTTTAAAAAATTCTGTTTTTAAAATTCAATTTTTTTTAAAAAGTCTTTTTAAAAACGTAATTTTTTACAAAAAACAGATTTTTTAATTTTTAAAAAACGTTAATTTTTTTTGAAGTGAACTAATATTTTTATAAAAAGTCTGTTTTTTAAAAAAGTTAATTTTTAAGAAATTTTTTTATAAAATCTGTTACTTTTAAAAAAGTTTTTTTAAAAAACTGTTTTTTTAAAAAATTCTGTTTTTTTAAAATTCTATTTTTAAAAAGTCAGTTTTTTAAATTTTTAAATTTAAAAGCGTTAATTTTTATAAAAATAGAATTTTTAAATTTTTTAAAAAACGTTAATTTTTTTAAATCAAACTAATATTTTTTTAAAAAGTCTGTTTTTTAAAAAAATCTTAAATTTAAAAGTGTTAATTTTTAAAAAACAGAATTTTTTAATTTTTAAAAACGTTAATTTTTTAAACTGAAATAATCTTTTTAAAAATTCTTAAATTTAAAAACGTTAATTTTAAAAATTAAAAAACGTTACTTTTCTATAAATTTTAAAAACGTTAATTTTAAAAATTAAAGTTCTTTTACTTTTACTTGTTTATAATTTCAATTTACATTATTACCTAAAAAGTTTAAAGTTTTCTAAATTGAATTTTTTAAAAAAATAAAAATAAAAATAAAATAAAAATAAAAATATACATATATTCTATCTCAATTTTATTAACACCCCAATCCAAAGCAAAAATATAGAAATTCAAAATTCATAATACTACTTATTTGTTATTATCAAAATGTATACCAATTGTAAAATTTTATAAACTGACCTGATCAAAATTCAAAGAGTATTTTAAAATTCTGTTTTTAATTTATTTTTTTTAAAAATCTGTTTTTTAAAATTCTGTTTTTTTAAAAGTGTGTTTTTTTTAAAAAAAGCTGTTTAACTAAAAACATTAATTTTAAAATTCTGTTTATATAAAAAATAATGTATTTAAAAGCTGTTTAATTAAAAAAGCTGTTTTAAAACGTTAATTTTTTAAATTTCTATTTTTAAAAAATAGATTTTTTTTAAAACAGATTTTTTAAAAAACAAAAATTTAAAAACCGAATTTTTTAATTAAACAACTTTTTAAAAAACACTTTTTTAAAAACAGAATTTTTAAAAACATTAACGTTTTAACGTTTTTTGAAAAAAAATTAACAGATTTTTTGAAAAAAAATTCAAAATTAACAGATTTTTGAAAAAAATTAACAGATTGCAAAATTAACAGATTTTTTTGAAAAAAAAATTCAAAATCTGTTTTTAACGTTTTAAAAAAATTAACATTTTAAAACAGCTGTTTTTAAAAAAATTCTGTATTTTAAAAAAGTTAACAGATTTAAAATATTAGTTCAATTTTAAAAACAGATTTTTTTAAAGTGTTAATTTTTTAAAAAACGTTAATTTTTTTAAAATTTCTATTTTTAAAAAATAATTTTTTTTAAAAACAGATTTTTAAAAAACAAAAAATTTAAAAAACCGAATTTTTAATTAAACAGCTTTTAAAAAAAAATACTCTTTTTTAAAAAACAGAATTTTTTTAAAAACATTAACGTTTTTAACGTTTTTTGAAAAAAAATTAACAGATTTGAGCATACCCATGAAGCAGAAGCGGAAGTTGTAGTACTTGTGAAGGAAATATTTGATAGACAAATTGAAATGAAAGGAGATTCAGTCAATTTGTTATATATATTAAAACGTGGTCAGTCAAATTTTGTTATCAATTTAATATATTTTATTATTTTATTAATTTAAATTATTTTAGTAAGGGTAAATTTGACAAATTATTTTTATTCTCCATTAAAATAAAAAACAAATTATTATTATTATTTAAAATTATTATTATTATTTTGAAATTATTATTAATACTATTATTATTATTATTATTATTATTATTATTATTATTATTATTATTATTATTATTATTATTATTATTATTGGAATTATTAAGGTGAAGTAGTTAATAGTTTTGGTGGAATTTTGGAATCTGTCTCTTTTCATTTCCTTTGCTCCACGTAAGCAAACTTGCACTGAATCATGTCATTCCACGATTTCCGTCTACTGCTTTTGAACGGAAAATAAAAGTAATAATAATTTTGTAATATGTGAGAAATCTGATAATTGATTGTAAGAAAAAAGTTTGATTCTAAAATAAAAATCCTAATTCAAAGATGTGATGACCAACACGTTATTTATCCCCTTTCTAAATTAAATTCTAGTTTTCCTCGAACCTCTTTCTATGGATTTGTTCTCAATCAAGAGGAACACTTTAATTTTTTTTTCTTTCATTTTGGTATTGGCCTTTGTTTAAGACGGGCCTACTGTATTTTTTTAAAACAATGTCTGATGGCTGAGTTTTTAAGACGGGCCTACTGTACTGTTCTTCCTTTTTTTTTTTTTTTTTTTTTCTGTTTTTTTAACAATTTAGATTATATGGATTGATTTGCTGGAAATTATATTAAAAATATAATATTTAAATGCGTTGTATTGGAAATGTGCCAATTGTTTTAAATCATAAGTTTAGAAATTTCTTTTAAATATGACTGGCAAATAGGCTGATTTGATGGGTAATGTATCAAATTAAATGGGTTGAGGGTTACTAATTGGTTGGGTCACCAATTAATGGGCTGAATATAGACAAATCATAATGGATATGGGCGAACTCATAAATTCATTTATAACCCACAACTTTTTTGCAGCACAATAGGTTCACTTATATACGAGTCTTTAGGGGTGTTCATTAATAAAAAATCGGTCTAAATCGAATCGGACCGAATACTGATAGTACTCAAAATATGGTATCGATACCGGTATCGGTTGAACCGGTATAGATAACTTCTTGATCCCTCTTCTCAGATTTTTTGTTTGTGAATTTCCGATCTTAATGCGAGCCCCTTTTTCTTTTTCTTTTCTGACGGACCAACCACTCCCTGAAAGTATTCCCCGTATTTTTTCTATTTTTTTATTCTATAATTATATTTTATATTATTTTATATATAATTAATAATTATATTAATAAAATTTTATTAAAATAAAATATAATAGAATGATATATTAATTATTATTATGCAATATTCTACAGAGACAAAAAGTATTAGGTTATTGGGAAAAAATCAATATACTTCTAATGTCGAATCGGGATCAACTAGAATGAAATAAAGCATTGGGTCTAACTCTTCTTTGGTGTCAAGGTAATAGCTATGAATAGTCATCGACTTAGGAAGGGTAGAAGAATGGGACCTATTATGGGAAGGGGTAAAAATCGACTTCCGATTTTTACCTTGTTAGAACCGGCCACAATTTTAAATCAACTCAGCCCAATTTTAAACCAAAATCGGCCTAAGAATTCGGTCCAAGGTCAAGCAACCCAAGGCTTGTAAACCAAAATTTGGCCCAATAAAAAATAAAAGACTTGGAAGTCTTTTTATAAGAAAAACTTTTTTAGACTTTTATAAAATAACCAATATGGGACTTAGCTATTAAGGTCATGTGTCTTTTTAGAAGAAAAACTTCCTTAGACTTTTATAAAATAACCAATGTGGGACTTGGCTATTAAAATCTCATTAGGTAGTATTTTTATAAGAAAAACTTAAGACTTTTATAAAATAACCAATGTGGGACTTGACTATTAAAGTCTAACTTGTAGTTGCCTTCCTTAAATTGCAAACATGACTTTTATTCTATCTTCGGAGCATTTCTTTCCCAACTTATTGATAAATAATTTAAGTTTATCTAATTTCTTTTACTTTTACCAATTTAATCAATATAGAAATTGTAAACCACCAACTATTAATGTTTCCCTTGGTACTATTTTTATAAAAAAAAACTTTACATGATACTTGATAGTCTTTTTATAAGGAAAACTTCCTTAACCTTTATAAAATAACTAATGTGGGACTTGGTTATTAAGATCTCACTTGATAATCTTTTATAACAAGTTATGTGAGATGGTGACATAAGTAACCTTATGTGATTTGATGAGAGTCTAAATTGGTATTTACATCCCTATATTAAGTAATAATGCTTTGATTACTTATTATCTTGAATTCATTATTACATGGTAATCAATTTATAAGGAAAATTTCTTTAAAGTTTTACCAATTTAACCAATATGGGACTTGGAGACAACCAAATACTAAGAGCTTCACTTGGTAGTAATGTAGTATGTCATCTCTTGTCTAATAAGTCCCACATTGAATGACCACTACATGTAAGGAAGCCACACCAAATTTCAAATACATCCCACATTGTCTAGTATGTCATCTCTTGTCTTATCTCTATTCTATAAATAGAGGAGACTTTCAAGTTAATTTTACATGGTTAGGCAAAAAAGTATAAAGAAATGGTCTTTCAAGTTATTTTTTAATATTATATTTAATAAACTGGTACAACCGGTTCGGTTAGGTATATACCGACCAAGCCAAACACCCTATCGAAACTGGTATCGAAAATTTGGTATGTACCAGATTTAGGTGTCTTAATCATCTTAAACCAATTAATTCTTTACCGAGCAAACCGGTTCAAAGCTCAATTCTGTTTCTAAAAAAAAATATACCATTTTTTTAACACCCCTACGAGTCTTTGAGAATGCTTTTTATTGATTCGAATTCTTTAGATTGGCTTAAGATTGGGTCAAATTTTACTTTCTAGTTTCTGAATCTATATCCCCATGCTCGAAGATGAAAGAAGTAGTGAGAGGAGATTTAACTATTCTAGAGGGAGAGAGATGGAGCGTAGGATAGAGAGATAATTAGAAACATCAACCTACTTTTGCTATTCTTCTTCTAATAATAAGACAGAGATTTGTATCCCCATGCTTAAGGTTATTCTTACAACAGATTGTTCATTCGTAAATCAAATGGTTAATAGAGCTCTCGTCCACAATTTAGTTTCTAGTATTCTGCAGTTTAATACTGCGGATGGAAAATATGACCAAAATACCCCTCTTTGTCTGTTGAATTAAACTACGGAACCTATAAAACTTCAAAAAAAAATTGACATCCGCTGTATTAAACTGCGAAGCTCGTAAAACATTGCTAAAATGGCATTACTTTTTCTTTAATTGTTGGTCACCATCGCCCCTTCTGCGTTTTGCTCTACGAAATAATACTTCACGATACTTGGGCAAACTTGACAGACTTCTCTGAACATTTCACAACTCTATGATGCCGAAGACAACTCTATGATCTTGATGTCTCTTTGAACCTTTGCTTCACCTCGGCTGTGACGCCCCCAAAATAGGTCCATACAACCCATTATGAGTCGCCAAATACATGGTACATTGTAGACACTCGAAATTTTATTTTCCTGTTACTTATTATGCAGGAAAACAAAAACGTATTTTTCACACTCCAGAGATAACCTTGGAGGACCACAACATCAATTCCAACCTCGGAGATAGCCCCGGGAGATCCAGTTTCCAACCCCGGAGATAACCCCGGGAAATCAGTTTCCAACCCTAGAGATAACCCCGGGAAAATCAGTTCCAACCCTGGAGATAACCCCAGGAGGTCAAGCCAACCTCAGAGATAATCCTGAGGACAGTCAGAGTCAACAACAGGCTAACCTCAAAGAAAACCCTGAGAAAATACTACTACAACTGTGCAAAAGCTGGAGATAACCCTGGGAGGGGCAAAATGGTTATTTTGCCAACTCAACTTCAACTCAAATCAAATACACTCATTTCAACTCAAATTTCTTCAAAAGAAGTCCCACAAGAAACATACCTTAACTTTCGAGCACAAACTACGTACAACGACTCAACGGACTGCCTGAAGGAAACCCGAAAATGCCATTTCGGTCATGGACCCATCTTTCCAAAGTAAAAAAGGGAAAATCCTATGTCATTGCGTAGCTCTCAGAAAGAGCTTTTTGGAATGGTATGGCACACTTCCATCGAACTCCCGGATTGAAAGTTATGAAGGTTCGAGCGAACAACGCGTTGTCTGAGTATCGTGCCGAGAGACGGCGGGACCCACATAGTGCAGGCCACCACGAGAAGCCGCGGTAGACCATGCGGCTACCACAGTCCACACTGCTCGCTCCCCTCTCTATAAATAAAGGGCTTGGGGTGGCCATTTTCAAGAGAGAAAAGACGAGGAAGCCCTGTCCATTTTGCTTTGTACACACTATAAATTGAGTGCTTTCTCATTTCAAACACTTGTGAGCTAGTGCTTTACTATATTTTACCGGTGGAAACCGAGTATTCATTCATTTAAAGCTATTTGAAGTCTTCTTGGCAGCCCACTGTAAAGCCTCTCACATTTCTTAAAGCCTTTCTCCACTTTCAAGCACATATAGTTATTCACGTTGAGAGTTGTGTTGTGTGGGTATGCCCGGACCGTCGGTCCGCGGCTTTTTATTTATTTTATATATATATATATATATTCACATCCGGAGCGTTGACTGCTTATATATATATATATATATATATATATATATATATATATATATATATTTACATCGAACTCGGAGATCACTTCATGTGGTCATTTACCGCTTTTATATATATATCATCGAATTATCGATTGAGCTGGATCGATATATATCCTGCATTTACAACTTATATATATATATATATATATATACATATATATATATATATATATATATATATATATCAACTTATATATATATACACACATTTACATCTGAGCTTGGAGATCACTTCGTGGCTATTTACCGCTTATATATATATATATATATATATATATATATTTTCCATCCCGCCTAGAGTTTACTTCATGGCGGTTGATCGTCCATATATATATTTACATTTCCGTCTCGCCTAGAGTTTACTTCGTGGCTGTTGATCGTCCATATATATATATATATATATATATATTTACCTTTTAAATCACTTTAGAGTTTACTTAATATTGATCGGTTGATACACACACACACACACACATATATATATATATATATATATATATATATATATAAATATTTATATTTTACATCCCTCACAGAGTTTACTTAAGTGGCGGTTGATCGTTTATATATATATATATTTACAACTTTTATATATATAACTGTTTACAGCTTTCATACATACTGCATCATGTGAGCCTAGGAATCATGTGATCACAGTTTCAGTCCCCTGAATCTAGATTCGGTTTCCGTGATGAACATTTTCAGCTGTAACCAGTTTATAAATTATTCAAGGTGTTTGAATTTCCTTAAACGACTCTCATGCCCACAAGGAGTTCAATACTGCTATGTATCTTATTTTCTCGAAGATGCTTCGCATCTCAAAAATAATAAAAGCAACCAAACCGAACATATAATAAAATAGAGATATCTAAGGCCTCAATTACTATTGAGCATAAGGGTTTGAAAAACCTCTTTTACAAAACATCACTGCTATATCTTGTTAAAATTAAACTTTTATACAAAATTCAAACCCTTTGTATATAGGTGCAAACGAAGCATAACACTACTTCCAGATAATTGCACATTGACCCCCCCCCCCCCACACATTCAGATTAAAATTTAAAATAAAAAGTGGCGGTTACCGTGTCACCACGGAAGTCGGGGGGTGCCTAACGAATCTCAGTTTCACAAGACCAGTTAAGCAATGTTATATCACTAGGTCAATGTGCAAACCATTTCTGGTTGAGTTGGTGCAACCATTTAAAAATACCAACTGGCGACTCTTACAGTCCAATCATCGACATATACATGTTGGACCTTTTCACAACTTATTTTTTCAAACAAATCTCACCTAACATGAGAAAACCAAAAGACAAGAACAGAAAAGTGACAAATAAAAATCCCGATGTCGACATACATAATTCAAATACAAACTTAATTTAAACAATACGACAAATGTAAGCTGAGAGTTTTAACATGAATATTGTCTCGTAGACAATATCCAAACTCAAATGAAGTCCTCATTACATTTATTATCACACTATTTCATAGAATATGGAGGACTACTATAGCCACCATCTTGGACCATCACTCAATTCCCCGACTAGTCCCAGCTATATTCTCATCCTGAAGAGAATAATAAAAGAAAAGGGTGAGCTCAACTAGCTCAGTAAAGAATATTATGACTACGATAATGTAGAATAAATTATTCTTAGTCTTCAACAGTATAAAAACTGATAGAATACAATAGACAACAAGTTTAACTGCAGCGGAACAAGCAATCCATTAAAAGAGTCAAGTAGAGCATGATGTCTACTATCTTCTATGATTTAAAAGTTCATCATTAATATTTTATCTATGTAACACATCTCAATAAATAATCCATATCACTGAATTATCCATGCACTACGGGCCAATGATATTCATTAGTATCACATCCACGAATCATCCATGCACTACGGGCCAATGATATTTGTTATTATCACCAGTGGTCATGATTATGCCAAACAACTGTCCATCAATGCACTACGGGCCAACGAGAACTTTTACCACATCATTTGTAACATTACAGGTCATGATTATACCGATACATAATTCCTGGTCATAATCATACCAATCAACAGTCCATCTATGCACTACGGGCCAAAGATGACTTTCACCACAATATAAGCATGATGATGATGACAGTGATATAAGAATTCAATTAAGTGAGATCAATGATAAATTTTAAAGATTTATAATTCAATTTATCTAGAGTTTAAAAATGTCAAAATTGTCAACATGATAACTGCTTTGTGGAGTAAAATTCAAGAATAATATTCATATATCAAAAATAATTTGGGCAGAAAAGAAATCAATTTTTATCGTGAATAGTACCCCGGGTGAATAGTACCCGAGTGAATAGTACTGTATGTATGAATAGTACTGTATGTATGAATAGTGCCGTATGTATGAATAGTACTCTAACATGAAAAGATTAAAATTTAACAAGAATGTTTAGAAAAATATTTCAGTGAAACGATACTAGATGAAGCACAAATTTCAAGGATATTCTACTAATTTCAAGGAGTATAGAAGCAATACTTATCAAAATAAGTGTAGATTTAGAAATATGAAACGAAATAATATTACTTACATACTACAAAGTATGGAAGAAAATATTATTTCTTACGAATATTGAACAAAATAATATCCCTTACCTTAAAAGGAGAGTACTTCTGGCTAGTATAGCGGAGATATTCTTGAAGAAAACTTGTACTATTTGCAACACTCTAAGTTTCCTTAAACTCAAAAGAAATACGCTCAATATTATAGAAGAAGAATTCTCTGATTCTGGTGTGATTTTCATTTCTAAACTAAGCATCCTATTTATAGAAGAATGACATAAAACTATTTAGGAAAACAAATCACTGGTGAACAGTAAGGAATCACGGACGAATTCGTCTGATTTTTCTATGCAACACTATGTAAACACTATGCAGTACTATGCAAACACTATGCAATACTATGCAACACTATGCAGTACTATGTAAACACTATGCAATATAAAACAAAAACTAAGATAACTTTCTACCGACGATTTTAAAAAAATGAGTAAGTAGAGGTCCATATAATAAGCCAAATTTATAATAAATACTTCATGACAAACCCCTTTTATTTATCACAATTCACTTGACTAATCACATTTTTAATCTTTCAACATTTATTCATCATTAATATTATAACTCACAATATTAACAACCAGATCATTCCCAAGAAAGAGGGGGCTTTCTAATAATGACTTCTCCTTATTGGCGCGCAATTAGATTACCAAACCCCTTTCCTCGATAGAACTTTCTAGACATTGTCAATAATGCAAATAATAATGTGAATAACTTTGTCGTCTCAATTATTGATTTAATAATATAAAATATTGTACAGATGATACTGTGACAATAATTGAATCAATAATATGAGATATTATGCATCAACTACTGTTGCAATAATTGAATAAAACTGATTGACTTCTCACGTAAGCATCAATAATCAAAGATATCAGGTAATATCGCGTCTACTTTGTGTAACCACGCCAGACATCGCATTTCTTTATCACCAGGTATTTCAACTATTAACGGTAAAAGTTTTGCCGTTATTTTATAAAAAGGTTATTTCTGTCGCTTTATAAATTCGACAGTAATTCCGTTGTGGGGTCCACCAATGATTCTGCCGTCGTACAAATATTCACTGATAAAACGAATATTCTCCGACTAAACGAATATTTTATGACAACTTGACTTTACAAAATTTGTAAATATTACCCATAACTATAACATTATATCAAATCCACACCTTATTATTCAAAATAATATTTAGAAAAAATTAAATATTTATTCATAAAAGTTGGGGTCTTACATCGGCTGCTGCTCTACAATGACTAAGTTAACTCTGTGGACACTTATAATCTATACAAAATGGCAGAGTAACTATATGATCGTTTAACAGAAATATACGATCGATTTGATCCTATTACATATTCATCAAAACAAAGGATTAACCTAACAAGTTTGATCGTTCTATTTTGAAGTCCTTGTATATAGTTATCTCAGTTAAGGACTTTACAAAAACTACTGAAACAATTATACATTATGATTACATCATCAAATTTAAATATCCAAAGCATAGTCATTCCTAATAGAATTTAGTAGGAAAAGATTGTATACACAATGGCGTGTAGGGGTTGACTTTTGTGGTAAAAGTCAGCAATTGACTTTTAAGATTAAAAGTCAAACTTTGAGTTCAAAGGAGAATTCGATGAAATGGACATCGCCATGATGACCAGGGTGTCAAGTTTAGTAGGAATTGATCGTAAACATGGATGAGGTAGAAAAAGTTGATTTTTAGAAGTCAAAATGATTAAGTAGACAATTAAATGGATAACCGAGTAAGTAAAAGGAGAAAAAATATTGTGGAGGGGATAAGGACCGAGTAAGTAAAAGGGGGCCTTGTTGGCCTTCATAATGATTGTGGTCCATATGGGAGCAAAAAGAAAGTAGGTAATGTGACCCATTTTTAAGTCATCAATCAAAAAGTCATTATATAAAGCAAAAAAGGTAAAACAAAAGGCAACACAAACCAACCTAACTCACCCTATTCGGCTGAACATAGAGAGAAGAGAGAGAGAGAGAGAGAGCTGCCAAAGAGAAGAAGAACGAAAAGAAAGAAAAAACTAGTAAAGTTAATACCCTAAAACTTTTCTATATTCAAATTTTCATATAAACGACCTAGATTTATGTTTATAAACATGTATTATACTTGTATGGACATAATATGTTGGATCATGGTTGAAAACACCAGTGATCATAGAGAAATTCTATTGGAGCAAAAGAAAGAACAAAGGAACCTAAGCTAGATTTGTCTATAAATTTTAGAACCTGACCTGAAATGGTAAAGGACATAACTACTTGTGTATAATGAGATTTTAAGTGAGGTTTATGGTATTAGGCAGATCTATGAGTTAGTTAAATTTTAGCAGAGGTTTGAGGTTAAAATCCTTTGTGGATTATTTTTGGTGAATTTTCTACCAAAGTAGGACAGAGTTGAAAAATAGGGGAAACACACTGACCTAATTTTTCTAGGGATAGTTTCGGATGGTTAACTTGTAAAATAAAATTAGGCCTTTTGAGGGATGATACCTGGTGGTATAAGGTATGTTGTGTCCAAAGATGAACAAAATTGGACTTAAGATGAATGAGTCATGACCAAAACAAAAACTTAAAGTTTAAAATTAAAACTGCATTAATTTTAGTTTTACAACTCTGATTGGGATGAAATTTTGGGTAGAAGTAAATTTAGATGCAAAAAGATTACATTCCAAAGTTCATAATTTTTTGATATAATTTTGAATTTTAATAAATATTATAATTTTGAACAGAAACTCACCTAAAATAAATAATAAATATATTTAAAAAAATCTAGAAAAAAAATCAAAGTAAGTCTATAATATATTAATCTAAGTGGGGCCAGAAAGGAGAAAAATAATAAAATGGTTAAAGAGGTTTAATGGAGAAAATGGAGTTAAGAAAAATTAATTAAAGTAAAACCGATAAATATGTACTATATTTTCGTCGGTTGATATACATTCAAACAGAACATATGAGCATATGTGAGTGTTGTATGGACGTTATACGAGGGAGGTAATGAAAATGGTATGAGAGGATGTTCGGGAACGAGTTTATGTACTATATCATAACGTTGGTTGAGTTATGCCATTTGTTTTCGCTAGTCTCAATTGATGAGATTATTTAAATTAATAAGTTTAAATAATGTTTCGGCTACATCCTTATGGATATTGTAGGATATAATGCGAAGGGCATTAATAATGTAAACGAGGGAAGTGCACACAAATCAAGAAAGTTTCTGCACCTATGCGCATATATGAATTGTTCTTTATTGAACCACAATTGTATTATTTAAAGTTCTTGTGACACCCCAAAATCTGGGTACTTTATTCCCCCAAGACTTGGTGTTCACTTTCCATTCATTCATATCTAACTACCCAAATATAATAAAATTTAAACAATAAAACCTCCCCATTAAAAGGGTTACATAATTAAATAATTACTTCAACCATGTTATCTAACCTTTAACATACTTCAAGTGCAGAAATTAAAATAATTACATCACAACATTTAAAATAAAGTTTGTCATCATGGAATTAAATAAATTACAATTCTTCAACACTTGTTCATTTTCCCTTTTCCTTTGCTAGTGGTAGGTTCATCGACATTTTCAACCTTAGCTGCAATAATTATATATATGCAAGAGTGAGCAAAACAAATGCTCACTTGAAATAGAAATGAATAACAACAGTATAATAACTGCCAATGAACAGGCTCAACAGAACTAAATTATACTCTTTCAATGATAATCAAGAACTGAAATCAACATACGAAATATAACTGAGGGTCACAAGACCACGAACTATGTCCAAGGTTATAAGTAATCTTTCAACTTAAACCTAAACAATCATAAGACTATAGGGACTCCCCATACTTAGGGTGATCAGCCCTTCGTACCATGTATTGTGCACAAACATCTAAACGCAATGCGTAAATAATTCCCCTATAATAGGGTTCTTCTTCTCAGTTTTAGAGTACAAGTCTGCACCAAAGAAAGTTTGGTTTGAATATGCTTCAAGGGTAATTTAGGGTTAAACGATCATTACCTAAGGATTAGTTGAATCTACGAAGTTCAATATCATTTTGAATGATCAATAACAACATAATATAGAATAATTAGAAATCATAGGTGAACCAACTATATATCAAAGTCAGGCTTAGAAATAAACTAGAAAGCATAAGCATTGAGTAATACATTAAACGTTGCTTGAACAATATTAAGCTAAGGCTATAATCTTGTCGAATAAGAGAATTGAATTATTGAACATGCAAGAATGAATAACAAACCGAGAATCAAACTTGCTCAATATAATAATAAAGGTTAGAAACCGTAAAAGTAAATGAGATAGGACAAATCATTTAGAGATTTAAGTTCAAGAACTTGTATTCATTATAAAGAGAATAAAACTGGGAAAACTTGCTTAATTATAAACAAGTTAGGATATATCAAACAAGGATTAGAGTTCAAAACTTTCATAAATAAGTTTAGGGTTAAAGAACTTGCCTCGTGTGTAAGCTATAAATTATAACTCACGTTCACCTACACATATTATTAAAATCACAACATCTATTAGATATACTAACATCCACTTTCTAAATTAAATCTCATTTTTAGTTGAACTTGTTACTTTAGTACCAGTTTCACATCATACCATATACACTTCAGAATCATAAGTCTTAAAATTACAACACTTAGTCACCTCCTCTAGATTTTAATAAATCACATCGTATGGTTTCACGACTTACTAATTTTCACAACTTTGGAATTACTACAAACATGATACAAATCTGTTATAGTATCTCTATTACATGCTCATCACATTAACACTTTCATTAGACTAGGTTACAGTAAGTTTTTATGGTCTGCATAATCAACATGCATCACTACTCTATAAATACGGGTATGGCAATAACTGTGTCAATGTTTAACCTTGAATCAAGGTACCGTGTCGCTTCTCGACTTTTTGACATCAAGATACCAATTGCTACAAAATAGACAGACAAAAACTACGCAATGATTTTCATACCGCTTTGACCCAAATATCACTTAATTCATCAACTAAGCAAAAATTTACACACACCCAAATGAAATAATCTTCATATAAACATTACTCATCACATATATACTTGATTTAGAACAATTAAAAAACAATTACAATCAAATTAAGCCTTTGAATTCCATACTTTTGAAAACTTCATTTTGGATATCCTTAACAAAAATTAACACCTAAGTCTCATTACTACACCAAATTAGCTCATTCAAATTGTATTCTTTTTCGCTTTCTTCTTGAATTAACACATTCACGACTTCAATTTACCATCTAGTTCACAAATCAACTATTTATTTTGGACTCCAACAAGCCATATTCATACCAATATTCACCAGAAATGATTTCTTTCTTTTGAACGTAATTCATCTAAATTAATATCTCAAATCCTTGGCTAGATGCTAGTTATAACTTCACAATTTACTAATAAACACAATAAACTTTATATATCAAGAATTCATAAAAATGGCATTTATAAAGAATACAAGACTCAAAACACACAACTTTCATATATGTAAAACTAAAGTTTTAGAGATTATTCCTTCATTTGCTTGGTTAATCCACAAGAATGCTTAGTTTTGCTTCCTCAACCTTCTTCCTTCAAACTCAAAATATCTCTCTTTTCTTTCTACTTTCTCTATTTTTCTATGTTCTTCTTTCTCTCTATTCTCAAAGCTTAGGCTAATACCTTACGTAATAATAAAAAAAATGCATTAAAAACGTATAAACCGCCATATACTATTAATTATAATAATTATGTATCGCTTATAAAATATTTAATATATTATTATTATTATTATTATTATTATTATTATTATTTTAAATTCAAATTCAAAAGCTATAAGGCTTTGTTTGGCAAAAAACACTTTTAAAATAAAGACATAATATTCCTTAAGCCTAGTTTGGTAAATCCATTTAAAACTCCTTTAATTTATTTTAATAACTCATTTATATTATAGTTTATCAGTCCCACATTATTTACTTGATTTCCATATCCAATCTTAATTAAATAAAACTAATTACAACTTATTAAATAAATTCTCCACTTAACCACTTTCCACAAAATTATAATATTCATTATAATTTTATTTAATAAATAACACATCACATCCATTATTAAATTAAAATCACAATGTAACAAATCATGTAATCCTTCTTAACGACTCTCTAATTTAGTTATTAAGTTAAATTAGAGTATTATATAATAAATTTAATTCATCACTTCATCACTCTTTTATCTTTTAAATTAATTTCTATAATTCATGAATTATTTACTTACTAATAACCAATCCAACAAATATCTACTAAACAACGAGCACATGAATTAAAAATATTTATTTACATTACAAATAAATATTTTAAAATTACAACTGAAATTCGGGATTGTTACATCCTTCCCTCCTTACAAGGATTCTGTCCCCAGAATCACAACTCAAACAAATCATTCGTCACATTCTTCCCTCCTTACAAGGATTCTGTTCCCAGAATCGAAGACACAGATTAAACAAATAACTCAGGATAGTTCTTCATCATTTTGTCTTCGAGTTCCCACGTAGCTTCTTCGGCATTGTGGTTCTTCCATATCACCTTCACGGAAGGTATCACCTTATTCCTGAGCACTTGTTCCTTTCTGTCAACTATCTGGATAGAAACCTCCTCATAAGACAAGTCCTTATCAAACTCAGAATGGTTCATACTCGATCACATATTTGTAATCGGCCTTACTACTGCCGCAAAGACTAACACATGGAAAACGTTGTGAACATGTTCTAATTTTGGAGGTAGAGCTACCTCGTAAGCCATTTCTCCGACTCTTCGCAGCACCTCGAAGGGTCCTATAAATCGGACTTAATTTTCCCTTCTTACCAAAATGAATTTTCCCCTTCCAAGGAAAAACTTTTAGGAAAATGAAATTTCCTATTTCAAATTCTCGATCTTATCTGTGTTGATCAACATACTTCTTCTGTCTGTCTTGAGCAGCTACCAGTCTTACTCTGATGAGTTTGATAACTTTAGCGGTCTGTTGTACCAGTTTTGATCCTAACAGTTGACGTTCACCAACTTCATCCCAACAAAGTGGAGTTCTCAGATTTCTTTATAACGCTTAATGCTTCAGATGGCGGATGCCAATGCTTTCATAGTGGTAACTATTGTTGTAAGCGACCGCCAACGAGATGATCGTCCCCAGCTTCCTTTGAAATCCATGGTGCATGCTCGAGCATATCTTCTAACATTTGGATTGTTCGTTCACTTTGGCCATCGATTTGGGGATGGTACGCCGTACTCATTCTCAATTGTGTTCCCATGCATTCTTGTAGTTTCTTCCAGAAATTTGACATAAATCTCGGATTTCTGTCTGAGACAATTGACACTGGAACTCCATGTCTCGAAACGATCTCTTTAACGTACAACTTTGCCCATTGCTCAAGATTGAATCTAATCTTTATTGGCAAAAAGTGTGCTGATTTCGTTAATCTATCCATTATCACCCAAATCGCATCGTATCCTTTCTGAGTAGTTGGAAGACCTACCACAAAATCCATTGTGCTATGTTCCCACTTCCATTCCTAGATTTCTAACGGTTGTAGTAATCCGTTTAGTATCTGATGCTCGACCTTTACTCTCTGACATGTCAAGCATTTCGCAACACATTCTGCAACATCTCTTTTCATATTTGGCCACCAAAAATGTCGTCGCAAATCTTGATACATTTTTGTACTTCCCGGATGGATCGAGTATTTTGAGTTATGAGCTTCGGTCAAGATTTCATCTTTAATATCCGATACTGCTGGAACCCAAATTCTTCCCTCGAACCATAGCAATCCTTTGGTATCAACCTTGTACTTCTCTTCATTACCCTTAACCATACTTTCCTTTATTTTTCTGCATTCTTCATCTTGTAGTTGAGCATTCTTTACCTTGTCCACCAAAGTTGGACCAGCTTCCATCTGGAATAATCTTTCATCAGATTCTTTTGGAAATTTTATTTCCAACTCTAGCCTTGTCATTGCTGAAATAAGCTCCTCCTGGGTGGTTAACAGCATCAACTTTTCTCGACATTTTCTGCTCAAGGCATCTGCAACCACATTTACTTTGCCCGGATGATAAAAGATCTCACAATCATAATCTTTTATTAATTCCAACCATCTCCTTTGACGCATGTTCAGGTCCTTCTGTGTGAAAATATACTTCAGACTCTTATGTTCTGTGTATATCTCACATTTCTCTCCATAGAGATAGTGTCTCCATATCTTTAAAGAAAATACTACCGCAACCAACTCTAAATCATGAGTTGGTTATCCTTGCTCATAATCCTTCAGTTATCTTGATGCATACACAATGACTCTGCCATTTTGCATAAGGACACAACCTAGTCCTTTATGTGATGCATCACTATACACCAGAAAGTTTCCCATATTATCCGGTAATGACAACATAGGTGCCATGCTAAGCCTCTTCTTCAAATCCCTAAAACTCTCTTTGCACTTTTCCGTCCAAATAAATTTTACAGCTTTCCTTGTCAAATTTGTCAATGGAGTGGCAATCTTGGAAAAGTCTTGAATAAACCGTCGATAATAGCCTGCCAGTCCCAAGAAACTTCTTACTTCTGATGGAGTCCTTGGTTGTTCCCAATTTATCACAGCTTCGACCTTTGATGGATCTACTGAAATCCCATCTTTGTCAATCACATGCCCAAGAAATTGTACACGTTCTAGCCAAAGTTCACATTTAGAGAATTTTGCGTACAACTAATTTTCTTTTCTTAGCGTCTCCAACGTCAAACGTAAATGTTCCACGCGTTCTTCTTGAGATTTGGAGTATACCAAAATATCATCGATAAATACCACCACAAACTTATCTAAAAATGGTTTAAACACTATGTTCATCAAATCCATGAATGCTGCAGGGGCGTTTGTCAAACCAAAAGACATTACCAGAAACTCGTAGTGTCCGTACCGAGTTCTGAATGCTGTCTTTGGTACATCCTCCTTCCTTACTTTTAATTGATGATACCCACTTCTCAAATCTATTTTTTTTAGAAGTATCTAGTACCCTTCAATTGATCAAACAAGTCATCTATTCTTGGCAACATATATTTATTCTTAATAGTGACCTTGTTTAATTCCCTATAGTCAATGCAAAGACACATTGACCCATCTTTCTTCTTCACGAATAACACCAACTGCCTTCTCACTATGATACGCCTACTTGAATGTACTTCTTATCTAATGTACTTTGCATCTTGTACCATCTCATTTCTTTATATCTACCAGAGCCATTCTGTATAGGGCCTTCGATATTAGAGCAGTTCCTGGCGCTAAGTCGATCACGAACTTAATCTCTTCGTTAGGCAGAAGTCCTGGCAAATCTTTCAAAAATACATCCACAAAATCCCTAACCACTGGTATCTCCTCCAATTTCACACCCTTCTTCTTTTAAGTATCGACTATGTAAGCTAAGTACCCTACACAGCCTTGACTCAACAATTTCTTGGCCTGCATAATCGTCCGACATCTCGCTTGTCTAGGCTATTTGCTACCATAGAAAACTACCTTTGATGGAGTCATAAGGTTTACACATTTCTTTTGGCAATCAATTATCGCTCCATAATTGAATAGCCAATCCATTCCCAATATAACATCGAACTCTCCAAGTTTTATCGGGATTAAATCTAATATTATAACATTCCCCTTAATATTCACCCTACAATTCTTGTATATGAACTTAATAGGAATCACCTCCATATTCACAATTTCTATGTGTAAGGGGAAATTCAACTCTTCACTAGGCAATTCTAACCTCTTAGCAAATTCATCATATATAAATGAGCAAGTAGCACTCGAATCAAATAATACATATGCATTTATATCATTGATTGGGATGATACCTGACGTGATATCTTTTGATTGCACCGCATCTTGCACTGTCATATTGAAAGTTCTGGCTATGGGCTTATTTGATGATGTTAGTCCAACAATAGTCAATGTACCTCCACTACTACCTCCCTTGCTTCTTATTGTCTCACTAGCTTTCTTCTTAGGGCACTCGCGAGAAAAATGATCCTTTGATCTGCATGTGTAGCAAGCATTCTTCTTTGGTTGATTGCAATTTGGGGCAATGTGACCTTCCTGGCCACAGTTAAAGCATACTCGTTTCCCCCTTAACCTCATTCTCACTCTTCTTCTTTCTTTGTTCTTGATTATACTTCGTTACAACCTCACCTCCACCCTCAGCGATAATTGCCTTTTCCAGCACCACTGTAAATGTCTTCTGCTGAAACATGGAGACCCTGCTGTATAACTAGGGTTTTAGTCCCTATTCAAACCTCTTTTCCTTGCGCTCATCTGTGTTAACTTGATATGGCGCAAACCTCGCCAACTCATTAAATTTTGTGGCATACTCTGATACTGTCATTGAGCCCTACTTCAGTTCTAAAAATTGCACTTCCACCTGATTCTTTGAACTCTTTGGGAAATATGTCTCAAAAAATATTTCCTTGAACCTGTCCCAAGTCATCACTCCCTGACCTCCTCTAGTTTTATTGGCTTGCCACCAATAACTAGCCTCTGCTTTCAACATGAATGTTACAAAAGCAGTCTTCTGGTTCTCATCGACTCTAGCAACATCGAATACCTTTTCTATTTCCAAGATCCAAGTCTGTGGCTCAACTAGATTCATGGTTCCACGGAATTCTGGTGGTCCCACAGCCTTGAAGTCCTTAAAAGTCGTAGCTTGATTCTCATGATCGATTCTCGTAATGCTCTCGTGCAGAATCGCTACCGATCACGAACCGGGTTAGCATTGGTATTGTTGTTATTAGTAGATCCCTCAGGGGTTCTCTGTCGTGGTTGACATTTTGGAGGTATTTTCTGTTAAAATACACTCATTAGATTCTCACTAAATCTTTTTAAGTATTTTCTACTTAACTTGCACATCATAAAAGATCACCACATAACACATCATATTTTGAATAAATATTAACTTTTATTCATTCATAATCTTTTTAAAACATAATAATGATAGCATCCCTGCTATCTACATTACTTTCATAAACTACAAAGTTTCATGATAACTTCATTATCACATCCTATTGGTTATATAATACTTGGGATTTACATCTTATTTATAATTAATCACATAACAGTTGCATTTCTTACGATGACCTACTAAAATGTTGCATAGCCTTACGACGCTCCTCTTCCATAATACATAACATTGTTCGACGATCTAACATGTACCATGGCAGTGTCTCGAACTGAATCAGATAATACATGACTCGGTCTTGAGCTCGATTTATCACGGTGTTGAAAATGCCATTCATCTCCTCCATCTTTATCTTCTTTGCTTGTACTTCTCTCTCTGCTACTCCTGCACGCTGAGAAGCTTCCTCGTACACGTCTTCAGCTCTTCCTCTCTTGGTGGATTCTTCTTTCAATTTGTTCTTCAGCTCTGCAATCTCTTCTGTCAACTGTTCGTTCTCCCCTTCAATATGAATCAGCTTCCAATTGACATTGCTTAGACGCTCGTCTAGATCTCGGATCTCATCATCCTTCTGCGCCATCAAAGTCTGGCGTTCAGCTACTATCTCTTCCTATTCCTCGACTCTATTCTGAAGCTCAATATTGTGGTCGTATACTTCGTCGTACATATGAGCTGCTATAGAGTTTGGTGGAAACTCTTCCTCCTCCTCCTCCTCCTCCTCATCCGTCGGTTGCAACTCAACGGGGTTTTCCTCATCCATCTCTACCACATCCTCCTCATCAGGTATGTCCTCCTGCTCAACCACTGTGACCAACGGAGATGACTCCCTTGGCAGTAGTTGCTCCCAGACCACCTGAATATCACGAGGCTCCTCCTTTCTAGGCATCTGGGGTCCTTCCTCCCTAGCCTGACTGGATTCTCCTATATTAGCCATCCTGACAACAAAATTTTAAGTTTTAATTACTAATCATCACTACTCGACACTCACGAGCACATAGGTTGCAATCACATAAGCACATAGAGTGTTTTATTACTTCTTTCTTAAAACTCAATAAGAGTTCATCACCACTATCTTTTTAATCTCGTATAAGGTTACTTCCTAAGGCTTTTCCCCCATCCAAGGTTCATAACCTAAAGCTTTTATACCAACTTGTGACACCCCCAAATCTGGGTACTTCATTCCCCTAAGACTTGGTGTTCACTTTCCATTCATTCATATCTAACTACCCAAATATAATAAAATTTAAACAATAAAACCTCCCCATTAAAAGGGTTACATAATTAAATCAATACGTCTCCCAGGTTATCTAACCTTTAACGTACATCAAGTGCAGAAATTAAAATAATTAGATCACATCATTTAAAATAAAGTATGTCATCATGAAATTAAATAAATTACAATTCTTCAACACTTGTTCATTTTCCCTTTTCCTTTGCTAGTGGTAGGTTTATCGACCTTCTCAACCTTAGCTGCAATAATTATATATATGCAATAGTGAGCAAAACAAATGCTCACTTGAAATAGCAATGAATAACAATAGTATAATAACTGCCAATGAACATGCTCAACAAAACTGAATTATACTCTATTAATGATAATCAAGAAATGAAATCAACATACGAAATATAACTGAGGGTCATAAGACCACGAACTATGTCCAAGGTTATAAGTAATCTTTCAACTTAAACCTAAACAATCATAAGACTATAGGGACTCCCCATACTTAGGGTGATCAGCCCTTCGTACCATGTATTGTGCACAAACATCTAAACGCATGCGTAAATAATTCCCCTATAATAGGGTTCTTCTTCTCAGTTTTAGAGTACAAGTCTGCACCAAAGAAAGTTTGGTTTGAATATGCTTCAAGGGTAATTTAGGGTTAAACGATCATTACCTAAGGATTAGTTGAATCTACGAAGTTCAATATCATTTTGAATGATCAATAACAACATAATATAGAATAATTAGAAATCATAGGTGAACCAACTATATATCAAAGTCAGGCTTAGAAATAAACTAGAAAGCATAAACATTGAGTAATACATTAAACGTTGCTTGAACAATATTAAGCTAAGGCTATAATCTTGTCGAATAAGAGAATTGAATTATTGAACATGCAGTAATGAATAACAAACTGAGAATCAAACTTGCTCAATATAATAATAAAGGTTAGAAACTGTGTAAAGTAAATGAGATAGAACAACTCATTTAGAGATTTAAGTTCAAGAACTTGTATTCATTATAAAGAGAATAAAACTGGGAAAACTTGCTTAATTATAAACAAGTTAGGATATATCAAACAAGGATTAGAGTTCAAAACTTTCATAAATAAGTTTAGGGTTAAAGAACTTGCCTCGTGTGTAAGCTATAAATTATAACTCACGTTCACCTACACATATTATTAAAATCACAACATCTATTAGATATACTAACATCCACTTTCTAAATTAAATCTCATTTTTAGTTGAACTTGTTACTTTAGTACCAGTTTCACATCATACCATATACACTTCAGAATCATAAGTCTTAAAATTACAACACTTAGTCACCTCCTCTAGATTTTAATAAATCACATCGTATGGTTTCACGACTTACTAATTTTCACAACTTTGGAATTACTACAAACATGATACAAATCTGTTATAGTATCTCTATTACATGCTCATCACATTAACACTTTCATTAGACTAGGTTACAGTAAGTTTTTATGGTCTGCATAATCAACATGCATCACTACCTATGTTCTGGGTATGGCACAACCAGTGTTGTGTTTAACCTTGAATCAAGCAACTGCAATCTTGATTTACGACCTTGACATTAAAGATAAATATTTGCTACAAAAGTTGCAGACAAAAACTACGCAGTCGATTTTCATACTCTGCTCGGACCCAAATATCACGAATTCATCAACTAAGCAAAAATTTACACACACCCAAATGAAATAATCTTCATATAAACATTACCCATCACATATATACTGATTTAGAACAATTAAAAAACAATTACAATCAAATTAAGCCTTTGAATTCCATACTTTTGAAAAACTTCATTTTTGGATATCCTTAACAAAAATTAACACTGAAGTCTCATTACTACACCAAATTAGCTCATTCAAATTGTATTCTTTTTCGTTTCTTACTGAATTAACACATTCACGACTCAATTTACCATCTAGTTCACAAATCAACTATTTATTTTGGACTCCAACAAGCCATATTCATACCAATATTCACTGTAAATGATTTCTTTCTTTTTGAACGTAATTCATCTAAATTAATATCTCAAATCCTTGGCTAGATGCTAGTTATAACTTCACAATTTACTAATAAACACAATAAACTTTATATATCAAGAATTCATAAAAATGGCATTTATAAAGAATACAAGACTCAAAACACACAACTTTCATATATGTAAAACTAAAGTTTTAGAGATTATTCCTTCATTTGCTTGGTTAATCCACAAGAATGCTTAGTTTTGCTTCCTCAACCTTCTTCCTTCAAACTCAAAATATCTCTCTTTTCTTTCTACTTTCTCTCTATTTTTCTATGTTCTTCTTTCTCTCTATTCTCAGGCTTAGGCTAATACCTTACGTAACAATAAAACAGACGCACCAAAACGTATAAAACCGCCATACTATTAATTATAATAATTATGTATCAGTTATAAAAATATTTAATATATTATTATTATTATTATTATTATTATTATTATTATAAATTCAAATTCAAAAGCTATAAGGCTTTGTTTGGCAAAACACTTTTAAAATAAAGACATAATATTCCTTAAGCCTAGTTTGGTAAATCCATTTAAAACTCCTTTAATTTATTTTAATAACTCATTTATATTATAGTTTATTGTCCCACATTATTTACTTGATTTCCATATCCAATCTTAATTAAATAAAACTAATTACAACTTATTAAATAAATTCTCCACTTAACCACTTTCCACAAAATTATAATATTCATTATAATTTTATTTAATAAATAACACATCACATCCATTATTAAATTAAAATCACAATGTAACAAATCATGTAATCCTTAACGACTCTCTAATTTAGTTATTAAGTTAAATTAGAGTATTATATAATAAATTTAATTCATCACTTCATCACTCTTTTATCTTTTAAATTAATTTCTATAATTCATGAATTATTTACTTACTAATAACCAATCCAACAAATATCTACTAAACAACGAGCACATGAATTAAAAATATTTATTTACATTACAAATAAATATTTTAAAATTACAACTGAAATTCGGGATTGTTACATCCTTCCCTCCTTACAAGGATTCTGTCCCCAGAATCACAACTCAAACAAATCATTCGTCACATTCTTCCCTCCTTACAAGGATTCTGTTCCCAGAATCGAAGACACAGATTAAACAAATAACTCAGGATAGTTCTTCATCATTTTGTCTTCGAGTTCCCACGTAGCTTCTTCGGCATTGTGGTTCTTCCATATCACCTTCACGGAAGGTATCACCTTATTCCTGAGCACTTGTTCCTTTCTGTCAACTATCTGGATAGAAACCTCCTCATAAGACAAGTCCTTATCAAACTGTAATGGTTCATACTCGATCACATGTTTGTAATCGGGTTTATACGGTCGCAGCACTAACACATGGAAAACGTTGTGAACATGTTCTAATTTTGGAGGTAGAGCTACCTCGTAAGCCATTTCTCCGACTCTTCGCAGCACCTCGAAGGGTCCTATAAATCGGACTTAATTTTCCCTTCTTACCAAAATGAATTTTCCCCTTCCAAGGAAAAACTTTTAGGAAAATGAAATTTCCTATTTCAAATTCTCGATCTTATCTGTGTTGATCAACATACTTTTCCGTCTCATCTTGAGCAGCCACTACCTTACTCCTCGATGAGTTTGATAACTTTAGCTGATTCATTGTACCGCTTTTGATCCTAATAATGACGTTCACCAACTTCATCCCAACAAAGTGGAGTTCTGTATTTCTTGCTGTATAATGCTTCGTATGGCGGCATGCCAATGCTTGCGTGGTAACTATTGTTGTAGGCGAATTCTGCCAACGGTAGATGATCGTCCCAGTTTCCTTTGAAATCCATGGTGCATGCTCTGAGCATATCTTCTAACATTTGGATTGTTCGTTCACTTTGGCCATCGATTTGGGGATGGTACGCCGTACTCATTCTCAATTGTGTTCCCATGCATTCTTGTAGTTTCTTCCAGAAATTTGACATAAATCTCGGATTTCTGTCTGAGACAATTGACACTGGAACTCCATGTCTCGAAACGATCTCTTTAACGTACAACTTTGCCCATTGCTCAAGATTGAATCTAATCTTTATTGGCAAAAAGTGTGCTGATTTCGTTAATCTATCCATTATCACCCAAATCGCATCGTATCCTTTCTGAGTAGTTGGAAGACCTACCACAAAATCCATTGTGCTATGTTCCCACTTCCATTCCGGTATTTCTAACGGTTGTAGTAATCCGTTTAGTATCTGATGCTCGACCTTTACTCTCTGACATGTCAAGCATTTCGCAACACATTCTGCAACATCTCTTTTCATATTTGGCCACCAAAAATGTCGTCGCAAATCTTGATACATTTTTGTACTTCCCGGATGGATCGAGTATTTTGAGTTATGAGCTTCGGTCAAGATTTCATCTTTAATATCCGATACTGCTGGAACCCAAATTCTTCCCTCGAACCATAGCAATCCTTTGGTATCAACCTTGTACTTCTCTTCATTACCCTTAACCATACTTTCCTTTATTTTTCTGCATTCTTCATCTTGTAGTTGAGCATTCTTTACCTTGTCCACCAAAGTTGGACCAGCTTCCATCTGGAATAATCTTTCATCAGATTCTTTTGGAAATTTTATTTCCAACTCTAGCCTTGTCATTGCTGAAATAAGCTCCTCCTGGGTGGTTAACAGCATCAACTTTTCTCGACATTTTCTGCTCAAGGCATCTGCAACCACATTTACTTTGCCCGGATGATAAAAGATCTCACAATCATAATCTTTTATTAATTCCAACCATCTCCTTTGACGCATGTTCAGGTCCTTCTGTGTGAAAATATACTTCAGACTCTTATGTTCTGTGTATATCTCACATTTCTCTCCATAGAGATAGTGTCTCCATATCTTTAAAGAAAATACTACCGCAACCAACTCTAAATCATGAGTTGGTTATCCTTGCTCATAATCCTTCAGTTATCTTGATGCATACACAATGACTCTGTCATTTTGCATAAGGACACAACCTAGTCCTTTATGTGATGCATCACTATAAACCACAAAGTTTCCCATATTATCCGGTAATGACAACATAGGTGCCATGCTAAGCCTCTTCTTCAAATCCCTAAAACTCTCTTTGCACTTTTCCGTCCAAAAAAATTTTACAGCTTTCCTTGTCAAATTTGTCAATGGAGTGGCAATCTTGGAAAAGTCTTGAATAAACCGTCGATAATAGCCTGCCAGTCCCAAGAAACTTCTTACTTCTGATGGAGTCCTTGGTTGTTCCCAATTTATCACAGCTTCGACCTTTGATGGATCTACTGAAATCCCATCTTTGTCAATCACATGCCCAAGAAATTGTACACGTTCTAGCCAAAGTTCACATTTAGAGAATTTTGCGTACAACTAATTTTCTTTTCTTAGCGTCTCCAACGTCAAACGTAAATGTTCCACGCGTTCTTCTTGAGATTTGGAGTATACCAAAATATCATCGATAAATACCACCACAAACTTATCTAAAAATGGTTTAAACACTATGTTCATCAAATCCATGAATGCTGCAGGGGCGTTTGTCAAACCAAAAGACATTACCAGAAACTCGTAGTGTCCGTACCGAGTTTGAATGCTGTCTTTGGTACATCCTCCTTCCTTACTTTTAATTGATGATACCCACTTCTCAAATCTATTTTTTTAGAAGTATCTAGTACCTTTCAATTGATCAAACAAGTCATCTATTCTTGGCAACATATATTTATTCTTAATAGTGACTTTGTTTAATTCCTCCTATAGTCAATGCAAAGACACATTGACCCATCTTTCTTCTTCACGAATAACACCGGCGCTTCCTCACTTGATACGCTTCTACTGAATGTACTTCTTTATCTAATGTACTCTTGCAAATTGTACCATCGTTTCCTTTATCTCTACCGTGAGCCATTCTCAGATAGGGCCTTCGATATTAGAGCGCTTCTCAAGGCGCTTAAGTCGATCACGAAACTTAATCTTTTCGTCGTGTAAGTCCTGCAAATCTTTCAAAAATACATCCACAAAATCCCTAACCACCGGTATCTCCTCCAATTTCACACCTTCTTCTTTTAAGTATCGACTATGTAAGCTAAGTACCCTACACAAATTTGACTCAATAATTTCTTGCCTCATAATCGTCTAGACATCTCACTTGTCTAGGCGATTTGCTACCATAGAAAACTACCTTTGATGGAGTCATAAGGTTTACACATTTCTTTTGGCAATCAATTATCGCTCCATAATTGAATAACCAATCCATTCCCAATATAACATCAAACTCTCCAAGTTTTATCGGATTAAATCTAATATTATAACATTCCCTTAATATTCACCCTACAATTCTTGTATACGAACTTAATAGAATCACCTCCCTATTCACAATTTCTATGTTTAAAGGAAATTCAACTCTTCACTAGGCAATTCTAACCTCTTAGCAAATTCATCATATATAAATGAGCAAGTAACACTCGAATCAAATAATACATATGCATTTATATCATTGATTGGGATAATACCGACGCGACATCTTTTGATTGCACCGCATCTTGCTGCACCGCCATATTGAAGTTCTCGCTATGGGCTTATTTGATGATGTTAGTCCAACAATAGTCAATGTACCTCCACCGCTACCTCCCTTGCTTCTTATTGTCTCACCAGCTTTCTTCTTAGGGCACTCATGAGAGCAAAATGATCCTTTGATCCGCATGTGTGTAGCAAGCATTCTTCTTTGGTTGATTGCAATTTGGGGCAATGTGACCTTCTCGCCACAGCTTAAAGCATACTCATTTCCCTTAAACACGCCAAATTATACCTTTTTCATTGTAGTGCATGCTTCAAACTTCTTTTTCTTCTTTTTCTTTTCCACTTTCTTTTCAAAGTTATTACTACCATTTCCACCACTACCACCACCATTCTTACTTCCACCCTTCTTCTTTCTTTGTTTGCCTTTTTTCAAGACTCGCTCCACCCTTTAGTGATAATTTCTTCTCAAACACTATCGGAGACCTAATTGAAACATGGAACTAGGGTTTTAACCAGTGGCCCTATTCAAACCTCTTTTCCTTGCGCTCATCTGTGTTAACTTGATATGGCGCAAACCTCGCCAACTCATTAAATTTTGTGGCATACTCGACACCGTCATTATCAGGCCCTACTTCAACTTCTAAAATTGCACTTCCATCTCGATTCTTTGAACTCTTTGGAAAATAGGTCTCAAAAATATTTCCTTGAACCTATCCCAAGTCATCACTCCCCGACCTCCTCGAGTTTTATTGGCTTGCCACCAATAACTAGCCTCTCGCTTTCAACATAAATGTTGCAAAAGCAGTCTTTTGGTTTCTCACCCACTCTAGCAACATCAATACCTTTTCTATTTCCAAGATCCAAGTCCTGTGGCTCAACTAGATTCATGGACCCACGGAATTTGGTGGTCCCACCGCCTTGAAATCCTTAAAAGTCGCAAATTGATTCTCATACCGATTCTCGTAATGCTCCCCATAGTAACGCTACTAATCAATTTGAACTAGGTTAGCCTTGGTATTGTTGTTATTAGTAGATCCTCTGGGTTCTCTTTCGTGGTTGACGACTTGGAGGTATTTTCTCGTTAAAATACACTCATTAGATTATTATTCAATCTTCTAGAAGTATTATCTACTTAACTTGCACATCACAAAAATCATCACATAACACACAATATCTTGAATAAATATTAACTTTTATTCATTCATAATCTTTTAAAACATAATAATGATAGCATCCCTCGCTATCTACATCACTTTCCGAAACTACAAAGTTTCAGGATAACTTCATCATCATATCCCATTGGTTATATAACACACTTGGGATTTACATCTTATTTATAATTAATCACATAATAGTTACATTTCTTACGATGACCTACTAAAATGTTACATAGCCTTTTTACGACACCTCTTCTATTATACATAAACATTGTTCGACGATCTAACATGTACCATGGCAAAGGTCTCGAAACTAAATCGAGATAATACATGACTTTGGTCTTGAGCTCGATCATCACGTGTTGAAAATGCCATTCATCTCCTCCATCTTGATCTTCTTTGCTTGTACTTCTCTCTCTCTCGCTACTCGCTTGTTGAGAAGCTTTCTCATACGCCGTCTTCACTCTTGCCATCTTGGTGGATTCTTCTTTCAATTTTTCTTCACTCACAATCTCTTCTGCCAACTGCTTGCTCTCCCTTCAATATGAATCGCCTTCCATTCGACATTATTACTCGACGCTTCGCCTAGATCCCGGATCTCATCATCCTTCTACACCCATCGAAGTCCGGACGCTCACCTACTATCTCTTCCAATTCCTCGACTCTATCCTCGAAGCTCAATATTGCGGTTGATACTTCGTCATACATATGAAGTCATGATAGAGTTTGGTGGAAACTCTTCTTCCTCCTCCTCCTCCCCATCCGACGGTGGGCAACTCAACGGGGTCTTCCTCATCCATTTCTACCTCATCGTCCTCATCGTAAACCCTCCTTCTCAACCATCAGGACCAACGGAGATGACTCCTCGGTAGTAGTTGTTCCCTGCACCACCTGAATATCTCGAGGCTCCTCCTTCCTAGGCATCCGGGGTCCTTCCTCCTTAGCCATCCCGACAACAAAATTTTAAGTTTTAATTACTAATCATCACTACTCTCGACACTCACGAAAGCACATAGGTTGCAACCACATAAGCACATAAAGTGTTTTATTATTTCTTTCTTAAAACTCAATAAGAGTTTATCACCACTATCTTTTCAATCTCCTATAAGGTTACTTCCTAAGGCTTTTCCCCCACCTAAGGTTCATAACCTAAAGCTTTGATACTAATCTTGTGACACCCCCAAATCTGGGTACTTCATTCCCACAAGACTTGGTGTTCACTTTCCATTCATTCATATCTAACTACCCAAATATAATAAAATTTAAACAATAAATCCTCCCATTAAAAGGGTTACATAATTAAATCAATAAGTCTCCCAAGTTATCTAACCTTTAACATACATCAAGTGCGGAAAATTAAAATAATTACATCTCATCATTTAAAATAAAGTCTGTCATCATGAAATTAAATAAATTACAAGTCTTCAACACTTGTTCATTTTTCTTTTCCTTTGCTAGTGGTAGGTTCATCGACCTTCTCAACCTTAGTAGTCGCAATAATTATATATATGCAAGAGTGAGCAAAACAAATGCTCACTTGAAATAACAATGAATAACAACAACATAATAACCGCCAATGAACATGCTCAACAAAAAACCGAATAATACTCTATCAATGATAATCAAGAACTGAAATCAACATACGAAATATAACTGAGGGTCACAAGACCACGAACTATGTCCAAGGTTATAAGTAATCTTTCAACTTAAACCTAAACAGTCATAAGACTATAGGGACTCCCCGTACTTAGGGTGATCACCCTTCGTATCATGTATTGTGCACAAACATCTAAACGCATCGCGTAAATAATTCCCCTATAATAGGGTTGTTCTTCTCAGTTTTAGAGTACAAGTCCGCACCAAAGAAAGTTTGGTTTGGATAACTTCAAGGGTAATTTAGGGTTTAACGATCATCAACTAAGGATTAGTTGAATCAACAAAGTTCAATATCATTTCAATGAATGATCAATAACAACATAATATGGAATAATTAGGAATCATAGGTGAACCAACACTATATATCAAAGTCATGCTTAGAAATAAACTAGAAAGCATAAGCATTGAGTAATACAATAAACCTTGCTTGAACAATATTAAGCTAAGGCTATAATCTTGTCGAATAAGAGAATTGAATTATTGAACATGCATTAATGAATAACAAAGTCGAGAATGAAACTTGCTCAATATAACAATAAAGGTTAGAAACTTGCATGTAAAGTAAATGAGATAGACAACTCAATTAGAGATTTGAGTTCAAGAACTTGCATTCATTATAAAGAGAATAAAACTAGGAAAACTTGCTTAATTATAAACAAGTTAAGGTAAATCAAACAAAGATTAGAATTCAAAACTTTGCTTAAATAAAGTTTAGGGTTAAAGAACTTGCCTCGTGTGTAAGCTATAAATTACAACTCACGCTCACCTACACATATTATTAGAATCACAACATCTATTAGATATACTAACATCCACTTTCCAAATTAAATCTCATTTTAGTTAAACTTGTTACTTTAGTACAAGTTTCAAATCACACCATATACACTTCGAATCATAAGTCTTAAAATTACAACACTTAGTCACCAACTCTAGATTTTAATAAATCACAACGTAAAGTTTTCACGACTTACTAATTTTTACAACTTTGAAATTACCACATACATGATACAAATCATATAGTATCTTTATTACATGTTCATCACATTAACATTTCATTAGACTAGGTTATAATGGGTTTTTAAAGTCTCATAATCAACAATGCATTTCACTTGCTTATGTTTTGGGTATGGCGACAACTTACCATTTTTTTAACCTCGAATCAATCACAAGATTGTGCTTTTTTCGACCTTGACACTTAAAAGAAATTGCAACTTGCTAAGTATGAAAATACTACTGCAGATCAATTTAATTATACTATTCAACCCCAACTATCACTTAATTTCATCCATTAAACAACAAATTATACATACCCAAATGATATAACTTTTCATATAAACATTACCCATCACATATATATGATTTAGAACAATTAAACAACAACTACAAACAAATTAAATCCCTTTGAATTCCATATTTTTGCAAAAACTCCATTTTTGATATCCTTAGCAAAATTAACACTTCGAGTCTCATTACTACACCAAATTAACTCATTCAAATTGTATTCTTTTTTTTTCTTAATGAATTAACATATTCAAGACTCAATTTACAATTTAGTTCACAAACCAACTATCAATTTTGGACTCTCACAAGCCATATTCATACTACATATTCATGCACTATAAATGATTTTTTTCTTTTTTGAACGTAATTAGTATACTAATAAAATCTTTGTCTAGATGCTAGTTATAACATCACAATTACATAAACACAATCAATCACTTTATATATCAATAATTCATCAAATTTGAATTTATAGAGAGAATTTGAAACTCAAAACACATAAAACTTTCATATATATGTAAAACTAAAGTTTTAGAAATTATACCTTCAATTGCTTGGAATAATCCTTAATAGTTTTGCTTCAAAGAATTTCCTTCAAACTCAAAATTCTCTCTCTTTCTTTCTCTTCTCTCAAACTTCTCTTCTTTTTATCTCTTTTATTCTCTCTCTCTTCTCTCTCTCTTAGGCCAAACCTTTACATAAAAAATAAAATGTATAATAATAAACCAAACCAAAACGCGTAAAAACTATCATACTATTAAATATAATAATTATGTATCGCTTATAAAAATATTTAATATATTTTATTTTATTATTTTTATTTTATTTTAAATTCAAATTCAAAAGCCATAAGGCTTTGTTTGGCAAAAACTAATTTAAAATAAAAAGACTTAATATTTTAAGCCTTGTTTGGTAAATCCATTTAAAACTCCTTTAATTTATTTTAATAAATCATTTATACTATAGTTTATAGTCCCACATTATTTATTTGGATTTTCCATATCCAATCTTAATTAAATAAAAACTAATTACAACTTATTAAATAAATTCTCCACTTAACCAATTACCACAAAATTATAATTTCATTATAATTTTATTTAATAAATTAACATATCACTTTAATTATTAAATTAAAATCACATTATAACAAATCATGTAATCCTTAACAACTCTCTAATTTAATTATTAATTAAATTAGAGTATTATCTCATAAATTTAATTCATCACTTCTCACTCTTTTATTAAATTAATTTCTATAACTCATGAATTATTTACTTACTAATAAATAATCCAACAAATATCTACTAAACAACAAACACATCAATTAAAAATATTTATTTAATTTAATAAATATTTGAAATTACAAATAAAATTCTGGATTGTTACATCCTTCCCTCCTTACAAGGATTCTGTCCCCAAAATCACAACTCAAACAATTCATTCGTCACATTCTTCCCTCCTTACAAGGATTCTGTCCCCAGAATCGAAGACACAGATTAAACAAATAACTCAGGGTAGTTCTTCATCATTTCATCTTTGAGTTCCCACGTAGCCTCTTCGACATTGTGGTTCCTCCATATCACCTTCACAGAAGGTATCACCTTATTCCTGAGCACTTGTTCTTTCCTGTCAACTATCTGGATAGGAACCTCCTCATAAGACAAATCCTTATTGAACTGTAATGGTTCATACTCGATCACATGTTTGTAATCGGGTTTATATGGTCGCAACACCGACACATGAAAAACGTTGTGAACATGTTCTAATTTTGGAGGTAGAGCTACCTCGTAAGCCACTTCTCCCACTCTTCTTGGAGACCTCGAAGGGTCCAATAAACCTTGGACTTAGCTTTCCTTTCTTACCAAAATGAATCTTTCCCTTTCAAGGAGAAACTTTTAGGAAAACAAAATTTCCTACGTCAAATTCGCGATCTTGTCTGTGTTGATCAGCATACTTCTTTCTTCCGTTCTATCTTGAGCAGGCTACCGGTCTTGCTCGATGAGTTTGATAACTTCAATGATGTCTGTTGTACGATTTTTCGTCCTAACAGTTGATGTTCACCAACTTCATCCCAACATAGTGGAGTTCTACATTTCCTACCGTATAATGCTTCGTATGGTGGCATGCCAATGCTTGCGTGGTAACTGTTGTTGTAGGAGAATTCTGCCAACGGTAGATGATTTTCCTAGTTCCCTTTGAAATCCATGATGCATGCTCTAAGCATATCTTCTAACGTTTAGATTGTTCATTCGCTTTGGCCATCGATTTGGGGATGGTATGTCGTACTCATTCTCAATTGTGTTCCCATGCATTCTTGTAGTCTCTTCCAAAAGTTTGATGTGAATCTCGGATCTCTGTTTGATACAATTGACACTGGAACTCCATGTCTTGAAACGATCTCTTTAACGTATAATTTTGCCAGCTGATCAAGATTAAATCTAATCTTTATTGGCAAAAAGTGTGATTGATTTTTATTAATCTATCCACTATCACCCAAATCGCATCATATCCTTTACGAGTAGTTGGAAGACCTACCACAAAATCCATTGTGATATGCTCCCACTTCCATTCCGGTATTTCTAACGGTTGAAGTAATCCACTTGGTCTCGATGCTCGGCCTTTACTCTCTCGACATGTCAAGCATTTTGCAACACATTCTCAACATCTCTTTTCATATTTGGCCACCAAAATGTCATCAGTAAATCTTGATACATTTTGTACTTCTCGGATGGATTGAATATCTTGAGTTATGAGCTTCATCAAGATTTCTTCTTTAATATCCGAGTATCTTCTTGAACCCAAATTCATCCCTCGAATCTTAGCAATCCTTCGGTATCAATCTTGTACTTCACCTCATTACCCTCAACCATTCTTTCCTTTTATTTTCTCACATTCTTCATCTTGTGAAGTTGAGCATTCTTTACCTTGTCCACCAAAGTTGGACTAGCTTCCATCTAGAATAATCTTTCATCGATTTCTTTTGGAAATTTTATTTCTAACTCTAGCCTTGCCATTCTTTGAAATAAGCTCCTCTGGGGTGGTTAACAACATCAACTTTTCCCGACCTTTTCTCGCTTTCAAGGCATCTGCAACCACATTTGCTTTGCTTGATGATAAAAGATCTCACAATCATAATCTTTTATTAATTCCAACCATCTCCTTTGATGCATGTTCAGGTCCTTACGTGTGAAAATATACTTGGACTCTTATGGTCCGTGTATATCTCTCATTTTCTCTCCATAGAGATAGTGTCTCCATATCTTTAAAGCAAATACCACCGCAACCAACTCTAAATCATGAGTCGGGTATCCTTTCTCATAGTCCTTCAATTGCCTTGATGCATACACAATGACTTTGCCATTTTGCATAAGGGACACAACCTAATCCTTTATGTGAGGCATCACTATACACCACAAAGTTTCCTGTATTATCTAGTAATGACAACACACAGTGCCACATAAAGCTCTTTTTCAAATCCTTAAAACTCTCTTCGCACTTTTCCGTCCAAACAAATTTTATAGATTTTCTTTGTCAAATTTGTCAATGGAGTTGCAATCTTGGAAAAGTCTTGAATAAACCGCCTATAATAGCTTTTGGGTCCCAAGAAACTTCTTCACTTCGATGGAGTCCTTGGTTGTTCCCAATTTATCACAACTTTGACTTTTGATGGATCCACCGAATCCCATCTTTGTCAATCACATGCCCCAAAAATTGCACACGTTTCTAGCCAAAATTCACACTTAGAGAATTTTGCATACAACTTTTTCTTTTCTTAGCGTCTCCAACGTCAAACGTAAATGTTCCACGTGTTCTTCTTGAGACTTGGAGTACACCAGAATATCATCAATGAATACCACCACAAACTTATCTAAAAATGGTTTAAACACCCTGTTCATCAAATCCATGAATGTTGCAGGGGCATTGGTCAAACCAAAAGACATTACCAGAAACTCATAATGTCCATACCGAGTTCTGAATGTCGTCTTTGGTACATCCTCCTTCCTTACTTTTAATTGATGATACCCACTTCTCAAATCTATTTTTTAGAAGTATCTAGCACCCTTCAATTGATCAAACAAGTCATCTATTCTTGGCAACATATATTTATTCTTAATAGTGACCTTGTTTAATTCCCTATAGTCAATGCAAAGACACATTGACCCATCTTTCTTCTTCACGAATAACACCGGCGCTCCTCACGGTGATACGCTCGGCTGAATGTACTTCTTATCTAACAGCTCTTGCAGTTGTACCATCTGTTCCTTTATATCTACCAGAGCCATTCTGTATAGGGCCTTCGATATTAGAGCAGTTCCTGGCGCTAAGTCGATCACGAACTTAATCTCTTCGTTAGGCAGAAGTCCTGGCAAATCTTTCAAAAATACATCCACAAAATCCCTAACCACTGGTATCTCCTCCAGTTTCACACCCTTCTTCTTCTGAGTATCGACTATGTAAGCTAAGTATCCTACACAGCCTTGACTCAATAACTTCTTGGCTTGCATAATCGTCAGACATCTCGCTTGTCTAGGCGATTTACTACCATAGAAAACTACCTTTGATGGAGTCATAAGGTTTACACATTTCTTTTGGCAATCAATTATCGCTCCATAATTGAATAGCCAATCCATTCCCAATATAACATCAAACTCTCCAAGTTTTATCGGGATTAAATCTACTGTCATAACATTCCCCTTAATATTCACCCTACAATTCTTGTATACAAACTTAATAGGAATTACCTCCCTATTTGCAATTTCTATGTGTAAAGGGAAATTCAACTCTTCACTAGGCAATTCTAACCTCTTAGCAAATTCATCATATATAAATGAGCAAGTAGCACTTTTCGAATCAAATAATACATATGCATTTATATCATTGATTGGGATAATACGACCGACATCTTTTGATTGCATCGCGTCTTGCACTTTTATGTTGAAGGTTACGGTTTGTGGGCTTATTTGATGATGTTGGTCCAATAATAGTCAATGTACCTCCACTTTACTACCTCCTTGCTTCCTTTGTCTCACCAGCTTTCTTCTTAGGGACACTCATGAGCAAAAATGATCCTTAGATCCGCATGTGTAGCAAGCATTCTTCTTTGGTTGATGGCAATTTGGGGCAATGTGACCCTCTCTGCCTGATTAAAGCATACTCGTTTCCCCTTAAACACATGCCAGTGTGATACTTTCCATGTATAGCACATGCTTCAAACTTCTTTTTTTCTGGCTACCTGTTGGTTTCCAAACACCCACATTTGCATTCCACTTTCTCTTTCAAGTTATTACTACCATTTCCACCACTACCACCACCATTCTTAACCTCACTCTCACTCTTCTTCTTTCTTTGTTCTTGATTATACTTTGTTCATGACCTCACCTCCACCCTCGTGATAATTGCCTTTCTCCAAAGACCATCACTGTAAATGTCTTCTGCTGAAACATGGAGACCCTGCTGTATAACTAGGGTTTTAGTCCCTGTTCAAACCTCCTAGCCTTTGCGCTCATCTATGTTGACTTGATATGGCGCAAACCTCGCCAACTCATTAAATTTTGCGGCATACTCGATACCGCTATCATTGAGCCCTACTTGATTTTCTAAAATTGCACTTCCATCTGATTCTTTGAACTCTCTGGGAAATAAGTCTCAAAAAATATTTCCTTGAACCTATCCCAAGTCATCACTCCCTGACCTCCTCGAGTTTTATTGGCTTGCCACCAATAACTGGCCTCTACTTTCAACATAAATGTTGCAAAAGCAGTCTTCTGATTTTCACCTACTCTAGCAACATCAAAACTTTCTCTATCTCCATGACCAAGTCTGCATGCTTCAACCAGATTCATGGACCCACGGAATTACGGTGGCCCAACCACCTTGAAGTCCTTAAAAGGTCGTAGCTTGATTACTGCTGATGATTCTATAATGCTCCCATCAGTAACGTCACTAATTCTTGAATCAAGGTTAGCATTGGTATTGTTGTTATTAGTAGATCCCTCGGGGGTCTTTGTCGTGGTTGACGTCTTGGAGGCATTTTCATTAAAAAATACACTCATTAGATTATTATTCAATCTTCTAAGTATTATCTACTTAACTTGCACATCATAAAAAATCATCACATAACACATAATATCTTGAATAAATATTAACTTTTATTCATTCATAATCTTTTAAAACATAATAATGATAGCATCCCTACTATCTACATCACTTTCCCTAAACTACAAAAGTTTCAGGATAACATCATCATCATCATATCCCATTGGTTATATAATACCTGGGATTTACATCTTATTTATAATTAATCACATAATGATTTACATTTCTTACGATGACCTACTAAAATGTTGCATAGCCTTCGACGCTCCTCTTCCATAATACATAACATTGTTCGACGATCTAACATGTACCATGGCAGTGTCTCGAACTGAATCAGATAATACATGACTCGGTCTTGAGCTCGATTTATCACGGTGTTGAAAATGCCATTCATCTCCTCCATCTTTATCTTCTTTGCTTGTACTTCTCTCTCTGCTACTCCTGCACGCTGAGAAGCTTCCTCGTACACGTCTTCAGCTCTTCCTCTCTTGGTGGATTCTTCTTTCAATTTGTTCTTCACTCCATGAATCTCTCTCGTCAACTACTTGTTCTCTCCTTCAATATGAATCGACTTCCATTCGACATTGCTCGACGCTCGCCTCTAGATCTCGGATCTCATCGTCCTTTTATGCCATCAAAGTCCAACGTTCACTACTATCTCTTCCAAACTCCTCGACTCTATCCTGAAGCTCAATATTGTGGTCGTATACTTAAATCAGTACATATGAGCGCGATAGAGTTTGGTGGAAACTCTTCCTCCTCCTCATCCTCATCCAACCGTGGCAACTCAATGGGGTTTTCCTCATCCATCTCTACCTCATCGTCCTCATCGGTAAAACCCCTCATTCTCAACCATCACGTGACCAACCGGAGATGACTCCACGTGGCGATGAGTTGTTCCCAAACCACCTAATATCTCGAGGCTCCTCCTCTCTAGGCATCCGGGGTCCTTCCTCCCTAGCTTTAACCGGATTCTCCTACATTAGCCATCCCGACAACAAAATTTTAAGTTTTAATTACTAATCATCACTACTCGACACTCACGAGCACATAGGTTGCAACCATATAAGCACATACGTGTTTTATTATTTCTTTCTTAAAACTCAATAAGAGTTCATCACCACTATCTTTTTAATCTTCTATAAGGTTACTTCCTAAGGCTTTTCCCCCACCTAAGGTTCATAACCTAAAGCTTTGATACCAACTTGTGACACCCCCAAATCTGGGTACTTCATTTCCCCAAGACTTGGTGTTCACTTTCCATTCATTCATATCTAACTACCCAAATATAATAAAATTTAAACAATAAATCCTCCCCATTAAAAGGGTTACATAATTAAATCAATAAGTCTCCCAAAGTTATCTAACCTTTAACATACATCAAGTGCGTAAAATTAAAATAATTACATCACATCATTTAAAATAAAATCTATCATCATGAAATTAAATAAATTACAATTCTTCAACACTTGTTCATTTTCCCTTTTCTTTTGCTAGTGGTAGGTTCATCGACCTTCTCAACCTTAATTGCAATAATTATATATATGCAAGAGTGAGCAAAACAAATGCTCACTTGAAATAACAATGAATAACAATAGTATAATAACCGCCAATGAATAGGCTCAATAAATCGAATAATACTCTATCAATGATAATCAAGAACTAAAAATCAACATATGAAATATATAACCGAGGGTCACAAAGACCACGAACTATGTCCAAGGTTATAAGTAATCTTTCAACTTAAACCTAAACAATCATAAGACTATAGGGACTCCCCATACTTAGGGTGATCAGCCCTTCGTACCATGTATTGTGCACAAACATCTAAACGCATTACATAAATAATTCCCCTATAATAGGGTTGTTCTTCTCAGTTTTAGAGTACAAGTCCATACCAAAGAAAGTTTGGTTTGGATAAGCTTCAAGGGTAATTTAGGGTTTAACAATCATCAACTAAGGATTAGTTGAATCAACGACGTTCAATATCATTTCGAATGATCAATAACAACATAATATGAAATAATTAGAAATCATAGGTGAACCAACTATATATCAAAGTCAGGCTTAGAAATAAACTAGAAAGCATAAGCATTGAGTAATACATTAAACGTTGCTTGAATAATATTAAGCTAAAGTTATAATCTTGTCGAATAAGAGAATTGAATTATTGAACATGCATTAATGAATAACAAGCTGAGAACAAAACTTGCTCAATATTATAATAAAGGCTAGAAACTATGTAAAGTAAATGAGATAGGACAACCTATTTAGAGATTTAAGTTGAAGAATTTACATTCATTATAAAGAGAATAAAACTGGGAAAACTTGCTTAATTATAAACAAGTTAGGATATATCAAATAAGGATTAGAGTTCACAACTTGCTTAAATAAGTTTAGGGTTAAAGAACTTGCCTCGTGCGTAAGCTATAAATTATAACTCATAACTCACGTTCACCTACACATATTATTAAAATCACAACATCTATTAGATATACTAACATCCACTTTCCAAATTAAATCTCATTTTTAGTTAAACTTGTTACTTTAGTACAAGTTTCAATCACTCATACCATATACACTTGAATCACAAGTCTTAAAATTACAACACTTAGTCACCAACTCTAGATTTTAATAAATCACATCGTATGGTTTCACGACTTACTAATTTTCACAACTTTGGAATTACTACAAACATGATACAAATCTGTTATAGTATCTCCATTACATGCTCATCACATTAACACTTTCATTAGTCTAGGTTACATTAAGTTTTTAAGGTCTGCATAATCAACATGCATCACTTTGCCTGGTGTTGCGGGTATGACTCGGTTATTGATGTTTAACCTTACGGAACTAATCATTGTTGTTTATTCGACCTTGACACCGGTAGCTGATTTCTTGCCAATGCAGACAAAAACTACGCAGTCGATTTTCATACTCTTCTCAGACCCAAATATCATGAATTCATCAACTAAGCAAAAATTTACACACACCCAAATGAAATAATCTTCATATAAACATTACCCATCACGTATATACCGATTTAGAACAATTAAACAACAATTACAATCAAATTAAAGCCTTTGAATTCCATACATTTGAAAAACTTCATTTTTGGATATCCTTAACAAAAATTAACACTGAAGTCTCATTACTACACCAAATTAGCTCATTTAAATTGTATTCTTTTCGTTTCTTACTAAACTAACTCATTCAAGACTCAATTTACCATCTAGTTCACAAATCAACTTTTAATTTTGGACTCCAACAAGCCATATTCATACCCATATTTACTGTAAACGATTTTTTTCTTTTTGAACATAATTCATCTAAATTAATATCTCAAATCCTTGGCTAGATGCTAGCTATAACATCACAATTTACTAATAAACACAATCAACACTTTATATATCAAGAATTCATAAAAATGGCATTTACAGAGAATACATGACTCAAAACACATAAATTTCACATATGTAAAACTAAAGTTTTAGAGATTATACCTTTAGTTGCTTGGTTAATCCACAAGAATGCTTAATTTTGCTTCCTCAACCTTCTTCCTACAAACTAAAATTTCTCTATTTTCTTTTTCTCCTTTCTCTCTATTTTTCTCTGTTCTTATTTCTCTCTATTCTCAAGCTTAGGCCAATACCTTACGTAACAATAAAACAAGCGCACCAAAATGTATAAAACTGCCATACTATTAATTATAATAATTATGTATCAGTTATAAAAATATTTAATATATTATTATTATTATTATCATTATTTTTTAAAAATTCAAATTCAAAAGTCATAAGGCTTTGTTTGACAAAACACTTTTAAAATAAAGACTTAATATTCCTTAAGCCTAATTTGGTAAATCCATTTAAAACTCCTTTAATTTATTTTAATAACTCATTTATATTATAGTTTATTGTCCCACATTATTTACTTGATTTCTATATCCAATTCTTAATTAAATAAAACTAATTACAACTTATTAAATAAATTCTCCACTTAACCACTTTCCACAACATTATAATATTCATTATAATTGTATTTAATAAATAACACATCACGTCCATTATTAAATTAAAATCACAACGTAACAAATCATGTAATCCTTAACAACTCTCTAATTTAGTTATTCAGTTAAATTAGAGTATTATCTAATAAATTTAATTCATCACTTCATCACTCTTTTATCTTTTAAATTAATTTCTATAACTCATGAATTATTTACTTACTAATAACCAATCCAACAAATATCTACTAAACAACGAACACATGAATTAAAAATATTTATTTACATTACAAATAAATATTTTAAAATTACAACTGAAATTCAGGATTGTTACAGTTCTTGTTATTCACAAACTGTGTTATGTAATGCGTTATGCTATTTATTTCGGCTAAACTCAATTGATCAGATTATTTAAATTAATGAGTTTAAGCTATTTGTTTCAGTTATACTCAATTGATGTGATTCTTAGAATTATTAAATTATATAAGTTCTTTATGAAATTAGTATGCCCTTAAGCCAATCACATTTGATGTGGTGGAGCATTTACTTCGTAATCTTATTCATTTATTAATAAAAAAATTATTTATTTAAAGACATTTATTTATCTATATTTAATTGTTAGAATTAATTGGGATAAGCCCGTAGTTTTAGAGCAATACTTTTAGAATCATGATAAGTTCATGTGACACCCCCAAATCTAGGTACTTCATTCCCACAAGATTTGGTGCTCACTATCCATACATTCATACTATCTACCCAAGTAAAATAATATTTAAACCATAAATTCTCCCTTTAAATAGGGTTACATCATTAAATAAAAATCTTCCCATGTTATCTAACCTTAAACATCATTCAAGTGCGGAAATAAAATTATTACATCACATCATTAAATAAAAGTCTATCATCAAATTAAAAGTTTAACATCATAACAATAATTAAAATTACAAGTCTTCATCACTTGTACATTTTTCCCTTTCCTTTGCTAGTTGGAGGTTCGTCTACCTTCTCAACTTTAGCTGCAATGAGTATATAAATATGCAAGAGTGAGCAAAATAAATGCTCACTAGATATAGAAATGAGTCAACAAGAATGTAATAGCTACCAATAAGTAGGCTCATCAAAACTGAATAGTTCTCTATTAATGATAACCAAAGACTGGAATCAAAGTATGAAATATAAATATCTGAGGGTCATAAGACCACGAACTATGTCCACAGTTGCGAGTAATCTTTCAACTCCAACTTTAACAGTCATAAGACTATAAGGACTCCTCGTACTTAGGGGGATCAGCCCTTCGTACAATGTATTGTGCACAAACATTTCAACGCTAAGCGTAAATTTCCCCTAATAATAGGGCTGTTCATCTCAGTATTTAGAATACAAGTCCGCACCAAAGAAAGTTTGGTTTGGATAAGCTTTCAAGGGTAATTTGAAGTTTAACGATCATCAACTAGAGGACTAGTTGAATCAATAGTGTTTGATAACTCAATAGTTGACCAATAGTAACATAATATGGAACAATGAATAAGTGTAAGAGAACTAACTATATTTGGAACTCATGCTTAGAAATAACTACAATGCATAAGTATTGAATGACAATAAACCTTGCTTGAACAATATTAAGCTAGAACTATGAATTATATAAATATACATTAAGTAATAGCAAGCTGAAAAATAAAGCTTGCTCAATATGAGAATAGCTTGTGTCAAGTAAATGAAATAAGATAATTCAACATTAGAATTAGAGTTCAAGAAAATTTCATTCATAATACACGAATGACAATAATAAAACTTGTCTAACAATAAACAAGTTAGAATAAATCCATAAATCTTGGAATTCAAATCTTGTTCGAATGAAATCAAAGTGTAACTAGCTTGCTTAAATAATGATCAAGAATACAAGAGTTTGCGTAAATGAAAGTTTAAAGTAAAAAACTCGCTTAATGTAAAAAGATAAGGTTTGAAAAACTTTCCTCGAGCGTAAGCTATAAAATTAAACTCACATTCACCTACACATAGGTTTAGAACCACAATACCTATTAGATATGCTAACATACCATAACATGTACATTTCTAGCTAATCTTATCATTTTAGCACAAGTCTTATGCTACTATTCAAATATCAGAAAATTGAAGTGTTAACCTCACAACACTTATCTAACGTTCATTGTATAACTAATTTATAACATAACACGTTCATATTTAATATTCATTTGAAACTTTGAATTTGATAACCACATCACACCACTACTGTTTTTAGCCTTGTTACTACATATTTATCTTACTAGCACATCATTAGCTCAATGCATGTCGCTATTCCATAACTATGATAACACCGTAAGTAATCATCACAAATCAGTGGTATGGCGCTTGATTCATGCCATACAAAGTCTGGACCATGGCGCCTCTCCCCATTTTTGCCTTGCACAGTAGCATTTGCTTAAGTGCCTGAGCAGGCGAGACGATGATGAACGATGAGCAAACTTAAGCCCAACGAACACAAATTTCACCCACTAAATAGTAATACCAACATGTACAATTGATACAAAACTATTGTAAACATGTTTGTTAACATTTCCAATCAATTAGAACACTTTAACATCAACTATACTAGTTTAATTTCTCAAATATCATGTTTTTATATAAAAACTCAATTTTTTTTATATCTCTTGCAAAAATCATCACTGTAATCTCTATAATTGGCCAAATCACTTTATTCAAATTACGTTATGTTCGATTCTTAATGAACTAACACATGTAAAACTCAATTAATAGTTTAGCACACTAATTAACCATCAAAATGGATACTTACAAAAGCCGTATGCGAAATACATATACTGTCAAAATTTTCCTACTGTTAACCAGAATTAGCATACAAGTTCTTGTTTAAACATAAACTCTAGTCATCATAAACATATACAATTGCAATTACCAACTATATAAATCCACAATTCAACAATTGATTTTACAAAACATGAGAAAATTCTTGCCGTCCAACACATATACATATATATTATCAAAGTTATGAACATACCTTCAAATTAGCTTGCACAACCTTGCAATTGCAGACAATTTTCTCAGGTTTCACTCTCAAACTCTCTCAATTCTCTCTGTAATTCTCTTAGTCTTAGCAACTAGAATGAAAACACTGATAGCTATAATGCGTAAACTCCACCGATAGATGCGTGTGAAATAAAAGCGATAATCTTAATACGCCCACTTAATAAAATAACAGTTACAAAACTAACGTATATATTATAATTATATTATATTTATTATTTTATTTATTTTATTTATATTATTTATTTTATTTAAATTCAAAAGTCAGAAATCCAAAAGCCATAAGGCTTTGTTTGGCAAAACCCTTTAAAAATTAAAGACTTAATATATTTAAGCCTTGTTTGGCAAAACAAAATTAAACTCCTTTAATTTATTTTAATAAACCATGCTTGAACAATATTAAGCTAGAACTATGAATTATATAAATATACATTAAGTAATAGCAAATTTGAAAAATAAAAGCTTGCTCGATATGAAATAGCTTGTGTCAAGTAAATGAAATAAGATAATTCAACATTAGAATTAGAGTTCAAGAAAATTTCATTCATAATACACGAATGACATTAATAAAACTTGTCTAACAATAAACAAGTTAGAATACATCCATAAATCTTGGAATTCAAATCTTGTTCGAATGAAATCAAAGTGTAACTAGCTTGCTTAAATAATGATCAAGAATACAAGAGTTTGCGTAAATGAAAGTTTAAAGTAAAAAACTCGCTTAATGTAAAAAGATAAGGTTTGAAAAACTTTCCTCGAGCGTAAGCTATAAAATTAAACTCACATTCACCTACACATAGGTTTAGAACCACAATACCTATTAGATATGCTAACATACCATAACATGTACATTTCTAGCTAATCTTATCATTTTAGCACAAGTCTTATGCTACTATTCAAATATCAGAAAATTGAAGTGTTAACCTCACAACACTTATCTAACGTTCATTGTATAACTAATTTATAACATAACACGTTCATATTTAATATTCATTTGAAACTTTGAATTTGATAACCACATCACACGACTCTGTTTTAGCCTTGTTACTACATATTTATCTTACTAGCACATCATTAGCTCAATGCATGTCGCTATTCCATAACTTCTTGATAACACCGTAAGTAATCGTCATTAACAAACCGGTATGGGCGCATTTCGCCATACAAAATCTGGACCATGCGTAGCTCCCCATTTTTGCCTTAGCACAAAGCGCAAAACTGCAGTGCCTGACAGGAGGCGAGACGACCCGATGAACGATGGCGCACTTAAGCCCAACGAACACAAATTTCACCCACTAAACAGTAATACCAACATGTACAATTGATACAAAACTATTGTAAACATGTTTGTTAACATTTCCAATCAATTAGAACACTTTAACATCAACTATACTAGTTTAATTTCTCAAATATCATGTTTTTATATAAAAACTCAATTTTTTTTATATCTCTTGCAAAAATCATCACTGTAATCTCTATAATTGGCCAAATCACTTTATTCAAATTACGTTATGTTCGATTCTTAATGAACTAACACATGTAAAAACTCAATTAATAGTTTAGCACACTAATTAACCATCAAAATGGATACTTCTGGCGCAGATCACGAAAAATACATATACTGTCAAAATTTTCCTACTGTTAACCAGAATTAGCATACAAGTTCTTGTTTAAACATAAACTCTAGTCATCATAAACATATACAATTGCAATTACCAACTATATAAATCCACAATTCAACAATTGATTTTACAAAACATGAGAAAATTCTTGCCGTCCAACACATATACATATATATTATCAAAGTTATGAACATACCTTCAAATTAGCTTGCACAACCTTGCAATTGCAGACAATTTTCTCAGGTTTCACTCTCAAACTCTCTCAATTCTCTCTGTAATTCTCTTAGTCTTAGCAACTAGAATGAAAACACTGATAGCTATAATGCGTAAACTCCACTGATAGACAAGCGTATGAAATAAAACTGATAATCTTAATACGCCCACTTAATAAAATAACAGTTACAAAACTAACGTATATATTATAATTATATTATATTTATTATTTTATTTATTTTATTTATATTATTTATTTTATTTAAATTCAAAAGTCAGAAATCCAAAAGCCATAAGGCTTTGTTTGGCAAAACCCTTTAAAAATTAAAGACTTAATATATTTAAGCCTTGTTTGGCAAAACAAAATTAAACTCCTTTAATTTATTTTAATAAACCATGCTTGAACAATATTAAGCTAGAACTATGAATTATATAAATATACATTAAGTAATAGCAAGCTGAAAAATAAAGCTTGCTCAATATGAGAATAGCTTGTGTCAAGTAAATGAAATAAGATAATTCAACATTAGAATTAGAGTTCAAGAAAATTTCATTCATAATACACGAATGACATTAATAAAACTTGTCTAACAATAAACAAGTTAGAATACATCCATAAATCTTGGAATTCAAATCTTGTTCGAATGAAATCAAAGTGTAACTAGCTTGCTTAAATAATGATCAAGAATACAAGAGTTTGCGTAAATGAAAGTTTAAAGTAAAAACTCGCTTAATGTAAAAAAGATAAGGTTTGAAAAACTTTCCTCGGCGTAAGCTATAAAATTAAACTCACATTCACCTACACATAGGTTTAGAACCACAATACCTATTAGATATGCTAACATACCATAACATGTACATTTCTAGCTAATCTTATCATTTTAGCACAAGTCTTATGCTACTATTCAAATATCAGAAAATTGAAGTGTTAACCTCACAACACTTATCTAACGTTCATTGTATAACTAATTTATAACATAACACGTTCATATTTAATATTCATTTGAAACTTTGAATTTGATAACCACATCACACGACTACTGTTTTTAGCCTTGTTACTACATATTTATCTTACTAGACATCATTAGCTCAATGCGTATGTTGCTATTCCATAATCTTCTTGATAACACGTAAGTATCGTCATGAAATTATGGTATTGATTAGCTTGCGCCCATACAAAGGCTTTGAGGCTCACTGCGCAGCTCCCCATTTTTGCCTTGGCACCAGCAGCCTACACTGCAGATTACAGAGAGGAGAGGACGATTGATGAACGATGTGCCGACTTAAGCCCAACGAACACAAATTTCACCCACTAAACAGTAATACCAACATGTACAATTGATACAAAACTATTGTAAACATGTTTGTTAACATTTCCAATCAATTAGAACACTTTAACATCAACTATACTAGTTTAATTTCTCAAATATCATGTTTTTATATAAAAACTCAATTTTTTTTATATCTCTTGCAAAAATCATCACTGTAATCTCTATAATTGGCCAAATCACTTTATTCAAATTACGTTATGTTCGATTCTTAATGAACTAACACATGTAAAACTCAATTAATAGTTTAGCACACTAATTAACCATCAAAATGGATACTTACAAAAGCCGTATGCGAAATACATATACTGTCAAAATTTTCCTACTGTTAACCAGAATTAGCATACAAGTTCTTGTTTAAACATAAACTCTAGTCATCATAAACATATACAATTGCAATTACCAACTATATAAATCCACAATTCAACAATTGATTTTACAGAACATGAAAAAATTCTTGCCGTCCAACACATATACATATATATTATCAAAGTTATGAACATACCTTCAAATTAGCTTGCACAACCTTGCAATTGCAGACAATTTTCTCAGGTTTCACTCTCAAACTCTCTCAATTCTCTCTGTAATTCTCTTAGTCTTAGCAACTAGAATGAAAACACTGATAGCTATAATGCGTAAACTCCACTGATAGACAAGCGTATGAAATAAAACTGATAATCTTAATACGCCCACTTAATAAAATAACAGTTACAAAACTAACGTATATATTATAATTATATTATATTTATTATTTTATTTATATTGTTTATTTTATTTATATTATTTATTTTATTTAAATTCAAAAGTCAGAAATCCAAAAGCCATAAGGCTTTGTTTGGCAAAACCCTTTAAAAATTAAAGACTTAATATATTTAAGCCTTGTTTGGCAAAACAAAATTAAACTCCTTTAATTTATTTTAATAAACCATTTATAATATAGTTTATGGTCACCCTTAATTTACTAAATTAAATTACAACATTATAATAATCCATTTAATCATTATAAACTCTCTAACTTAATTTATTAATTAAATTAGAATATTATCTCATAACAATTAATTTTCTTAGCTCGTTAATTATTTACTTAACAAATAATTAACCAATCAAGTCAAATCAAATCAAATATTTATTCAACAATAACCACATCCATTAAATATTTATATAACCCAATAAATATTTAAAGATTCTTATTAAAATTCTGGATTGTTACAGTTCATGTTAACGATATCTAAAATCTAGATAATTTAAAACTAGAGCGTTCCTAATCATAGGATCACTAATGTGGGGTTAATGAATCCGGATAGATTTGTACATATTATGCTCGCTCTTTTAAAGAGGATGATTAATCTCATAATTATTTTTATGAAGACACTAAAGCAAGTATGTAGGTATTTATTGGAGAATAAATTCACTGAACGTGACTTGCTTAAAGGAAAACCTAGTGGAGTTTTACTTGAATGTCAATAGGAGTTCCTATAGTGATAGTAGTACAAGTGATAATTAGACTTGAAATTATCATAGTACCTTGTGTATTCTAAGTTAAACTTTGTCATATTCCTTAAGACTCTTAGGGTATATAAAAGAGTATGGTCAGGTATAATAAAGTGTACATGGATGTAGGTGAATGATCAACAAAGGATCTACCACTTTTAGTAAAGGGAGAGTATGCCATATGCGATTCGATAAGTGACAACTCAGAAATCCCAGACCAGGGTTGAATGAAATTAGAAAGAAATTTCTAATTTACATTAACTTGAGTTGTGCATTTTAGAATCGAAATACATATGATCAAATAAATAAAACTCGTTAGAAATTTCATGCTTTATATTTGACTGGGACATTATATGGTAGAATAATAGAAATGTACGATAACTATTTATTGAATATGTTCTTTGTGATTAAACATTGATTTCATATTATCCGAATAGTCATGATATGCTGATAGGTGTTACACATGATGTAGAATAAACATATTTATTTATATTTGAATTAAAGGAGTTTAATTCATTATAAATAATATTAGAATGATTTTAAATAATTTATTCTACTGTCAGTATAATATTGAACCTAAAGGGTCACACCATAAAAGAGAAATAGTATTTTAGAAGTAATTGACTTAATAATAATTTATGTATATTTAATTTATACCACGGTGGAATAAGTTAAATAACTTAATATTTATAATTAATTATTTAGAGAAATACTAATTATAAATTAATAAAAGTATTCTTATTCTTATTCTTATTTAGTTCCTAAACGGTTTAGGAATTAAATTTTTAAAAAATCATAAGTCCTAAAGTTTTTAAAAGAAGGGTTAGTCTATATAAGGAGAGGCATTATTAAAGATTTGGGACTACTGTCAGTATTTGGATACTATGTAATAATTCTCTACAACCTAAAGAGTCAGGAGAGAGAAAGAATTAGGGCTAACCACCTAATGTTTTGGAGAAAACCTAAATTTACTTCTTCAATCAATAATCTCTTAGTGGATCACCTTTGGAGTGCTACAAACTTTGAGTAGCTGACGTTTGATCCGTGAATTTGAAGAAGCGTGAAGGAAGAAAGGATTGGACTTGAAGATTAGATCAAGTAGTTGACTCATCTTCATAAGGTATATCTTTTATCTTTCCTCGATTAATAATAATGCATAAGGTGATTCTTGGGATTGCAGAAAATTTTAAATATAATTTATGTCATATCTATAAATCATGTTTTATGAAACAAAGCAGCAAAATGCGATCTGGAAAGCGCCCAATGCAATAACGACGCGATGTTGATGTGTCGTATACATATACGCCCATATCGCCGTTACCCGATCTGATCACAATGTCGCAATGCCCATTCTTCGTCCTTTAAGCTTAACTGCTTGTCTAATGCGCAGCATTGCCGAAGGTATCGATAGCAACAAGTTCTTCAGTAAATTTTAAAAATTAAAATAAAGATTTTATTTTGGACTTGGAATTGGATTTCATGCTAACTAAAATTTCCCATTAAATGATATATATATATATATATATATATATATATATATATATAAGATGAATATTTTATTGATACATATGATGATATGTATGAAATAAAGTGGATGATTATGGATTATAAACCAATGAGATTAGATTTACTTTTATGGATGCTTGAATAAATAAGTTTTTATTCGTTTACAGAAACAAGATCAAAGCATACAATCATATTATAAAGCAATGGAAGCATGGCATAAATGGAATTTAAAATTTTCTGCAACCCCAAGAATCACCTTGTTAAAATTTAAGAACAAATAATATTGTAATCACATAAGACAAAAAAGTAAGAACACACAATATACATAGGTTCACCAATTTGGCTAGTCTTGCTTATATGATGTATTCATAAGATACCTCACACACTCTACAATGATCTACACACCAAATAATATTTGTATAGTAACTAAAAAAAACTTAGCTGCTATAATATGAGCTCAAACACATGAGGCCCAATACACTAGTAAAACCCAAGATCGGGATACTAATAAATCCCCAAGCCCAATTGTACTTTACACTTGGCTTCTAGGGGGCGCTGCCTCCTTGCAACCCCCGTCAGCTCACAGGTGAGCTGGGAAATCGCTCACTTATCGGGGAGCGAGACCCCCGACTACCCTGTCGTAGTAGCCATTAGTCAAACATGCAGAAGTATGAGTCAATCCCAACATTCTCCCACTTGATGAATACTTCTTGATACCCACCTCATATGTACACCACTCAAACTTCGCCAAACTAACTTTGTAGTTAAGAAGTCTGTGTCGTTCACTATTGTGTCAACCTTCTCCAAGAGAATCAATTTCTTATCAACCTTCCCTTTAATGAAGTGATACTGGATATCAATATATTTCGACCGTGAGTGGAATGTAGGATTCTTCGCTAAGTGAATAGCATTTTGACTGTCACACTTCAACTTCACTGTCTTCTGTTTAAAACCAATCTCAGCACACAACCTACAAATCCACATTGCTTCCTTACTTGCATGAGTAAGCACCGTGTATTCTACTTTAGCAGATAATAAAGCAACAACACTTTGCTTCTTGCTCATCCAACTCACAAAACCATTAAATAATTTGAATACATAACCACTTGTTGATTTCCTGCTATCAACATCTCCACCCCAATCAACATCCACAAATCCTACCACCTCAAAGTTCCTCCCATTTTCTTTACCTTCAAAATGCAATGCAAAATCATAAGTACCACAAAGATACCTGAAAACTCTTTTGATGGCGGTCCAATGCTCCTTCTCGGGGTTTGGCATATATCTACTTAATACTCCTACTACTTAGGTAATATTTGGTCTCGTACATACCATTGCATACATTAAGCTTTTGACTGCGCTTGCTTATGGAATATGGGCCATCTCCTCCTCTTTTTCTTTGGTCTTAAGACGCTGATTTATAGAAAATTTAGTTCCTGTAGCCATAAAGGTTCTAACCGGTTTGCAGTCAATCATGTTGAATTTCTTTAACACCCCTTCAATGTACTTCTTTGTCCTAACACCAATTTCTGATTCTTATGATCCATGTGTATATGCGTACCTAATATGAAATTTGCTGGCCCAAGGTTCTTCATATCAAACTACTATGCCAACAAACCTTTTACAGGCTTGATCATTCTCCTGTTAATTTCCAATCAATAACATATCATCAACATTAAGGTTAGAATAACAAAATTGTCACCCGACCTTTTCACATAAACACAATGATCATCTTGACACCGCATGAATCCAAGTTGCAAAATGTAAAAATCAAACTTTTAATACCACGTTCTTGGAGATTGCTTAAACCCATACAAGGACTTCTTCAATTTACATACCAGATTCTCCTTGCCTTTGATTTCATAATCATCTGGTTGATTTATGTAAATCTCATCCTCCAAGTCACCATGAAGGAACACTATTTTGACATCTAGTTGCTCAACCTTTAGATCATAAATAGCTGCTACAGATAGAACTGTCTGGATAGATGTCAACTTTGCTACTGGAGAAAAGATCTCATCATAGTCAATTCCCTCTATTTGAGAATACCCTTTTGCCACCAGTCGCACTTTGTACTTCTCTATATTTCTATCTACATTTGTCTTCTTCTTAAACACCCATTTGCATCCAATCGCCTTTCGATCCTTGGGAAATTTAACAAGACTTGAGGTCTGATTCTTATCAAGTGACTGCATCTCCCCATTCATAGCAAACTCGCACCGATCTGACTCCCATGAGGACCTCGCCTCCTTAACTGTGCATGGTTCATCACTAGTGACATGTAAGGTATGATACACACTAAGTAACTACCTGCTAGGTCGCCTTCGAACCCGTGTGGACCTCCTCAATGTAGGAGTGACTTCTTCCTTAGCCTCCACCTCAACATCTGAATCATCCCCATCTTCCTCATTATGGAAAACATCATGTTCGGACTCAATAAGTTCATCATTTGTAAAATATGTAGCCAATTATGAATTTCTAGTCTCCACCTACTTTCCCATGCTCACATCAATCTACACACGATCAAGTTATTCAAAAGACTTATCAACAATTGGCTCATTTGATGTTTCTCTAAACACCACATCCTTGCTGTATAAAACAGTTCTAGTATATGGATTCCATAACTTGTATCCCTTGACACCTTCCTTGTAGCTAATAAACTTGCACTTCTCAAACTTGAACTTGAAGTCAAGTTTTTTCCTTTTTTCTTTGGCACATGCATATATGCATCACAACCAAACAATCGAACATGAGATATACTAGGTTTCCTCCTGAAAAGTACCTAAAAAAGAGTTTGATATTTCAATGAAGATGTAGATGTCCAGTTATTCAAGTAACATGTTGTAGCAACTACCTCTACCCAGAATTCAGGCTCCAAGTTTGCCCAACTCTTCATACACCTCACCTTCTCCATGAGTGTCCGATTTAATCTCTCAGTCACACCATTCTGTTGAGGTGTCATCCGACTTGTATTCTGCCTTGCAATGCTCTACTTAGCACAAAACTAATCAACTGGAAAATACTCTATACCGTTATTAGTTCGAAGAACCTTTATTTTCCTATTGAATTAATTTTCAACTAGTGCCTTAAACTTTCAGAATTTGTCAAGTGCTTTAGACTTTCTTCTAATAAAATAAACCCAAACATATCTTCAAAAATTATCTACAAAAGACACATAGTACCTTGATTTTCTAAGAGATGCTTTTAGAGTTTCTCTAAACAAATCACTGTGTATCAAATCCAATACTCTAGTTACTCTAGTGGCAATAGACTTAAACTTGACTCTATTCTATTTTCTGTATAAACAATGCTCACAGAATCTGAATTCGATGGATCAATCTGGAACCCCTTCTACCAGTTTCTTTAATGCTATAGTGGACAACCCCTTATCACTGATATACCCCAACTGTTAACGCCACAACATAGAAGAACTGTTCTGCACAGTTTCTTCTTTCTCAAAAATAAATGAGCCACCAAACTTCCCCTTTATGGTACTTCCCAACAACTTGTATAAGATACCATGTCTTCTATGACACGCTATTACAATTGGCCCATGAGTCATCTTACATGAGTCTTTGTCACAAATGAAATTAACACCTCCATCTGTCATTGTGCTAACCGATATCAAGTTCTTACTAATGGCAGGAATATGCATAACTCCCAGAAGTATTTTAACAGTACCATCATACATCACGAGCTTTAACTTTCCACGACTATAAATTCTCAGTGATGCCTCGTTACCCTTCATAACATTACCTTTTTCAAATGCTTCATATTGACAAAACCAATCCTTGTGAGGTGTCATATGATATGAAAATCTTGTATCAATAAATAAGACATCATCATCTATTTGGGCTACACAAGCAGCTTCTATATACAAGTCTCCAATGGCTTCATCCTTATTCCTTTGCAGATTTACCACCCTTGTTCTTGCAGTCCTTTTTCATATGCCTAAATTCATTATACTTCCAGTATTTAATTTTTGACCTATCAGTACTCTTAGATCTTCCTCGTGATTGGGATTTATTTTCAGACCTCTTTGAATTTCTATCTTGATTTTAACCTCGAACTAACGAAGCCTCCTTGGTTGAGCTCTCCATACTCTGTCATCGCATATCCTCTAACAATAAAGCTAAAACAACCCCCTCAAATGACAATTATGTAGTACCACTACCAATCACAATAATCAGATTATCCCATGAATCAGGCAGTGAATATAGCAAGGTAATAGCTTTATCATCATCATCATTGATATCACAACTTATTGATGACAACTGACTAATCAGGGTATTAAATTCATGTAGGTTTGCAAAAAATGAACTTCCATCATCCATTCGAAGTTTATACAATTCTTCCTAAGAAACAATTTATTAGCTAAGGACTTACTTGGATATAGGGCTTCCAATTTCATCTAGAGATCCTTCACAGTCTTCTCCCCATAAATATTAATCAGGACGTTATCAACAAAACTTAGTCGAATCAGGCCATGAGCCTTTTGATCCAACTTCTCCCATTCAACAAGTTTCTCCTTCAACTCCGTTTCAGTCGAAGATGTCCCCTCCTTCTTAGTGATTACAATCAGCTTTGGATATTCAATTATTGTTCAAAAATCCATATCTAAGAGCAGATCCTCCATCTTCAGTTTCTAGAGTTCAAGACTATTTTCGTTGAATTTATCAATTTCAATCTACGATGACCCTATATTCAACATCTTAAATTTGACAATCTCAGAACCCTCAAACGTAGCTCTGATACCAAATGTAACGAATAATATTGTAATCACACATATATTATATGAAATATGGAAACGTAAGAACACACAACATACCTAGGTTAACCAATTTGGCTAGTCTTGCTTGTCTAATGTATTCATAAAGATGCCTCACACACACTTTATAATGATCCACACACTAAACAATATTTTTATAGTAAGTAGATAAACCATAGCTGTTATAACATGAGCTCAAACACATGAGGCCCAATTCATTTGTAAAACCCAAGACCGGGATATTAATAAATCACTAAGCCCAATTGCACTTTGTTCTTAGCTTCCAAGGGCGTTGTTCCCTTGCAACCCCTTGCCACTCACCGTGATGAAATAGGCGGTGATTGTCAAGCATTTGCCACTGCGGTGAGTGAGACCCACTCGACTACCCCGTCAGAGTTGTCATTAGTTGAACCCGCAGAAGTGTGAGTTAATCCCAACACACCTTATGTAATATTATTAAATAAGAGTAGGCAACTTTTTTAATTGATGGCAGATGTTTCTCATGGATTACAATGATATAAAGTCTTGCGATGTTTTGTAGATTTCCAAGTTATGATTTGTAGCTCCAATTTCTGTGCACAGTCAATAAGGTCTCAATTTTTGGGTTATAGGAGGTTATGAGAGTTTCCATTGTTAGAAATTGAGGGTTGAGATGTTGTATACATGCTATGTAACTATATGTATATGTTACATTGTAAATAAGTTGGACTTTTTTTGTGTCACCAATTTTTAGAAGGCACTAACTCTAGATAAATGTTTTAGTTTAATTACTCTATTAGAGATTCAGAGTATACCCCAAAGTTGAGATTTATATACCGTTTTTGTTAAATAATATTTACCATTATTTATGTACGCAATTTTACAGTAGTAGAGAAATTAATACTGGATTTTATTCTATTGTTTTTCCTAACTTCCTCTCATTTTTTGTCAATTTTTTCTTCCAGAAGTTCCTATCCACATTGCTTTTACGCATTTTAGTTCTATTGATTTTCTTTTAACATATTGAAAAAAGAAGAGGAGATTCACAACCTTTCACTGTGATGCTTACAATAATAGTAACAATGAGACATCTTGTCTCTATTCATTGTGTCTTAATTATAATAATGAGATTAGTTCCACTCTCAGAGTTGTTATTGGTTCTTTATGATGTTTAAAGATTTGAAAATTTTACCTTCTATGTACAACTAATGTAATTTTTCTTCTTATAAATAAAATACAATTAGTTCCTCGCTATGTTGTTTTGTCTTAAGTTGAATCTATCTGTGAGTCATGAAATTCATATTCTTTATTGTTTGTTTAGCTTATCTATAGCAAAAATCTAGGTTCAATTTGTTCCTCGCTATGTTGCTTTGTCTGAAGTTAAATCTATCAGTGAGTCATGAAATTCATAACACTACTCTTATTGATTTATAATTTAGTATTTCTCTAAATACTTAATTATAAATATTACGCTATTTAATTTATTCTATCAATAAATTAAGAGTCCTTCTACGTGGACTTTTGTTGGACATGTATATTGGACATTTTCCAATTATTTTTTTTTGCTTGTGACTCCCAAAAAATGTATAGCATTTATTCTAATAAGAATTTTTACAAAATATAGTGTTTTAGGTGTAATATGGATACATATACAAAAACAGGGTTATACGGATTATACCTAAAACACTATGTTTTGTAAAAATTCTTGTTAGAATAAATACTATACATTTTTTAGGAGTCATAAGCAAAAAAAAAAATAAAAACAATAAAAATTGGAAAATGTCCAATTTTCCGGTTTAAAAAACAGGTCTGCCAAGACTTTTTCATAAATTAAATATACTAAATTTATTATTATTAAGCCAATTACTTCTAAAATTATATTTCTCTTTTTGAGATGTGATCCGTTAGGTTTAATATTAAGTTGATAAGTAGAATAAATAAATTAGAATCATTCTAATATTATTTATAATGAATTAAACTCCTTTAATTCAAATATAAATAAATAATATTTATTCTACATCAAGATTGACACCTTACGTTAGTGTATCATGACTATCTGGATAATATGAAATCAACATTTAATCACAAAGAACCTATTTTGTACGTGAATAGTTACCGTGCAATTCAATCCTTCTGCCATACAATGTCTCGATTAAACATAAAATATGGAATTACTGACAAGTATTATTTATTTAATCATATGCATTTCGATTCATAAAATTCACAACTATGATTAATGTAAATTAGAAACTCCTTTCTAATTTCCATTCACCTTGGCCAAAGATTTTCGAGTTGTCATTTATCGAATCGCATAGGACATTCTCTCCCTTTACTGAAAATGGTAGATCCTTTGTTGATTATTCACCTACCTCCATGTACACTTTATTATACCCAAACATTCCCTATAATATACTTTGAAGTATTAAAGAATATGACAAAGTATAACTCAGAATACACAAGGTCCTATGATGATCTCAAGTCCAAGGATCACTTGTACTACTATCACTATAGGAACTCTTATTGTCAGACAAGTAAAACTCCATTAGGTGTTCTTTTAAGCGAGTCACGTTCAATGAACTTATTCTTCAATAAACATCTACATACTTGCTTTAGTGTCTCCACATAAATTATTATGAAATCAATCATCCTCTCCAACAGAGCAAGCATAGTATGTACTAATTTATCCGTAATCAGTAACCCCACATTAGTGATCCAAAGATTAGGAACATTTTAGTTTTGAGCTATCTAGAATTTAGATCTCATTAGCATGATCAATATCATGATTCTAAAAGCATTGCTCCAAAACTATGGGGTTATCACATTAATTTAATTTAATTAATTAAACATGGATAAAGAATGTCTTTAATTAAATAAATTATTTTATTAATAAATGAACAAGATTACAAAGTAAATGCTTTTCACATCCAATGTGATTGGCTTGAGGGCATATTACTTTTAACCTTTTATAAATGAGGTATGCGTACCTCACATATCTAATTTTTTGGTTTAAATTATACCTCCCTCCTATGTACTTTCCCTTGACTATTGATCAAGGTTTCTGTTTTATTGTAAGATAGATTATAATAGGATTTAGTAGAATTACTTAGTAAATTAGAGCTGAAGAACATAAACAATGAAGACCCATTTCTAATGGAGCATGGGTTGAATGTAATAGTTATGTTCATGTTTTATTCTTGCACCCTAGGTTTGACCTTTTGGTTCACTTCGTGGTTCGAGCGAACCACACTAGAATCAAGTCCATAATCATCCTAAGTAGAATATAGTATGCTATATGTGCATGCCAGTTATATATATATATATATATATATTAATATATTATATATACTATGTATGTTTAATATGATGCTTATTTATTTATATATTTGCATGTGCGCTTAATAAGATGAAACCATTAATAACAAAGGCCCTCAAGAAGAAAATATTAAGTTGTAACATTCAAGCACATTAAGAATGTCGGATGTAGCCTCCTAGCATAATGAAGCAATAGAGTATTAAGTATTTAAAATAAATTTATTGTGCACACACAAGACTTATATTAAGTATTGGAGATATTGCTTTATTACATCAGATGTTTATAAGGAATTGAAAAATACATGTTTTGTTGTGCACACATAAAAATTGTATTTTTCTCTTCACTTATATGGAAGTGCTAGGTTGAACTTAACTTTGATAATTTTGGTTTGGATGTGCACACACATGACCATTATAATCTAAGAGGCAAAAGAAAAAGGAGTTATATTGGATGTAATTGACAAAAGTTGTCTACCTATTGAATAAACCTATAGTTTGTTGTGCACACAGGGCTATATTTATGAAACAGGATCCTTGATCTCACTAGCAAATTTTAACTAGATTTTTCGAACTATTTATAGGGGGTCATATAGTTTAATAAAATAGTGGGAGACTATTTAATAAAAACCTAATTAATTTAGTGATTATTAAAATAAATGCATGCTAATATTGTTATTAAAATTTCATTTACAGAATTTTACTATGTCTAATTCACTATCACACGCGGAGCATATTGGATGTTAATAAGTTAACCGACCGAATTATACAGACTGGTTAAGAAATTTGAGAATTGTTCTCACTGCTGAAAAGTTATCTTATGTCCTTAATTCGCTAGTCCCTGCAACTGTTGTAGACAATGCCTCTGAGGAAGAGATTGTTACTTTAAAAAAGTGGCAAGATGATGCACATGTGGCTCAGTGAATCATGTTGGTTTCCATAAGTAATGAGTTATAACATCAACACGAGAAAATTGATGCACCTACTTTCCAAAGAGCTCTTCCGATCTAGAATAACCGATGACTGTAAGACCCCAACTTTTAGGAATAAAAATAAATTTTCTATAAATATCATTTTTTTAATATTATGGAGTGAATTTGATATAATGTTATAGTTGTAGGTAATATTTATAAATTTTACAAAGTATGCAAGTTGTCATATAATATTCGATTGGTCGGGGAATATTTGTTTTAACAGAGAATATTCATACAATGGCACAATCATTGGTGGACCCCACAACGAAATTATTGTCGGATTGAGAAAATGACAAAAATATTTTTATGAAAATAACGACGGAAGTTTTACCGTTAACTGTTGAAACACCCGGTGTTAAAGTAATGCGATGTCTGGCGTGGTTGCATAATAGCTGCGGTATTAATTATTGATGCTTACGTGAGAAGTTACTTTCGGTTTTGTTTAATTATTACTTTGATGAATTGTTGCATAGTATCTCACGTTATTTGATTCAATTATTGTAGATATTTTATATATTATTGAATCAATAATTGAGATAACAAAGTTATTAATATTATTATTTTCAATATTAACGATGTCTAGAAGTTACATCAAGGAGAGGTTTGGTCTCCTAATTGCGCTGATAGGGAGAAATCTTTATTGAAAGCCCCTCTTTCACAGGAACGACACAGTTCGATTAATAGTGTGAATTATAATAATGATGATATATTTTGTTTTATTATTATTATAAATGTAATAAAATAGAAAAAGCTTTTATATAAAATAGAATACTTTTTATAAAGTTTTGTTTTATTTGATTATAAATAGAATATAATATATTTTATTATGCGTAGTATTTGCGTAGTGTTTGCATAGTAAAATATTTTTATATAAAACATAATACTTTTATAAAGTTATTTGTTTTATTAGATTATAAATAGAATATATTATATTTTATTATGCATAGTGTTTTTGCATAGTTCTTGCGTAGTGTTTGCATAGTAAAATCTTTTTATATAAAACAGAATACTTTTATAAAGTTATTTGTTTTATTAGATTTTAAATAAAATATATATATATATATATATTTTATAAATAGAATATAATATATTTTATTGCATAGTATCCTTTCCATTCTCCTATAAATAAGATGCTTAGTTAGAATTGAAAACACACCAGAAATTCAGAGAATTCTTCTTCTATAATCTTGAGCGTATTTCTTTAGAGTTTTAAGAAGCTTTGAGCGTAGAAAATAGTATAAGTTTTCTTCAAGTATATCACCGCCCTAACCGTCGGAATACTCTTCTTTTTAAGGTAAGGGGTATTATTCTTTCATATTTATGAAGAGAGTTATTTTCTTTCAATACTCGTAAGGGTTGTTATTTCATTCTTTATTATTATGTTGGAATAACTTTGTCTGTCTAAGCAATCTTGCATACATGGTGAAATTCTTACATTATTCCATTCTTTATTATTCTCATTGGAATAACTTTGTCATGCGATCTATCGCATGCCTCGGTGAATTTTGTTGTTATTCATTCTTTATTATTACATTGAAAAATCCTATACTGTGTGGATTACGTATGACCTCGGTTCCATTCTTTATTATTCTATTGGAACATCCTCATGCATGCGGATTACGCATGACACTGGTTCCATTCTTTATTATTCTCATTTGGAATATCACGTGCATGCGGATTCTTACGCATGACTGTTTCCATTCTTTATTATTACTGTTGGAATAACTTTGTCTACATGTGGATTACTGCATGCATGGTGAATGATCCTTAGTATTCATTCCTTATTAAACTGTGGAAATGATCTCATCTCACGTGGATTACTGCATGGCGGGCGAAAATCCATTTGCAGTTTCATATATCCTATTATACTCAGTTGGTTAAAGTTTTAGCTTCTAAACTCCATGAAATTAGTAGAATATCCTGGATATTTGCGCTTCATCTAGTATCTTTTCATGGAAATATTCTTCTGAGCATTCTTGAATTTTACTCCACAAAGTAGTATCATGTTGACAATTTGGACATTATTGAGTTCAGGCTAAATTAACTTATAAATCTTTAAAATTTATTCTTGAACTTGTTTTATTAAATTATTATGTCATTGTCATCATCCTCATGTTTATATTATGTTGAAAGTTATCTGTGGCCTGTAGTGCATAGATGGACTTGGTATGATTATGACCAGGGATTATTCGGTATAATCATGACCGTAAAGTTATAAATGATGTGGTAAAAATCCTCACTGGCCCGTAGTGCATTGATGGACAGTTGTTGGCATGATCATGACCATGATGAAAACACTAATATCCTTGGCCCGTAGTGCATGGATAATTTGTGGTCATGATACTAATGAATATCCTTGGCCATAGTGCAGGGATGATGTGGATTATTTATTAAGCCGAGTCTTAGTGATAAAAGTGATGAAAAACCTTTTAAATCATAGAAGATAGTAGATTTTATTCTCTACATGACTCTTCTAATGGATTGCTTGTTCCGCTGCAGTTAAACTTGATGTTTGTTATATTTTATCAGTTTAACACTGTTGAAGACTAAAGATAAATTATTCTGCATTATCTTAGTCATAATATTTCTTACTGGGCTACTTGAGCTCACCCTTTTAGCTTTCATTGTTCTCTTTAGGAAATGAGAACGTAGCAGAGACTAGTCGGGGAACGGGGTGACGGTCCAGATGATAGTATTAGTAGTCCTCACTATTCTATGAAATAGTGTGATAATAAATGTATTGAGGACTTATTTTGAGTTTGAATAATGCCTGTAAAGACAATATTTGTATTAAAACTCACGACTCATGTTAGTATATTTAAGGTTGTATTTGTATTATGTACCATGTATTTGGCGACTCAGAATAGGTGATGAATACCTATTTTGGGGGCGTCGCAGTTTGTATCAAAGCTTAGGGATATGATACCTGGATGAGATGTGAGACAAGAACTAGGATGGGAGAGACGGGGAATTCCTTCGCTAGTATGACCTACCTAAGTTTATTTGGTATTTAATTGGTGGGGTGAGTATAGGGATAATACGTGATATGTTAATTAACCCTTGTTTTGTGGCGTATTTGAAAAATGATATTCGAGAATGTTGAGAATAGCAATGGAGCACGGGAGACCGCTGAGTCTCCACGGATCAATAATCGTGGATAATGTGCATTAGGAAGGCGACAATCCTCATGCAAACAACAACACTGACCAAATGATGAACGATGGAATGTTCAGAGGCTTTATGCAATTCATGCAACATTAGGCAAGAGCGGCTCCTGTCCAAAATGCAGGTGGAAACACTGGCAACTCTCGGACGGTCACCGCTAAGCAGTTCAAGGAATTGGGACCACCAGAGTTTTTTGGAGAGCCAAAACCACTTAAGGCAGAGACGTGGATAAAGCGGATCTGCAAGATATTTGATGTCTTGGGATGCTCCGAGGAGCAAAAGGTTCCCTTTGCCACCTTCATGTTGGGAGCAGAGGCAGATTACTGGTGGGAATCTGTAAAGCGTACTCAACCTACCGTACTGAAGATGGCTTGGGAGAAGTTCCAAGAATTATTCAATGACAAGTACTTTCCCGAAAGTATTCGTCACATGAAAGAGGTTGAGTTCATCAAGCTGGAGCAAAACAACACGACCGTGTCGCAGTACGAAGCCAAGTTTACCGAGTTATCCCAATTTGCGTCCCATTTGGTTGATAATGAGGAGAGAATGACGCGAATGTTTCTAAGAGGTTTGAAACCCGAAATACGTCAATATCTTATCTCTCATAAACTTTGTTTGTATTCAGATGTTGTTAATAGGGCTCAGTTATTGGAGCGCGATAATGAGTCAACTCAACCAAAAGAGAGCAGCCGGCAAAATGATAATACCAGTGATAGCAGTCATCGAAGCGGTGACAATAAGCGTGGAGGGAATCAAAATGCAAGAAGAAACTTAGTTAAGCTTAGTGAAGCTTTAGTTACAGATATAGGTTTGTTCATGTTTGAAATAAATCTTTCTACAAGTCAAAGTACTAGTTGTGTATTAGATACCGGATGTGGTCCTCATATATGTAATTTTATGCAGGGCCTAAGCAGAAGTAAAAAGATGAACAAAGGAGAAGTAATCCTGCATGTGGGGAATTGAGCAAAGATTGTTGCATTATCTATAGGAACTTATAGTTTAGCATTGCCTACGATCGAGTTTATTAATTTAGTAAATTGTTACTATGTTCTAATTCTTAATAGAAACATTATTTATGTTCCATTATTAGACAAGGAAGGTTTTAACAATATAATAAAGAACGTTGTTCTATTTATAATAATTATGTTTTGTTTGGAAATGGTAGATTACTTGATGGACTTTATATTCTTGACTTACATGAAAACATTTTACAAATTGAACAAACTAATAAAAGGAAAAGAGATGATGTGAATTATACTTTCGTGTGGCATTGTAGACTTGGCCATATTAATGAAACAAGACTAAACAATTGGCATAAAGATGGGCTTTTAGAGCCATTTGATTATGAATCATATCTAACGTGTGAATCTTGTCTTATGGGTAAGATGACTAAATCTCTATTTAGTGGACATAGGGTTATTAGAGTTGGTACACACTGATGTGTGTGGACCTATGATAACACATGTTAGAGGAGGGTATTCATATTTTATTACATTAAATGATGATTATTTAAGATTTAAATATGTGTATTTAATGAAATACAAGTCTGAATCATTTAAAAATTTTAAAGAATTCAAAAGTGATGTAGAGAAACAAACAGGTAAGAGTATTAAAATTCTTCAATCGGACCGAGGAGGTGAATACTTGAGCAATGAGTTTCTAGATTGTCTCAAAGATAATGGTATTCTCTTACAATGGACCCTTCCTGGTAAGCCATAATTAAATGGTGTATCTAAAGGGACTTCAAAATTATAAGCTTAAGATAAGATCTGACAAGTGAAAATTTATGGGATATCCTAAAGAAAGTTTTGGGTATTATTTTTATAATCCTACTGATCAAAAGATGTTTGTTGCAAAACACGCTACCTTCTTAAAAAAGGAGTTTATCAGTGACGCCCCCAAATTCTCTACATTCCTTGTAGCAGATTTGGTGCTCACGTAAACATTCCATAAGACAATAACTTCTATAAATCCAAAATTCACAGTATTCCATGACAGATAGTAGTCCTCATCAGAATAATTACTATGTATGGATACCCTTACTTGGATGTATAGATTTATAATCTCACAGATATTTCTTTCATATCAATAGTTCTTATCTATCTGACATTCATAGTATGAGTGATAAGATTGTTCCTGGAATCGAGGGGCGCAACCTCAATTTGTACAGAACTCCCAAGATCATTCAATACCCTCATTCAGATGTATAGTTCATATAGATACTATGCTCTTTTCTATTTTCTTTAGAAAGGTAAAACTAAACAATGTATAAAAACTAATAATATATTACACAACTTAACATATAATTACATAGATCTCAAATTTAGTTAACTATTACATCAGAGTCTTCAAAAAGGATAACCATGTCTTAATAAAATTAAGCTTTCCTATCCACAGGTACTGAAACTACCGGGTACATCATTCCTGAATGAAAATGCAGAAGAATATTTGCAAGGATTAGCTACAGAAAGCTCAGCAAATTTTAAATAAGTAATACTTTATACTCACTGATAGACACGTAATTAATACATTTTAATATTCCCATATTTATTATTTATATGTTTATTTAATTTAACTAATACATTTTATTTTGTTTTGTAGGAAATAATATTTATTTTTCTTGGTGAGCAAATAAAGGATTTATATCTAACTTTTTAATATGAAAAAAGACTCTTGGAGGATTACCATATAGAGATGGAAGTCAAGAAAGAAAGAGGAGAAAAAAAGGGAACAAAACTGTCCAAGTTCAATGAACCTAAATTAGGGCACAAATGTATTCTCTCTATAAATAGGCCTCTTGTTTTAGAGAGAATGACACCACTTGTTATTTTCTTTTTCTTAATTTTTCACTAGTGTAGAAGAGAGTAAGATATTTAGAGTTTGTCTTTTCTCTTTTTCCAATCATGTGTGGAACTACTGTCAGGGAGTATTTGTATCTTTCTTTTATTGATATAATAGAAATTCTCTTTTAATAATTGTTATTATTTCATGCAAATAATAGTACTAATATTATTTGTTTTTTTAAATTCCATGGCTAGATAAATTTCTAATACCTAGGATGATGATGAAATTAGGTATTTCATAATAATATTCTCTTTTCGTTCTGAAATTAATGACTAATTATTTTCGCCTTCATATTTTCCTCCGCATAAATTGCATATGATTCTTATTATGATTGCGAGGTTTTGATAAGTTATAGTTAATCTGTGAATTTTTTATAACTTATACTTGCTCATATTAATTATATGAATCATTATTTTTAAAGGGAAGGGAAAATAATTTGGGAATTAATTTAGGAAATAAAAAATTATTTATTATGTTAATATTTGGTGGATTCTGATTCCTAGGTATCTTTTCTCATTAACAGTTTTCGTTATTAATTAATAGTTTGCATAATTTAGTTAATAAATCTTCTCCATCATTTTTGTTTCTAATTTACCTAAAATATTAATTAAGGATATATTAAAGAATTAATCTAGTCTGTGTGGTTCGACCTGCACTTGCTAAATCTACAATAGATGCTGTGCACTTGCAGTACATATTTTTATCACATCAAGTTTTTGGCGCCGTTGCCGGGGACTAGACTTAATTTTATATTCCTTAATTTTTATTTATTCGAATTTTTTTCTCTTATAATATTTTTTTTCAAGATTATCGAAGTGGATCAACGGTGCGGAAAGACAAGATTATTGCTGCGATTTTACTAGCATTTTGTATTTTAACTCAAAATAAAAAATAAAAAATTAGTAGCTTAGTTTTTCTTTTGTTAGTTAGAAAACTAATTGCCACATTCATGCATTCACTCACGTATAGCACATCCTGTTAGGTTTTTATTTTTTTGTCAAATATAAACTGTGGTGATTGCTGGAGGATTGAAGTATGTCAAAATTTCTCATTCTTTTGTAATTCACATAGTTTTAGGACATTTTATTTGTTTAAGTTTTTTTTATTTGTGCATTTTCATATTTAATCTAACATTAAGGGCACAACTTGTAACAAGATAAGGTGGGGATTTCATCAACCTTCCTTGGCTCACAAACAACCCAATTTGCATTTTGCATAACCATGAACTAATAAAATCAATTAGACGTTGGCCCCTAGGACTCTAGAGCTCAATTAGGACAAGAAACTCCAAGAGGAGGTTGAATTTTAAATTAATCAAATTACCGGTGTCTAGGCAAGTGGTTTAAAAGGTAAATGCCTAAAGATTGTGTGGTTATTCAATTAGTCACCGTATCTACGGAGAGACTCCCACCTTTCGTACACTTACCTGGCTAGTGGTGTGATTAATTTCAAATTTGGCGGACCTTGCGGTGTAACTTGGAACAAGTAGGAGTTGTCTATATTTTATTTAGGTTGACCTTAGAAGTAATTTTTGTTACTCTTTTTAATTATTATAATTTGTTTTTTTGTGTTTATCTACTTATTTAGTATGTAGTGTATGCAAACAGTGTGGACTAGGGACGAAACATTCCGATTAGTGATAAAACTTGATTTTTCGGATTTCACTTTAAAAGATCCCACTTTAAGAAAAATGGAGGGCTCACAAACTGTTTCTTTAAGGGATCGATGTTATCCTTCCCACTCTGCCCAACCTTCATGCATAAGTCTACCACCGGTAAATGGTAATAATTTTGTACTTAAACCGAATTTCATAAATATGTTACCAAGGTTCACTGGTATAGAAGATCCATACTTATTTATTCAGGAATTTGAGGAAGTTTGTGCCTTAATGAAAATTCAACAATTGTCTGATGACTCAATTAGGCTAAGATTTATCACATTTTCTTTAAAATATAATGCTAAAAAGTGGTTATATAGCCTACCAAATAATTTCATATCAAATTGGGAGGGTTTTGTTGTTATACTTCTAAAAAAATATTTTCCAAATTATAAAATTGCTAAAATTTGGACTGCAATTCATTAATTTTGCCAACTTGAAAAAGAGTCCATTTGGAAATATTTTGATAGATTTTAAAAAAATTTATCCCAGTGCCCACACCATGGAATTGAGAAATGGAGATTGTGTCAAATTGCCTACGAAGGTTTAGACTATCCCACTATAACAATGTTAGAGTCAATATGTCAAGGGGAATTTCTGAATAATGATGAGGAAAAGGCTTAGGAGTTTTTAGAAGACTTAGCAGAAAAAACCATGTATAGGGAAACCACCCGAGAGACCGATAAACCTAGTTCATCTAGGGGTGTTCATACAATTGACAATTCAATTGCTACCGAAGCTAAGTTGGCTGGTGTACTTAAAAGACTTGAAGCTTTAGAAATTAGGGGACAATCACACATCAACCAAGTCTCAACACCAACACCTTTGTGTCTAAGGTGTAATTCACCAAGCCATGTGATTGAGGAATGTTCTAGAGTCATGGCCCAACCTGAAGAATATGAACAAGTCAATGCAATATTTCAAAGACCTGGGAATGACCCATTTCCACCCACTTATAATCCAGGTTGGAGAAATCATCCTAATTTTGCAGGGAACCCAGGACCCTACCCAAATAATTCTTCAAATCAGGTCAATCAGTCTCTAAATCAATCTTTTCAACCTTACCAAAAGCTAAATCCTGGTTCGTACCAAAATTCAAGTTCAACAACCCAATATCGACTAGGTTTTTCTAATAAAAGTGAGAAGTGACCTAACACTTTAGAGAAGAGTATAGAAACATTAATGAAATCTCATAATAATTTCATGCAAAACACTAACCATGCCTTATCTCGTCCAGAGATCCAAATGAGTCAATTGACCACTATAGTTAGTGAAAGAGAAAAGGATAAGCTTCCTAGTCAACCCGAGACCAATCCAAAATTTCCAGTCCCTAATCAAAAACCATATCATGCTAATTCACTTGAAAACAACCAAGTCAATCATGTGAATTCTATATTTTCTTTAAGGTCTGGAAATTATTTTAATAATCATGCTGGCATTGATAATGAAGAAGAGAACAATTTAAATGTAGAATTTAACAATCCATCTTCAAAGTCAGCCCATCTTGAAAAACCCACAAACTCTGAGTCAGTAGGTCCATCTACTAATCTTGTGTCAAAAAATGATCGAACCACATCTTCTGAATCAAATGAAAAAGTCTTTAAACCAAAAGCCTCATTCCCTCAAAGACTTATTTCAAACAAGCAGTCATCCCAGTTGGAAAAAAAATTCTAGAAGTGTTCAAACAAGTGAAAATTAATATTCCCCGTCTAAATGTCATTCAACAAGTTCCCTCATATGCTAAATGTTCAAAAGATTTGTGCACACAAAAAACCACTCATGTTCCTAAGAAAGCTTTTCTAATGTTCCCTATTAGTTCTATCTTATCATGCCAAGTCCCTGTGAAATATAAGGACCCCGATTATCCTACTATTTCATGCATCATAGGTGACGCCTTAATTGAAAAAGCTTTACTTGATTTAGGAGCTAGTGAGAACCTTTTACCATTTTCTGTGCACGGTGTACCAAACATTGGGCTTAGGGGAGCTGAAAAAGATAAGTGTCACACTCCAACTAGTTCATCATTCTATTAAAGTGCCAAAGGGAATAGTTGAGGATGTACTCATTAAGATTGATAATTTTGTATTCCCTCTTGACTTTGTTGTTCTTGAAACCCAGCCTATTGTCCATCCCAAAGGTCAAATTCCTCTCATTTTAGGTAGACCATTTCTGTAAGACCCTAACTTTTATTAATAAAGATTAATTTTTCTCTAAATATTATTCTTAAATATTAAGGTGTGGATTTGATATAATATTATAGTTGTAGGTAATATTTATAAATTTTGCAAAGTAAGCAAGTTGTCATAAAATATTCATTTGGTCGAGGAATATTCATTTTATCAGAAAATATTCGTACGACGGAACAATCATTAGTGGACCTCACAACGGAATTACTGTCGGAGTTAGAAAACGACAGGAATATCTTTTTATAAAAATAACGGCAAAAGTTTTACCGTTAACTGTTGAAATACCCGGTGATAAAAGTACAGTAATACGCGTGGTTGCATAGTGGCACACAGTATTGTACATTATCTTTGATTATTGATGCTTACGTGAGAAGTCACTCAGTTTTATTCAATTATTGCCACATTAATTGCTGCATAGTATCTTATATTATTGATTCAATTATTGTTACAGTATCATCTGCATAATATTTTATATTATTAAATCAAAAATTGAGACGACAAAGTTATTCATATTATTATTTGCATTATTGATAATGTCTAGAAAGTTCTATCGAGGAAAGGGGTTTGGTCACCTAATTGTGCGCCAATAATAAGAAGTCCTTATCAGAAAGCCCCCTCTTCCCTGAGAATGATCTGATTGTTAATATTATGAGTTATAATATTAATGATGAATAAGTTCGTGTTGATTAAAGATAAGAATAAATAATTAATAAGTGGAAGATGTTTGTTCAATAATCCTTTTAAATTGGTGTTTTTCATTTAGTTTTTTAGGATGCGTATTTTTTTTTTCGTGACCCCAATTACCCTTAAAGGAGGTAATTCTGTGATTGGTTGGTTTTGTTAATATTGACCAAACTCTCAGAACTATTCACCAACTTGTTAATAAGGGCGCTCTACCATCGGTCTATCTCTCCCAATTTCTAAATACCTTCACACAAGGGTATTCTCTTATTGGCTGATTAAATGGTGTGCTAATAGTTGCGCCCAAATGATTTTTTTTCATGTACAGTCTGTGATTATTTTCTTAAATAGTATCCTTCCATTCTCCTATAAATATGATGGTTAGTTTAGAAATGAAAATCACACCAGAATTAGATAATTCTTCTTCTATAATATTGAGCGTATTTCTTTTGAGCATAAAGATACTTTGAGCGTAGCAAATAGTGCAAGTTTGCTTTAAGAATATCTCTGTTATACCAGTCGGAATTACTCTTCTACTAAGGTAAGGGATATTATTTTTGTTCAATATTCGTAAGAAATAATATTTTCTTCCATACTCTGTAGTATGTAAGTAATATTATTTTATTTCAGATTCCGAATTCTACACTCATTTTGTTAAGAATTGCTTCTATACTCTTTGAAATTAGTAGAATATCCTTGAAATTTGTGCTTCATCTAGTATCATTTCACAAGGATATTTTTCTGAACATTCTTATTAAAATTTAATCTTTTCATGTCGGGGTACTATTCACGGGATACTATTCATGAAGTACCCAGAAAATCGATTTCTTTTGTGTCCAAATTATTTTTGATACATGGATATTATTCTTGAATTTTACTCCACAAAGAAGTTGTCATGTTGACAATTTGGGCATTTTTAAACTTTGGATAAATTAAAAATCTTTAATATTTATTCTTGATTTCATTTGATTTATGCTTATATCATTGTCATCATCCTCATGCTTATATTGTGATAAAAATCATCTTTGGCCTGTAGTGCATAGATGGACTATTGATTGGTATGATTATGACTATGTATCAGTATAATCATGACCATTGGTGATAATACGAATATCCTTGTCCCATAGTGCATGGATGATACATGAATGTGATAATAATGAATATCCTTGGCCTGTAGTGCATGGATAATTCAGTGATGTGGATTATTTATTGAGCTGAGTCTCAGCGATAAAATTGATGATAAAATTGTTTGTTCCGCTGTAGTTAAACTTGTTGTCTATTGTATTCTATCAGTTTAATGCTGTTGAAGACTAATGATAATTTATTCTGCATTATCTTAGTCATAATATTCTTTACTAGGCTAGTTTAGCTCACCCTTTGCTTTCATTGTTCTCTTCAGGAAATGAGAATATAGCTGGGACTAGTCGGGGAATGGAGTGACGGTCCAGATGGTTGCTTTAGTAGTCCTCACTATTCTGTGAAATAGTGTAATAATAATTGTAATGAGGACTTCATTTGAGTTTGGATATTGTCTAGGAGACAATATTCGTGTTAAATCTCTCAGCTTATGTTACACGACAGTTGTATAATTAAGTTTGCATTTGTATTATGTATCACGTATTTGGCGACTCAGAATGAGTGATGTATACCTATTTTGGGGGCGTCACAGTTGGTATCAAATCTTAGGGATATGATCCCTGGCTGAGATTTGAGATTAGAACTAGGAGGGGAGAGACGGGTAAATCGTTCGCTAGTATGACCTACCTAAGTTTATTTGTTATTTAATTGGTCGGTCAGAATATAGGGATAAGATGTGGTATGTCAATTAATCTTTGTTTTATGGCAGTATTTGAAAATGACATCTGAAAATGTTGAGATAAGCAATGGAGCACATGAGATCGTTGAGTCACCACAAATCAATAACCAGGATAATGTGTATCAAGAAGGCAACAATCCTCATATAAACAACAACACCGACCAAATGATGAACGACGGGGTGTTTAGGAGCTTTCTGTAATTCATGCAACACCAAGCAAGAGAGACTCCTGTTCAAAATGAAGGTGGAAACACTGGCAGCTCTCGAATGGTCACCGCTAAGAAATTCAAGGAGTCGGGACCACAGGAGTTTTTGGAAAAGCCAGAACCACTTAAGGTAGAGGCGTGGATTAAGCAGATCACCAAGATATTTCATGTCTTGGGATGCTCCGAGGAGAAAAAGGTTCCCTTTCTCACCTTCATGTTGCGAGGAGAGGCATATCATTGGTGGGAATATGTAAAACGTACTCAGCCTGCCGCACTAAAGATATCTTGGGAGAAGTTTCAAGAATTGTTCAACGACAAGTACTTTCTTGAAAGTATTCATCACATGAAGGAGGTGGATTTCATCAAGTTGGAGAAAAACAATATGACCGTGTCGCAGTACAAGGCTAAGTTTGCTGAGTTGTCCCGATTCGCATCCCATCTGGTTGATAATGAGGAGCGAATGACGCGAATGTTTCTGCGAGGTTTAAAACTCAAAATACGTCAATACCTCATTTCTCACAAACTTTGCTTATATTCAGATGTTGTGAATATGGCTCAGTTATTGGAGCGCGATAATGAGTCAGCCCAACCAAAAGATAGCAGCCAACAAAACGATAATACGAGTGGTAGCAGTCATCGAAGCAGTGATAACAAACGTGTAGGAAATCAATATGCCAGAAATGGTAACCATTTTGGTGGTAATCCTGGCCAAGATAATAGAAGACATGAGTCAAGTGGAAATTTGAAGAAGAGAAGGTTCAATAATGATGAAAGGACAGCAACACCAACACCTATTTTCAAGGAAGGAGAACGACCACCGGTCGTATGTTACAAATGCAGAGAGGAGGAACATATTAGTCCAAACTGTACACAACAATCCAAAGCGTGTTATAATTATGGAAGAGAAGGTAACCTAGCCCAATTTTTTTGTGTAATGAAGTCAAGTCCAGCTGGGATGGAGGCACCAAAGGCCGTCCCAGACAAGTCAAAGCCAGTAGTTCAAGGTCGTAACCTCCCAAAAAGTGAGGAACCCGAACGAGGTTATCATGGGGAAGCTAATTATAAACTCTTGCGAAGTCTATACCTTATTTGATACCAGTTCTACCCATTCTTTTATTTCACCTACTTGCGCTCAATGTTTAAATTTAAACCCGGAGAAATTAGACTTTGACTTATCTGTTGAAACTCCGTTGGGAGAAACCTTCATTACATCCATTGTTCATAAGTCTTGTTTGATTCAAATCTGTACCCTCACATTACCTGTCAATCTCATCTCTTTGAAAATACTTGCATTTGATGTGATTTTAGGGATTGATTAGTAACTACTCATCATGCTAAAATTGATTGTTTTCGTAAGGTTGTTAGCTTTCATATTTCTAACCAACCTATTATGCGAATTCAAGCAACCAAACCACTAAAGTCAATCACTGTCATAACAAGCCATAAAGCTATTTGTTTATTAAAAAACAGATGTCAAGCTTTCTTTGTAACGATCAAGAAATTTATAATTTAATTTAAATATTTATTAAATTAAATAAATATTTTAAATTATTTATTTATTAAGACAAATAAATAATTGATGATTTATGGTGAATTAATTTAGTAACTAAATTGATTAATGTTAATTAAATTGAATAATGATAATTTTATCCAAGGATTTAATTTAAGGAAATAATTAGATTAAATCAATTGCTTAATATTTAAGAAAATAATTAAATTAAATGAATTGTTTAATTTAAAGGAAATAAATAAATTAAATAAAGTAATGTTTCTAATTTATTAATTAAATTAGATATATAATTATTTGTTAATTATAAGTATAATGATAATAAGATTATTATTATTATTATAAGTTATTTAAATTAACTAAACTAAAGTTATTTAAAATTAACTAAAGTAAGGTGTGACACATGTAACTATATAATATAAATATTATTGAAATAATCTAGTTGGGGGTTTAAGTGGTAGCCAAACAAGGGCTTGTGGCCTTTGGCTTATTTTAACACACGCCCATTGATTTTTTTTAACTGATAACCACGATTATCAGTTGGGTTATTTCCTACTTCGCGTCTTATTTCTTCTAAGGCCAAAATATCAGAGTTTAGAGAGGGAACTTGGGAACAAGAGGGAAAAACACAGAGATTTTGAGAAGGAAGAATCACAGTGGTTTTGAGAGAGGGTCACCATCTTGTGCTAGCCTATAATCAAGAGGATTAAGGTATAATTCATTCTTAAATTTTCAAGTTTTAGTTTTTATTTAAGTTCTCTGTAAATTGATTTCGTGGATTTGTTGTTCAAATGTTGATTATAGGATGTGGGTTATGTTGTAGAATCTGTTAATTATCATATACGAGTGTTGTTTAAAGTATCAAATTCGTGTAAATTGGTTGTAGGAAGAAAAGGAAAATCACAGTGTTTACATGAAAATTGGATTTAGAAAGTATAAAAGTTGATGCTCTATATGTGTTATAATCTGTAATTTGTTATTGGATTATGTTAATATGTTAAGAAACGAAAGCGGCGTAGTTTGAATCATGTCAATTGATTAAGAAACGAATTCGTGGTGACCGAATTCGTTAAAAGTGTAAAAATGAAGAAATTTGGAAAAAAACTATGGTTTTGATTCCTCAAAATGATGTATATGTAATGTTTTTGTATATAAAATGGTGTATAACATGTTAACTATGATAGTACAAAGTTTTGGATGTTGAAGTTTGGTGAATTTCTGTGGAATTGAGATTTTTGGTCTATAGCAAAGTCTAATTTTGTGTTATGTAAAAACTGGAACTGGTGCGTGTAACGTGGCCCTAGCCTAGGCTTGGCGTGGGTTTCAATGGCCGTAATCAAGAGCACGTAATAACCTAGGTATTATAAGTTGGTGTGCCCGTTAGTCGACATGACAATGAAGTCTGCTACTTCTGCAGACTTTGGTCATTCATTATAACTTAGCTTAATGATTGTGTTAATATGTCAAATGTGTAATAACAAGGTTAAAGCAGAAACGTATCATGTGGTTAGTCACCCTAAAATGTAAAGTTTGTAAGTTATGAAAATGATATGTATGATTTAAGAAACTTATTGATCAATGAATAAGTGTTATGGAATATACACTTGTGATTCTGAAATATGTATGGTAAGGTAAGATTTGTACTAAAATATCAAGTTTAACTAGAAATGGGTGTTATTTTGTAAGTGGATGTTAACATGTCTAATAGATATTGTGATTCCACTAAAATGTGTAGGTAAACGTGAGTTTTAATATTATAGCTTACGCTTGAGGCAAGTTTTCTAACTCTACCTTGTGATTATTGAGCAAGTTTATTTACCTTATCTCAATTACAATTACGCCTGTTTCATAACTATTCTATCTTTAAGTCAAGCAATCTATTTATTCCTAAATTTACATTGAAGTTAAGCAAGCCTATTAATTCTATCTCGTGTATGATTGTACAAGCTCTTGTAACCTAATTCATTACATCAAGCGAGTTTTACTTTCCTTATTATTATTCGAAGCATATATTGTTCTAATACATTGATTCAAAGGAGATTGTTCTAACTCTTTTGAATATAGCACCTTGCAAGTATATCATGGTTATTTAATTATACATTGTTGTTATTCGGTCCTTGACTTTGATAACCTTGTTCAAAGCTTTATTGTTGTATTAAACCTTCAAGTAGTAAGCAAACCTTTATTGATTGAATTAATCTATAATTGAATAGTGTTCTAAAATTCTAAAAACACTAATAAGTTAGTTCCGAGCTAAGCTTTCTTTAGAGTGGAAATTCAAAATTCAAACTGAGACGAACAACACTAACATAGGGGATTTTGTACGTGTAACATTTAGATGTTTGTGCACAATACATGGTACAAAGGGATGATCCCCCTAAGTACTTTAAGAAGGGTCTGTATAGTCTAAATGACTATTAAGGTTGAGGTAATAATACCTAAATACCGGAGACATAGTTCATAGTCTTAAGACCCTCAGATATTAAATTCGAACTTGTTTTCTATTTTTAATTCGTAGAACAAGTTCATTGTTGTTCATCATTCGTTATTCATTCTCATGTTATCATTACTACTCTCTATATCAGTGAGAAATTGTTTGCTCACTCTTGCATTTAACACTGCAGCTAAAGTAGAGAAAGTCGACGAACCATCTACTAGCAAAAGAAAGGGCAAGATGTCCAAGTGTTGAAGACTTATGGGAATTCTTATTTTATTAAATTATGCTAAAGACTTGTTTTATTTTATGATGTATTCCGCAAACTTATGTAATAACTTTAAGGTTAGATTGCCTGGGATTATTTTGAGATTATGATGTAACCCTTTAATAGGAAAGACTATTGTTTAAGTTATTTAAATTATGTCTTTATCCTTTATGATGGGTAGTTAGATGTAATGGTTTTGGATAGTGAACATCAAATTCTGTGGGAATGGAGTATCTGGATTTGGGGGTGTCACATTCTTAGCCCATGTCACAGATTTATACAAAAATACGTCAGATTTTAATGATATTTCTATTGTTAATAAATTTCCTGAGGTATTCCCTGAAGAACTTCCTGGCCTACTCCCGGAGCGTGAGATCGAGTTTTGTATTGACCTTGAACCCGATACAAAACCCATTTCCAAAGCCCCATATCGAATGGCTCCTATTGAATTTGTGACACCCCCAAATCCAGGTTCTCTAACCTCAGATTCGGTGCTCACGATCTATCATCATCATCATAAGCATTCTATAACTATTACGGAATAATAAACATACATTGTTCATTATAATAAAGTTTCATAACATGGTCCCAAGGTCTTCTTAACCTTAACTTAAACACACCATTCATATTACAAAAGGTTTACATAAGAAAATCCATCAGATAATAACAACTAACATTCATTCTAAACTATTCCTGGATCTTGCCCTTGCCTTTTTCCTTTGTATTGGATCCTTCAGGCTTAACTGAAATAAATGTCATGATATAGCAAGGGTAAGAAACTAATTTACTTAGCAAGTTTATATACAAGGGAGATATATCATGACTAGAAAGAAGTTTTGCTTTCAATATTTAACAATAGTATAAGATTGTGAAGGAACATGAATTAATAATCAACAATTGAATATTTGAATAATTGAATAACGTGTACTGAGTGGTTTTGAAATAACCATGAACATTTGCCAAGGTTCTCAGTCATTTAAACTGGACCTCTTAATAAGTTTTGGTATTCAAGGGGATCAACTTTTCATACCCTATTATTTATGCATAAACACTTAATAATCCGGCATCGATATCATGCCTTAATCAAATTCATCCTTTTCTCAGTCAAGAGTTCTTATCATAACAATTTAATTAGAACAACTTTTTAAAACACATTTGATTTAACAAATTTAAACATGCTTGATCTAGCTGATACAATTAGCATAGATCTATCTCATAAACAGTTCATGAATGAAAGAACATTAATTTAATTCACAGTTCAATAATAATAGAACATGAATTCAATTGCACAAAGTGCGAATTTCAATAATCATTATAGATGTGAATAATCATCAATAATTATTCACTAACATGCTTTGAAAATAATAACTCGAGTTTGAGTTAGGAAACATGCCTCGTTTGTAGTCTACGGCTACACAATTAAATTATAACCGCTAGACAGTTTAATTATCTTCCTTTGAGAGACCTATAGTTAATCTTTCAATTAGTCATAGCGTAACATTAGATTATGCAATCACATAGATATTATATATTACAATTAGTTCTTAGAAATATTATCCTACCTCGATAATGTTACTATTAAATAACAAATACCTTTAATTCACTTAATATTATTAATCTTGATAATATTTAATTCACCTCTTAGTATTATTAGTTCACTAATAATACTTTTATTCGCTTACTAATATTATTAACATCTTAATAATATTTTGGTACATTACTAACATTATTAATCCCTTAATAATATTTTAATCATGCATTAATATTATTACTTTAATAATATCTTACTTATGCTTTAGTATCATTAATTAATAATAATACTTTTATTCATTCACCAATAGAATTAATATTTTATTCATTTACTAATATTATTAATTCTTTAATAATATTTTATTCTTTTACTAATGTTATTACATTAATAACATTTTATTTAATCTCTAATATTATTGTTTACTTAATAATATTTTAATCATACAATAATACTTTAATTTAATATTATCAATCTTTTAATAATATTTTAATCTAAGATTAATATTTTAATCTAATATTATTAGTCATTTAATAATACTTTAATCATTTATTAATGTTTAAATCAAATATTATTAACCATTAAATAATATTTTAATGAAGTTTTAATCTTAATATTTTTATTTACTTAACAATATCATATTCTAATATTATTAATATCATAATAACATTTTAATAATTTATTAGATCAATAAACAATTTATTCTAATTATTCACCCTTTTATTAAACCACTTATTTAATATCCATAGAAGGTCATAAATAATATTTCTTATTATAAATTACCAAAATGCCCTAAAATTGTTATAATATTATATATTATGAGTATTCAAACATTAAAATCACATTTTTCTTATTTAAGACATCATTTAACTATTTATTTCCTTTTATTCATAACTTCATCATTTTTAGGAAAAATAGCAAACGGATTCCAAAAATTATTCTTTTCTGGATTTGGATAGTATATGACCCAACAATGATTTTCAAATTTTTTTGGAATTTTAGAAAATGATTTACTAATTTTAAAGTGCCCAAAACACTCGGATTTTGCTTCATCTTTCAAAAATCGAGTTTTACTCTGACAAATCTGAAATTTTCAGGGTATACTCTCATAACATATATGAACCTACTGTAAAAATTTTGGATTCTTTCGATGTATACAGTGTGAGAAATTCGAGTGTTAATATTTAGGAGTCCTTTACGGAAATAGCCATTACGCACAACCTATAAATCGAAACGCATGCGTTCTTTTTCCTACACGTAGAAAATTTCTTAAGGTACCTCTGTGATTTTTCCAAAATTTTTAAAAGACATGAAACTATCTGAAACAGTCCTAAGAAAAACGGGAACAATAGCTTTTTAGGGTTTTGAAACCTTAACTTTCTATGTGTACCATTTTGGGGAAAATAACCCCCATGGCTTCAATACATGCTAGATTTGTGTTCCACCACTTGGGTTTACTAGATAACTCATGTATCTAGCACCCCCCATCGACGGATCACAAATCCAAGTTGTAAAACTTGAGTTACACAAGATTTAGTGGAAGAAAAACAAGGGTTTCACCCCTTGGAGAACATATGCTCATTTCCTTCCTCTAAACCTTTGATCTAACACTCAAGTTACTTAGTTCCATACATGATGATATGTAGAACTAGGATATCTTGAGTATTAGTTCATAACCCCAACAAAACTTGCTATAACACAAAATAGAAGAAGAAGATGAAAATTAGGTTATGCCTTGATTTAGTGACAACCTTCCTTGATTTACCAAAGTAGAGTATAAACTTAGGGTGCATAATCAAACTAGCACACCTCTCTCTCTCTCTCACTAAAAATCGAACCGTCTCTCTCTTTTTTCTCTTGTATGTTGCTAGCTTGGGAGAAAAAGAAGAAGAAGAATAATAAGAGAAATGAAAATGTCTAGCAAATGAATGTTGTGATTAAACTATTATCCCCCATACTTTGGTTGTCCCATGGATAAAAGACTTCACCTTATCTCTTTCAATTAAGCCTAATCATGTGATTAAGGGTGCTAATTAAGCTTTCCACCAATGGGAGCATGACACATTTGTTCTTGTGTGTAAGACTTCTACTTATTGAACTTGATTAGCTTAATTTTTTTGCCTTAAATGGCCTAATGTGGCCGGTCCCCCTTGCCCTAATATCTACTCCATTTTGTATTTATTTTAATGCACAAATTTGATTAATCAAAAGTCTAAAATACCCTTAATCAAGTGGGCTAAGTATTGGTTTGCATTTTATTTCTTTTGGGATTCTCCTTTAATTGTTTTGGGTTATGTAATAAACATAGTCTAATAATTTTAATATATGTTACCCAAATTGTTTATTTAGGGTTTCCATTTCCAATCTTATGAAATTTAATTACTTATACATGTGACTTTAGCTCATAACCTAATTAGGTTTAAAATTATTAGTCACTTGAAATAACAAGATTATCCACTTAAGTTAGTATACATATTAAATACTAACCTTTCCTTATTACTATAACCCTTAGGTTATTTAATTGTCTCACCAAATATATAATTAGGTTACAAAACTTTCATTTTTAATAAAATCTATAAATGTATATATCCATAACTATAGTATATATGTTTATTGATTCATGCACCACTTAACATATGTTGTCACATATTAAATCACCATATAATACAAAGTTTTAAATATCAATAATGTACATACATATATAGTGACTTAAAATTCACGGTTATTACATCCTCCCCCCTTATAAGAATTCCGTCCCGGAATTACATATAGGGTTACTCAAAAAGATGTGGATAATTTTCCCTCATCTTTTCTTTGAGTTCCCACGTAGCTTCTTCAGCGTTGTTGTAAGACCCCAACTTTTATGAATAAAGATGAATTTTCTATAATTATCATTTTTGAATATTATGGAATGAATTTGATATAATGTTATAGTTGTGGGTAATAGTTATAAATTTTGCAAAGTACGCAAGTTGTTATATAATATTCGATTGGTTGGGAATATTCATTTTAACGAGGGAATATTCGTATGCAATTACACAATCATTAGGGACCCATAACAAAATTATTGTCGATTGAGAAACGACAAAAATATTTTATGAAAATAACGGCGGAAGTTTTATCGTTAATCCGTTGACACCCTTTGTTAAAGTGCGAGAATACGCGTGGTTGCATAGTAGCACACGGTATTGATTATTGATGCTTACGTGAAAAGTCACTCAGTTTTATTTAATTATTGCTTCAGTAATTGTTGCATAGTATCTCACGTTAATTGTTTTAGTTATTGTCGATATTTTATATATTATTAAATCAATAATTGAGACGACGAAGTTATTAATATTATTATTTGCAATATTAACGATGTCTAGAAGTTCTGCCAAAGAGAGGTTTGGTCACCTAATTGCGCGCCAATATGGAGAAATCCTTATTGGAAAGCCCCCTCTTTCTTAGGAACGACCTGGTCGATTAATAGTGTGAATTATAATAATAATGATGATGAAGTTTTGTTTTATTAGTATTATTAATGTAATAAAATAGAAAAGCTTTTTATATAAAATAGAATACTTTTATAAAGTTATTCATTTTATTAGACTATAAATAGAATATATTATATTCTATTATGCATAGTATTTTGTATAGTAAAATCTTTTTATATAAAACAGAATACTTTTATAAAGTTATTCATTTTATTAGACTATAAATAGAATATAATATATTTTATTACGCATAGTGTTTGCATAGTGCCTGCATAGTGTTTTGTATAGTAAAATCCTTTTATATAAAACAGAATACTTTTATAAAGTTATTTGTTTTATTAGATTTTAAAAGTATTCTGCTAATTCACTACTCCTATATCCAGTTGTTCTAAGGTAAGGGGTATTATTTCGTTTGTATTCATGAAGGGAATTAATTTCTTTCAATACTCGTAAGGGGTATTATTTCTTTCGTATTCATGAAGAGAACTTCAATTATTCAATTTTTTTATTCTGTTGGAATAACCTGTATACGCGGTGTACCCTATACTTGGTGAAATTCTTCTGTTATTCCATTCTTTATCATTATGTTGGAATAACCCGCTCATAATCTGATACCGCATACATGGTGAAATTCTTTCATTATTCCATTCTTTATTATTCGTTGGAACATCCTCATGCGTCGCGCTTTACGCATGTCCCGGTTCCGTTATTTATTATTCTGTTGGAACATCCTGTCCGCGTCTTAATTTCGCTTTGACACGGTTTCGTTATTTATTATTCATTTGGAATATCCCGCATGCGTAAATGCTTTACATGACTTTGGTTCCGTTATTTATTATTACGTTGGAATAACTCATATCGTGTGGTCTATCGCATGCCTGGTGATTTTTTTTGTTATTCCATTCTTTATTATACTTAGTTGGTTAAAGTTTTGACTTCTATACTCCATGAAATTAGTGGAATATCCTTGATATTTGCGCTTCATCCAGTATCTTTTCATGGAAATATTCTTCTGAGAATTCTTGAATTTTACTCTACAAAGAAGTATCATGTTGACAATTTGGACGTTATTAGTTCCTGGATAAATTATTTCTTGAACTTGTTTTTATTGAATTCTTATATCATTGTCATCATCCTCATGTTTATTTTATGTTAACAGTCATCTGTGGCCTGTAGTGCATAGATGGACTTCGTATGATTATGACCAGGGATTAATCGGTATAATCATGACCGTAATGTTACAAATGATGTGGTAAAAGTCCTCATTGGCCCGTAGTGCATTGATGGACAATTGTTGGCATGATCATGACCATTGATGAATACACGAATATCCTTGGCCCGTAGTGCATGGATAATTTGTGGTTGTGATACTAATGAATATCCTTGGCCATAGTGCAGGGATGATGTGGATTATTTATTGTCGAGTCCCAAATGATAAAAGTGATGAAAACCTTTTAAATCATAAAAGATTGTAGATTTTATTCTCTACTTGACTCTTTTAATGGATTGCTTGTTCACCGCTGCGATTAAACATGATGTTTGTTATATTGTATTAGTTTAACAACGTTGAAGGCTAACGATAATTTATTATGTATTATCTTAGTAGTAATATTTCTTCTTGGGCTAGTTGAGCTCACCTTTTACTTTCATTGTTCTCTCTTCAGAAATGAGAACGTAGCGAGGGGACTAGTCGAAGAACGCAGTAACGATCCAGTATATAGGCATTAGTAGTCCTCACTATTCGTTAAATAGTGTGATAATAAATGTAATGAGGACTCAATTGAGTGTGGATATTGTCTAGATGATAATATTTGTATTAAAACTCACAACATATGTTTTGTCGTATTTTACACGACTGTTGTATAATTAAGTTGTATTTGAATTTTGTACCATATATTTGGCGACTCAAGATAGGTGATGTATACCTATTTTGGGGGCGTCACAGTTGGTATCAAAGCTTAGGGATATGATCCCTGGCTAAGACGTGAGACAAGAGCTAGGAGGGGAGAGACGGGGAATTCCTCTTTACTAGTATGACCTACCTAAGTTTATTTGGTATTTAATTGGTCGGTCAGAGTATAGGGATAATATGTGATATGTTAATTAACTCTTGTTTTGTGGTAGTATTTGAAAATGACATCCGAGAATGTTGAGAACATCATCGATGGAGCACGGAGACCGCTTGAGTCTCCATGGATCAATAATCGTGATAATGTGCATCGTGAAGGCGACAATCCTTGGCAAACAACAACACCGACCCGGATGATGAACGATGGAATGTTCAGAGGCTTTATGCAATTCATGATACATCGGGCAAGAGTGGCTCTCATCCCAAAATGTAGGTGGAAACACTGCAACTCTGACCGGTCACCGCTAAGCGCCAAGGAACTGGGACCACTGGAGTTTTTTGGAGAGCCAAACCCACTTAAGGCGAGACGTGGATAAAGCAGATTACAAGATATTTGATGTCTTGGGATGCTCCGAGGAGAAAAGGTTCCCTTTGCCACATTCATGTTGCGTGTAGAGCAGACATCGGTGGGAATCTATAAAAAGCGACTCAACTCCGCCGCCTTGCAAGAAGATGACTTGGGAGAAGTTCCAAGAATTGTTCAATGACAAGTACTTTCCGAAAGTATTCGGCATATGAAAGAGGTAGAGTTCATCAAGTCGAGCAATACAACATGACCGTGTCACAAGACGGGCCAAGTTTGCCGAGTTGTCCCGGTTTATATCCCATTTGATTGATAATGAGGAGAGAATGATGCGAATGTTTCTAAGAGGTTTGAAACCCGAGATACGTCAATATCTTATCTCTCATAAACCGTGGTTTGTATTCGGATGTTGTTAATAGGGCTCGATTATTGAGCGATAATGAGTCAACCCAACAAAAAGAGAAAGCAAATTACAAAATGATAATACCAAAGGATAATACCATCGAAGGGGATAATAAGCGTGGAGGGAATCAACATGCCAGAAATGGTAACCACTTCGGTGGTAATCATGGCCAAAATAATAAGAATGGACATTTCAAGAAGAGGAGATTCAACAAAGATGGAAAGACATCAGCACCAACACCCGTTGTTAATAAAGGAGAACGACCACCTATCATATGCTTCAAATGCGGAGGGGAGGGACACATCAGTCCAAACTGCGTGATGCCGTCCAAAACATGTTATAATTGTGGAAGAGAAGGTCACCTAGCCCGATTTTGTCGTTCACCGAAGACAAGTTCAGCTAGGATGGAGGCACTAAAGAACGTCCCAGAAAAGTCAAAGCCAGTAGTGCAAGGGAGAGTGTTTGTCGTAACCTCCCAGAAAGCAAGGAACCCGAACGAGGTCATCACGGATAAGCTTATCATAAACTTTAGCGAAGTTTATACCTTATTTGATACCGGTTCTACCCATTCTTTTATTTCTCCTACTTGCGCTCAACGTTTAAATTTGACTCCGGAGAAATTAGACTTTGACTTATCTGTTGAAACTCCATTGGGAGAAACCTTCATTACATCCACTATTTATAAGTCTTGTTTGGTTCAAATCGGTACCCTCACATTACCTGTCCGATCTTATTTCATTGAAAATACTTGCATTTGACGCAATTCTAGGATTGATTGGTTAACTACTTATCATACAAAAATTGATTATTTTCGTAAGGTTGTTAGCTTTCATATTCCTAACCAACCTATTATGCGAATTCAAGCAACCAAACCATTAAAATCAATCATTGTCATTTCAAGCCATAAAGCTATTCGTTTATTGAAAAATGGATGTCAAGCTTTCTTAGCTCATGTCACGGATCTAAACAAAAATACGTCAGTTTTGAATGATATTTTTATTGTTAATGAATTTCCTGACGTATTCCCTGAAGAACTTCCTGGCCTACCCCCAGAGTGTGAAATTTAATTTTGTATCGACCTTGAACCTGGTACAAAACCTATTTCTAAAGCCCCATATCGAATGGCTCCTATTGAACTTCAGGAGTTAAAGACCCAACTATAGGAATTGTTAGACATCGGTTTCATTCGTCCTAGTACTTCTCCTTGGGGTGCTCCTGTTCTATTCGTGAAGAACAAAGATGGGAGTATGCGACTTTGTATTGATTATCGAGAGTTGAATCATGTCACCATCAAAAATAGGTACCCATTGCCACGTATTGATGACCTATTTGACCAGTTGCAAGGCACCAAATTCTTTTCAAAGATTGATCTTCGTTCCGGATTTCACCAATTGAAGATTAGAATTGATGACATTCCAAAGACGACTTTCAGAACTCGGTACGGGCATTATGAATTCCTAGTCATGTCTTTTGGATTGACTAATGCTCCTGCTGCCTTCATGGATATGATGAACCGAGTATTCAAGGAATATTTGGATCACTTTGTGGTCGTCTTTATTGATGACATCCTTATTTATTCCAAAAGCCGTGAAGATCATGAGCAACACTTGAGGTTGATACTTCAAAAGCTTCGTGAATATAAGCTTTATGCCAAGTTGAAGAAATGCGAGTTCTGGCTTGAGAAAGTAGCATTCCTTGGGCACGTGGTATCAAGTCATGGAATATCTGTTGACCCAGCAAAGATTGAAGCTATTCAAAGATGGGAGCAACCTAAATCGATGGATCAAGTACGTAGCTTTCTAAAACTTAGTGGTTATTATCGAAGATTTGTAGAAGGATTTTCTCGAATCGCTACTCCCTTAACTCAGCTGACTCGGAAAGATAAAAAATTTGGTTGGAACGAGGAATGTGAGAAGAGTTTTCAAGAACTCAAGAGGAGACTCATTTCAGCACCTGTTTTGACAATACCATCTGGCTCGAAGGGATTTGTCATCTACAGTGATGCTTCAGGCAAAGGGTTAGGATGTGTTCTCATGCAACATGGGAAAGTCATAGCCTATACCTCTCGACAACTCAAAGAATATGAGAGGAATTATCCTACTCATGATCTAGAGTTGGCAGCTGTTATTTTTGCACTAAAGATTTGGAGGCATTACTTGTATGGGGAGAAAGTGGAGATCTTTTCGGATCATAAAAGTCTCAAATATTTCTTCACTAAAAAGCAACTCAACATGCGACAATGACGTTGGCTTGAACTATTGAAAGATTATGATCATACCATCCAATACCATCTTGGAAAAGCAAACGTGGTAGCTAACGCATTGAGTAGAAGATCATATGCGGGTACGAGTGCGATATTGTCAACGCAGAGGCCCATTTTGTATGACTTGCAAAGGATGGAGATAGAGATAAAGACTCCATGGACCCACATGATGATGGAAAATATACGAGTAGAACCGACTTTAATCGATAAAGTTAAAGCTGCTCAAGCTACAGACCTGGAGCTGATGCATATGAGGAAGAAAGTACAAGAAGGTGCTATGCCGGAAGCAAGAATCGATGAAGAAGGAATACTTTGAGTTAACTCCAGACTTTGTGTTCCTAACGATCCTGAGTTAAAGTATAAAATCATGAAGGAAGCGCACAACACACCGTTTGCAATCCATCCTGGGAGTACCAAAATGTATCGTGATCTTTGTCATATATTTTGGTGGAGCAATATGAAGAGAGAGATAGCGCTTTTTATCTCAAGGTGTCTAACTTGTCAACGAGTCAAGGCAGAGCATCAAGCACCAAAAGGTCCATTGCAACCACTTGAAATTCCAGAATGGAAGTGGGAGCACATTACCATGGATTTCGTTATTGGTCTTCCCAAGGTTTCTCAAGGCATAGATGCAATTTGGATCATTATTGATAGATTAACCAAGTCTGCTCATTTCTTACCTATACGAGAAACTTATTAACTTGAACATCCTGCTTGTATATATATAAATGAGATTGTAAGACTGTATGGTATGCCAATATCCATAGATTCTGATCGAGACCCAAGATTCACTTCACGATTTTGGGCTAATTTGCGGAAAGCTGTGGGCACGGATTTATGATTTAGTTCGGTATATCATCCTCAGACAGACGGGAAATCGAAGAGGACTATTCAAACTCTTGAAGATTTATTAAGACTATGTGTCATTGACTTTAAAGGAAGTAGGGATGAGTTCTTGCCATTAGTGGAATTCTCCTACAACAACATTTATCAAGCAAGTATAGGCATGGCTCCATTCGAGGTGTTGTATGGATGCAAATGTCATTCTCCAGTATGCTGGAATGAGGTGGGTGAAGAAATGTTGTTAGGACCAGAGTTGGTACGTATGACTACGGAAAAGATTCAAACGATCCGACAACGTATAAAAACCTCATAAGACCGACAAAAGAGTTATGCTGATCTTCATCGAAAGGACGTGGAATTCGATATTGGAGATCATATGTTGTTACGTGTTGCTCCATGGAGGAGTTACGAGATTTGAAAAGAGAGGAAAGCTCAATCCTCGATTCATTGGTCCATTTTTAATCCTCGATCGAGTAGGGACTGTAACCTATAGACTCGCTTTACCGCCAAGTATGTCTCGTGTTCATAATGTTTTTCATATATCCATGTTACGTAAATATGTGAAAGACCCAAACCACATTATTGAGTTAGAACCAGATGAAATAGTGCAAGATTTAACGTATGAAGAGGTTCCTGTTCAAATCTTGGATAAGAAGGAACATATTCTACGCTCCAAGGTTATACCTCAAGTCAAAGTTTTATGGAGGAACCACGATGTTGAGGAAATGACACAGGGAGTGAGAATCAAAATGAAATCAAGGTATCCTTACCTCTTGACATACCGTCAATGCGTACCTAATTTCGAGGGTGAAATTTCATAAGAAGGGAGATTGTAAGACCCCAACTTTTATGAATAAAGATGAATTTTCTATAATTATCATTTTTGAATATTATGGAATGAATTTGATATAATGTTATAGTTGTGGGTAATAGTTATAAATTTTGTAAAGTACGCAAGTTGTTATATAATATTCGATTGGTCGGGGAATATTCATTTTAACAGGGAATATTCGTACGACGGCACAATCATTGGTGGACCCCACAATGAAATTTTTGTCGGATTGAGAAAACGATAAAAAATTTTATGAAAATAACGGCGGAAGTTTTATCGTTAACTGTTGAAACACCCAGTGTTAAAAGTATAGGAATACGCGTGGTTGCATAGTATCACACGATATTGATTATTGATGCTTACGTGAGAAGTCACTCAGTTTTGTTTAATTATTGCTTCAGTAATTGTTGCATAGTATCTCACGTTAATTGATTCAATTATTGTCGATATTTTATATATTATTAAATCAATAATTGAGACGACGAAGTTATTAATATTATTATTTACAATATTAACGATGTCTAGAAGTTCTGCCAAGGAGAAGTTTGGTCACCTAATTGCACGCCAATAGGGAGAAATCCTTATTGGAAAGCCCCCTCTTTCCTGGGAACGACCTAGTCGATTAATAATGTGAATTATAATAATGATGATGAAGTTTTGTTTTATTAGTATTATTAATGTAATAAAAAACGAAAAAGCTTTTATATAAAATGCAGAATACTTTTATAAAGTTATTCGTTTTATTAGACTATAAATAGAATATATTATATTCTATTATGCATAGTGTTTTGCATAGTAAAATCTTTTTATATAAAACAGAATACTTTTATAAAGTTATTCAAATAGAATATAATATATTTTATTACGCATAGTGTTTGTATAGTGCCTGCATAGTGTTTTGCATAGTAAAATCTTTTTATATAAAACAGAATACTTTTATAAAGTTATTCATTTTATTAGATTATAAATAAAATATATTATATTTTATTTAAAAGATTTTGTTTTATTAGAATATTTTATAGTAAACAAATCTGGACTGTCCATTTAAAAGTAAATCAATATGGACCGTTCATGAATTAGTTACTATTCAGTCTATTCTCCTATAAATAGAACCTCATTCCTTCATTATTTCTTACGAATTCACTGAAACTCTAGAGAGAGAAACTATAGAGAGAAAGAAGAAAAGTATTCTGCTACTTCACTACTCCTATATCCATGTTTCTAAGGTAAGGGTATTATTTGGTTTGTATTCATGAAGAGAATTATTTTCTTTTCAATACTGTAAAAGGGTATTATTTCTTTCGTATTCATGAAGAGAACTTGATTATTCCATTTTTTTTATTCTATTGGAATAACTTTTGTATGCTAGCTTCCCTATACTTGGTGAAATTCTTCATTATTCCATTCTTTATCATTATGTTGGAATAACCTGCCTATGCTATCTGAAATCCGCATATACATGGTGAAATTCTTCTATTATTCCATTCTTTATTATTCTGCTGGAACATCCCATCACATTCGCCACGTATGACCTGGTTCCGTTATTTATTATTCTGTTGGAACATCCTGTCGGTGCGAATTTTGCCTGACCTAGTTCCGTTATTTATTATTCTGTTGGAATATCACATGCAAATGCGTTACGCATGACCGTTCTCATTATTTATTATTCTCGTTAGAATAACTTTGTCTGCGGTTTATCGCATGCACAGTGATTTTTTGTTATTCCATTCTTTATTATACTTAGTTGGTTAAAGTTTTGACTTCTATACTCCATGAAATTAGTGGAATATCCTTGATATTTGCGCTTCATCCAGTATCTTTTCATGGAAATATTCTTCTGAGCATTCTTGAATTTTACTCTACAAAGAAGTATCATGTTGACAATTTGGACGTTATTAGTTCCTGGATAAATTATTTCTTGAACTTGTTTTATTGAATTCTTATATCATTGTCATCATCCTCATGTTTATTTTATGTTAAAAGTCATCATGGCTTTTGTGGTGCATAGATGGACTTCGTATGATTATGACCGAGGATTAATCGGTATAATCATGGCCAGTAATGTTACAAATGATGTGGTAAAAGTCCTCATTGGCCCGTAGTGCATTGATGGACAGTTGTTGGCATGATCATGACCATTGATGAATACACGAATATCCTTGGCCCGTAGTGTATGGATAATTTGTGGTTGTGATACTAATGAATATCCTTGGCGTGAGCGTGGATGATGTGGATTATTTATTAAGTCGAGTCCCAAATGATAAAAGTGACGAAAAACCTTTTAAATCATAAAAGATTGTAGATTTTATTCTCTACTTGACTCTTTTAATGGATTGCTTGTTCTACTGCAGTTAAACATGATGTTTTTTATATTGTATTAGTTTAACACTGTTGAAGGCTAACGATAATTTATTATGTATTATCTTAGTAGTAATATTTCTTACTGGGCTAGTTGAGCTCACCCTTTTACTTTCATTGTTCTCTTCAGGAAATGAGAACGTAGCAGGGACTAGTCGGAGAACAGAGTAACGGTCCAGATAATAGCATTAGTAGTCCTCACTATTCTGTTAAATAGTGTGATAATAAATGTAATGAGGACTCAATTGAGTGTGGATATTGTCTAGATGATAATATTTGTATTAAAACTCACAACATATGTTTTGTCGTATTTTACACGACTGTTGTATAATTAAGTTGTATTTGAATTTTGTACCATATATTTGGCGACTCAAGATAGGTGATGTATACCTATTTTGGGGGCGTCACACTTGTGGTTCCTCCAAAGAACTTTTATAGAATGTATAACCTTATTTCGCAATTTATGTTCTTTTTTATCTAAAATTTCAATCGGAATTTCCTCGTACGACAAATCCTTTTTGACCTGAATTGGCTCGTACGATATCACGTGCTTGTAATCAGGCTTATATGGTAGTAGCACTGACACGTGAAACACATTATGAATATGTTCCAGTTCAGGAGGTAGAGCTACCTCGTACACCACTTCGCCTATCTTCCTCAAGATCTCGAAGGGTCCAATAAATCTCGGACTCAGTTTACCTTTCTTTCCAAACCTTATCTTCCCTTTCTAGGGAGATACTTTCAAAAATGCATAGCTTCCCACTTCAAAATCTCTCTTCTGGCGATGTAAGTCTACATACTTCTTCTGGCGATCTTGAGCTGCTACCAGCTGGGCTCTTATCACCTTGATGATCTCTACAGTCTGCAGCATCAGTTCTGGTCCCAACAATAGACGTTCACCCACTTCATCCCAGCATAAGGGCGTTCTATATTTCTTCCCATACAGTTCTTCGTACGGTGGCATTCCGATGCTGGCGTGATAGCTATTGTTGTATGCGAACTATACTAATGGAAGATGATCCTCCCAGCTACTCTTGAAGTCCATCACATAAGCTCTGAGCATGTCTTCAAGCGTTTGAATCGTTCTCTCGCTTTGTCCATCGGTCTGCGGATGATACGCGGTGCTCATCCGTAGCTGCGTCCCCATTCTTTCTTGAAGACTCTTCCAGAAGTTTGACGTGAATTGCGGATCTCTATCTAATACAATAGATACTAGTATGCCATGTCTCGAGATAATTTCTTTGATATATAATTTGGCTAGCTGGTCCAAACTATACATGATCTTGATCGACAAAAAGTAAGCCGACTTTGTAAGACGATCTACAATCACCCATATGGCGTCGTGCCCTTTTTGCGTTGCTGGAAGTCCCACCAAAAAATCCATTGTGATGTGCTCCCATTTCCATTCTGGAATCTCTAAAGGCTTTAGTAATCCACTCGGTCGTCGATGCTCTGCCTTGACTCTCTGATAAATTAGACATCTGCTAACGCATTCTGCAACCTCTCTCTTCATATTTGGCCACCAAAAGTGTTGACGCAAATCTTGATACATCTTTGTGCTTCCAGGGTGTATCAAGTACCTCGTACTTTACGCTTCTAGCAAAATCTCTTTTCTTAGTTCTAGTACTAACGGCACCCAAATTCGTCCTTCGAATCTCAACAGTCCGGTGGCATCAATCTTGTATTTCAATTCATCCCCTTCAGCTAACCACTTCTTGATGTTGTCACAATCTTCGTCCTTCTCTTGAGCCTCTTTAACCTTATCTAATAAAGTCGTTCTCACGCCAATCATAAATAATTTCTCATTGGTCTCCACCGGATACTTAACCTCTAAGTCAAGTCGTTCGAAATCTTTCACCAATTCCTCTTGAATTATCAACTTCAGTAACTTCTCTCTGCCTTTTCTACTCAGGGAATCTGCCACTACATTTGCTTTGCCTGGATGGTATAAAATCTCACAATCATAATCCTTGATCAATTCTAGCCATCGGCGCTGCCTCATATTTAGCTCCTTCTGCATAAAGATATACTTCAGACTCTTGTGATCCGTATATATCTCACACTTTTCGCTATACAAATAGTGCCTCCAAATCTTCAAGGCAAAAACTACTGCTGCTAACTCCAGGTCATGAGTTGGATAACCCTTCTCATAGTCCTTCAAATTGCCGAAGAAGTCGCAATGACCTTTGCCATGTTTGCATCAAGACACACCCACCAAGACCCTTGTGTGATGCATCACTATACACTACAAATCCTCCCGTGTTTTCTGGTAAAGCCAACACAGGTGCTTGACTGAGCCTCTTCTTTAATTCCATGAAACTCTCTTCACATTTCTCCGTCCAAACGAACTTCATCGTCTTTCTAGTAAGGTTGGTCAACGGCGATGCTATCTTTGAAAAATCTTGGATGAATCTCCGATAGTATCCTACTAATCCCAAGAAACTCCTAATTTCTGTTGGCATCTTTGGCTATTCCCAGTTGATAACCGCTTCTACTTTTGCTGGATCCATCGAAACACCATCCTTGTCAATAACGTGACCCAAAAACTGCACTCTCCGCAACCAAAACTCACACTTGGAGAACTTTGCATACAACTTCTCCCTCCTTAATGTCTCCAACACTATCCTCAGATGTTCAACGTGTTCTTCCTCCATCTCTGAATATACCAGAATGTCATCGATGAACACGACAACAAACTTATCCAAATACTGTTTAAACACTCTGTTCATCAAGTCCATGAATGCTGTTGACGCATTCGTCAATCCAAAAGACATTACCAGAAACTCAAAGTGTCCATACTGAGTTCTGAATGTCGTCTTTGGAACATCCTCCTGCCTCACCTTCAGTTGGTGATAACTGGTTCTCAAGTCAATTTTTGAAAAGTATCTCGCCCCCTTCAACTGATAAAACAAATCGTCGATCCTGGGCAACGGGTACTTGTTCTTAATGGTGACCTTGTTCAAATCTCGGCAGTCGATACAAAGCCTTAATGACCCATCCTTCTTCTTTACGAATAAGACTAGTGCTCCCCACAGTGATACGCTCGGTCGAATGTATCCCTTATCTAATAACTCTTGTAGTTGAACCATCAGTTCCTTCATTTCTACCGGAGCCATACGATACAGCGCTTTGGATACCGGTGATGTTCTTGGTGCCAAATCGATAACAAACTCTACCTCTCTATCTGGTGGCAATCCCGCAATCTCATCTGGGAAGACATCAACGAATTCCTTTACAACCCTTCCTAAGCAACTTCTTTGCTTGTATCGTCGTCAGACAACAAGATTATCTCGGCAATTTACTGCCATGAAATACCACCTTTGACTTAGTAGGAGTCTTTAGGTGTACGCATTTTTTCTTACAGTCAATGATCGCTCCATGACTTGATAACCAATCCATTCCGAGGATTACATCAAACTCTCCAAGACGAATCAGTATCAAATCCACGTTAAGCTTAAACCCTCTTACATCAGTACAACAATTCCTATGGATGTAGTCTACAGGGATAATTTCTTTGTTTGCTACTTCTACATTCATTGGGTGTTCTAATAGTTCACGAGGTAAACTTAATCTTTGAGCAAATTCATCAGATACGAAAGAACATGAAGCTCCCGAATCGAATAACACATAGGCATTTATATCGTTGATCGGAATTATACCTAACACCACCTCCCTGGATGCCACGACATCTTGTACTGTCATATTGAATGTCCTCGCTGTCGGCTTGTTTGGCTGGGCTGGTCTTCCACTGGTTGTCCTAGTATTGCCCCTGTTGCCATTTTTGCCATCCATGCTTTTCTTCTTCGGGCAATCCTTGATCCGATGTCCCACCTTCTACTTACTTCTAGTTCTTCTCCCGATTGTACTTTGAGATCGCTTCGCTTCCACCTTTTGCTATGAGAGCCTTCTCCAACAGAGTTGAGAATGACGCGATTTGTAAAACCGCTACCTTACTGTAAATCCACGGCTTTAGTCCATTTTTGAACCTTCTTCCTTTCCTCACCTTCGTGTCCACCTGATGTGGAGCGAATCTGGCCAATTTATTAAACTTCGCAGCGTACTCTGACACCGACATATTCTCCTGTTTCAATTCCAAAAACTTGATCTCCATTCTCGCTTGTGTACTCTCAGGGAAGTAGTTCCTAAAGAACAACGTCTTGAACGCTTCCCAAGTCACGATTCTAGTCCCGACTTTGTTCTGGTTGGCCTCCACTAATAGTTAGCCTCACCTTTCATTAAGTTGGTAGCAAATTTTATTTTATGCTCTTCTACTACTCTAGCAATAATGAAGGCCTTCTCAATCTCCTTTATCCACGCCTGGGTCTCTATCGAGTCTGTTGTTCCTCTAAACTCCGGCGGTCCTACTGCCTTGAAGTCCTTAAAGTTGACTAGTTAGTTTCCTGCCTGATTTCCTGCAGGTTGAGCTTGACTCCTCATAGCTTCAGCCATCATATTGATAAAGTCTTGCATTGGGTTTGGTTGAGCTCCCGCTGCATTATTAACTGACTCTTCGATCTCTTGGTTCCTTAGTACACGTCTGGGCGGCATTATCTCGTGATACAAAATTCTAACACGTTACTCGATTTTTATTATCAAATAAGTACTTAGCATGTAATACGCTACTGTATTCAAACAATCAGATGATCATTATGTGAGAGTTTTAAATTACCAAGATTTGGAAGTCTTTCTTCCTGATTAGTGGGTTAAGTTTGTTTTTTTAAAAAAATTTCCAATTCAGTCTACTGGACATAACATTAAATAGACAATTTATTATTTAAATTTTCCAACACATATTATAATAATAAAGCATTTATATTCATATACCAATCTTTAGTGTCTCACATGTTCAATACAGGTATATTTTTATAAATGCTACTATCCCATTTTAAACACAAAAGATGGGATTAACTCAAAATGATTCTCCCCTACAAACACAATAGAGATACTACCTAACTACCTACTACCTCATGCCTGTTGAGGTTTACATCAACATAAAAACCCTATTACATAAAAGGGATACTAATACATCTATCTACAACTGGTCCATAGAATAATCATCACTGGTGGCCCTTCTGGGTCACCTGAACAGGCTCCTGGGGAAACAACCCCTCCATAACTTTACGCCAAATGGATCGACTCGATTCCCCTATCTCCACGCGAGGCCTAACACTCAGTCCCTTCTGGCTCTGGAAGGCTGCATCAAGCGCTAGCCCTAGTGTCTTTATCCTGGTATCTTTCGCCGGTAGCTCACCTTCCAACTAGTCAACCCTCTTAGCTGCATTATACCAGGCTTAATCCATCCTAGTCCTCTCCAGCCTTTCCACCTCAAGGTCAACAATTAAGGCCTGAAGCTGCACCCTCAGCATCCCAACTTGCAACTCTTGATCATCCAACTTTCCTTTTTGTTCGACTACCTCCATCTGTGCTTGATAAGCCGCATCCTTATATTGACCTTCTGTGAACTGGAGTGTGTGGTTTTTAACCTCTAGCTCTCCCACTCTGCCTTCTAATTGATTGATTCTCCTCAACGAATCCCCTATCGGAGGACCATGAGGGGCTTCTTTTGTGACCTCGCGCTCAATGGGCTCTTGCTCCACTGAGTGTCTGCCCTAGTGTTCTTCAGACATCCTACATACAACATAAATAAAACCAACATCAGTACCACAATAAAATATATTCATTGATAAAATGAAATGATATTTTATTTAGTATAACTGAAACTCGATGGATCCCCTTAACCCATCATCTACATACTCTATATGAGTTTTCTACTAAGGTTATATCCTAGGTTTCACATTCTTAATGTTTATAACCTACAGCTTTGATACCAACCTGTGACGCCCCCAAATCCAGGTTCTCTAACCTCAGATTCGATGCTCACGATCTATCATCATCATAAGCATTCTATAACTATTACGGAATAATAAACATACATTGTTCATTATAATAAAGTTTCATAACATGGTCCCAAGATCTTCTTAACCTTAACTTAAAAACACCATTCATATTACAAAAGGTTTACATAAGAAAATCCATCAGATAATAACAACTAACATTCATTCTAAACTATTCTTGGATCTTGCCCTTGCCTTTGTCCTTTGTATTGGATCCTTCAGGCTTAACTGAAATAAATGTCATGATATAGGAAGGGTAAGCAACTAATTTGCTTAGCAAGTTTATATACAAGGGAGATATATCATGACTAGAAAGAAGTTTTGCTTTCAATATTCAATAATAATATAAGATTGTGAAGGAACATGAATTAATAATCAACAATTGAATATTCGAATAATTGAATAACGTGTACTGAGTGGTTTTGAAATAACCATGAACATTTGCCAAGGTTCTCAGTCATTTAAACTGGACCTCTTAATAAGTTTTGGTATTCAAGGAGATCAACCTTTCATACCCCATGATTTATGCATAAACATTTAATAATCGGCATCGATATCATGCCTTAATCAAATTCGTCCTTTTCTCAGTCAAGAGTTCTTATCATAACAATTTAATAAGAATAACTTTTTAAAACACATTTGATTTAACAAATTTAAACATGCTTGATCTAGCTGATACAATTAGCATAGATCTATCTCATAAACAGTTCATGAATGAAAGAACTTTAATTTAATTCACAGTTCAATAATAATAGAACAGGAATTCAATTGCACAAAGTGAGAATTTCAATAATCATTATAGATGTGAATAATCATCAATAATTATTCACTAACATGTTTTGAAAATAATAACTCGAGTTTGAGTTAGGAAACTTGCCTCGTTTGTAGTCTACGTCTACACAATTAAATTATAATCGCTAGACAGTTTAATTATCTTCCTTTGAGAGACCTATAGTTAATCTTTCAATTAGTCATAGCGTAACATTAGATTATGCAATCACATAGATATTATATATTACAATTAGTTCTTAGAAATATTATCCTATCTCGATAATGTACGTTACTATTAAATAACAAATACCTTTAATTCAGTTAATATTATTAATCTTGATAATATTTAATTCACCTTTTAGTATTATTAGTTCACTAATAATACTTTTATTCGCTTACTAATATTATTAACATCTTAATAATATTTTAGTACATTACTAACATTATTAATCCCCTTAATAATATTTTAATCATGCATTAATATTATTACTTTAATAATATCTTACTTATGCTTTCGTATCATTAATCAATAATAATACTTTTATTCATTTACCAATAGAATTAATATTTTATTCATTTACTAATATTAATAATTATTTAATAATATTTTATTCCTTTACTAATGTTATTATATTAATAACATTTTATTTAATCTCTAATATTATTATTTACTTAATAATATTTTAATCATACAATAATACTTTAATTTAATATTATTAATCTTTTAATAATATTTTAATCTAAGATTAATATTTTAATCTAATATTATTAATCATTTAATAATACTTTAATCATTTATTAATGCTTAAATCAAATATTATTAATTATTAAATAATATTTTAATGAAGTTTTAATCTTAATATTTTTATTTACTTAACAATATCATATTATAATATTATTAATATCATAATAACATTTTAATAATTTATTAGATCAATAAACAATTTATTCTAATTGTTCACCCTTTTATTAAACCACTTATTTAATATCCATAAAAGGTCATAAATAATATTTCTTATTATAAATTACCAAAATACCCTAAAATAGTCATAATATTATATATTATGAGTATTCAAACATTAAAATCACATTTTTTCTTATTTAAGACATCATTTAACTATTTATTTCTTTTTATTCATAACTTCATCATTTTTAGGAAAAATAGCAAACGGATTCCAAAAATTATTCTTTTCTGGAATAGTATATGACCTAACAATGATTTTCTCGCATTGATGACCTGTTTGACCAGTTGAAAGGTGCCAAATTCTTTTCACAGATAGTTCTTCATTCCAGATATCATCAGTTAAAGATTAAAACTGATGACATTTCAAAGACTACTTTAAGAACTCGGTACGGGCATTACGAATTCCTAGTCATATCTTTTGGATTGACTAATGCTTCTGCAGCCTTCATGGATATGATGAACTGAGTATTCAAGGAGTATTTAGATCATTTTGTGGTTGTCTTTATTGATGACATTCTCATATACTCCAAAAGCCGTGAAGATCATGAGTAACACTTAAGGTTGATACTCCAAAAGTTTCGTGAAAACAAGCTATATGCAAAGTTAATGAAATGCGAGTTCTGGCTTGAGGAAGTAGCATTCCTTGGGCACGTGATATCAAATCAGGGAATATCTATTGACCTAGCGAAGATTAAAGCAATACAAAGCTGGGAGCAACCTAAGTCAGTAACCGAAGTACGTAGCTTTCTGGGCTTAGCTAGTTATTTTCGGAGATTCGTGGAAGGTTTTTCTCGAATTGCTACTCCATTAACTTATCTGACTCGAAAAGATACAAAATTCGGTTGGAGCGAGGAATGAGAAAGTTTTCAAGAACTCAAGAGGAGACTCATTTCAGCACCTATTCTGACAATACCATCTGGTTTGGAGGGATTTGTCATATACAACGATTCTTCAGGCAGAGGGTAAGGATGTGTTCTCATGCAATATGGGAAAGTCATAGCCTATGCCTCATGACAACTCAAAGAATATGAGATGAATTATCCTACTCATGATCTAGAGTTGACAACAGTCGTTTTTGCACTAAAGATATGGAGACATTACCTGTATGGGGAAAAAGTGGAGATCTAAACAGATCATAAAAGCCTCAAATATTTCTTCACTCAGAAGGAACTTAACATGCGGCAACAACGATGGCTCGAGCTGTTAAAAGATTATGATCATACCATTCAATACCATCCTAAAAAAGCGAACGTGGTAGCTGACGCGTTGAGTATAAGATCATATGCGGGTACGAGTGCGATATTGTCAACACAAAGGCCCATTTTGTATGACTTGCAAAGGATGGAGATAGAGTTAAAGACTCCAGGGACCCACATGATGATGTCAAATATACAAGTAGAACCAACTTTAATCGATAAAGTTAAAGTTTCTCAAGCTACAAACCTAGAGCTGATGTGTATGAAGAAGAAAGTACAAGAAGGTGCTATTTCGGAAGCAATAATCGATGAAGAAGAAATACTTTGAGTTAACTCCAGACTTTGTGTTCCTAATGACTCTGATTTGAAGTATAAAATCATGATGGAGGCACACAATACACCGTTTGCAATCCATCTTGATAGTACCAAAATGTATCGTGATCTTCAACATACATTTTGGTGGAACAATATGAAAAGAGAGATTGCGGAGTTTATCTCAAGGTGTCTAACTCGTCAACGTGTCAAGGCGGAGTATCAAGTGCCAAAAGGTCCATTGCAAGCACTTGAAATTCCAGAATGGAAGTGGGAGCATATTACCATGGATTTCGTTACTGGTCTTCCCAAGGTTTCTCAAGGCATAGATGTAATTTGGGTCATTATTGATAGATTAACCAAGTCTGCTCATTTCTTACCTATACGAGAAACTTATTAACTTGAACGTCCTGCTTGTATATATATAAATGAGATTGTAAGACTGTATGGTATGCCAATATCCATAGATTCTGATCGAGACCCAAGATTCACTTCATGATTTTGGGCTAATTTACGGAAAGCTGTGGGCACGGATTTATGATTTAGTTCGGTATATCATCCTCAGACAGATGGGAAATCGAAGAGGACTATTCAAACTCTTGAAGATTTATTAAGACTATGTGTCATTGACTTTAAAGGAAGTAGGGACGAGTTCTTGCCATTAGTGGAATTCTCCTACAACAACATTTATCAAGCAAGTATAGGCATGGCTCCATTCGAGGCGTTGTATGGATGCAAATGTCATTCTCCAGTATGCTGGAATGAGGTGGGTGAAGCAATGTTGTTAGGACCAGAATTGGTACGCATGACTACGGAAAAGATTCAAATGATCCGACAACGTATAAAAACCTCACAAGATTGACAAAAGAGTTATGCTAATCTTCATCGAAGGGACGTGGAATTCAATGTTGGAGATCATGTGTTGTTACGTGTTGCTCCATGGAAAGGAGTTACAAGACTTGGAAAGAGAGGAAAGCTCAATCCTCGATTCGTTGTCCCATTTGAAATTCTCGATCGAATAGGCACTGTGGCCTATAGACTCGTCTTACCGCCAAGTATATCTCGTGTTCATAACATTTTTCACATATCTATGTTACGTAAATATGTGGAAGACCCAAACCACATTATTAAGTTAGAACCAGACGAGATAGCGAAAGATTTAATGTATTAAGAGGTACCTGTTAAAATCTTGGATAAGAAAGAACATATTTTACGCTCTAATGTTATACCTCAAGTCAAAGTTTTGTGGAGAAACCACTATATTGAGGAAATGACCTGAGAGTTAGAATCTGAAATGAAATCAAGGTATCCTCACCTCTTCGACATACCATGTATGTACGCCAATTTCGAGGATGAAATTTCATAAGAAGGGGAAGATGTAAGACCCCAACTTTTATGAATAAAGATTAATTTTTCTCTAAATATTATTCTTGAATATTAAGGTATGGATTTGATATAATGTTATAGTTGTGGGTAATATTTAAAAATTTTGTAAAGTAAGCAAGTTGTCATAAAATTATCATTTGGTCAGGGAATATTCATTTTATTAGGGAATATTATTACGACGACACAATCATTAGTGGACCCCACAACAAAATTACTGTCGGTGTTAGAAAACGACAAAAATATCTTTTTAAAAAAATAACGGCAAAAGTTTTACTGTTAACTGTTGAAATATCCGGTGATAAAAGTACAATAATACGCGTGGTTGCATAGTGGCACACAGTATTGTACAATATCTTTGATTATTGATGCTTATGTGAGAATTCACTCAGTTTTATTCAATTATTACTACAATAATTGTTGCATAGTATCTCATATTATTGATTCAATTATTATCACAGTATCATCTGCACAATATTTTATATTATTAAATCAAAAATTTAGACGACAAAGTTATTCATATTATTATTTGTATTATTGACAATGTCTAGAAAATTCTGTCGAGGAAAGGGGTTTGGTCACCTAATTACGTGCCAATAAGGAGAAGTCCTTATCGGAAAGCCCCCTCTTCCATGAGAATGATCTGGTTGATAATATTGTGAGTTATAATATTAATGATGAATAATTTCGCGTTGATTAAAGATAAGAATAAATAATTAATGAGTGGAAGATGTTTGTTCAATTATCCTTTTAAATTGGTGTTTTTTCATTTAGTTTTTTAGGAAGCGTATTTTTTTTCTATGGCCCCAATTACCCTCAAAAGAGGTAATTCTGTGATTGGTTAGTTTTGTTAATATTGACCAAACTCTCAGAACTATTCACTAACTTGTTAATAAGGGCGCTCTCCCATCGATCTATCTCTCCCAATTTCTAATTACCTTCACAAGAGGGTATTCTCTTAATGGCTGATTAAATGGTGTGTTGATAGTTGCGCCTGAATGATTTTTTTTCATGTACAGTCCGTGATTATTTTCTTAAATAGTATCCTTCCATTCTCCTATAAATATGATGGTTAGTTTGGAAATGAAAATCACACCAGAATCAGAGAATTCTTCTTCTATAATATTAAGCGTATTTCTTCTGAGCATAAGGATACTTTGAGCGTAGCAAATAATGAAAGTTTTCTTCAAGAATATCTCTACTATACTAGTCAAAATTACTCTCCTACTAAGGTAAGGGCTATTATTTTTGTTCAATATTAGTAAGAAATAATATTTTCTTCCATACTCTGTAGTATGTAAGTAATATTATTTCGTTTCATATTCCGAATTCTACATTTATTTTGTTAAGTATTGCTTCTATACTCCTTAAAATTAGTAGAATATCCTTGAAATTTGCGCTTCATCTAGTATCGTTTCACAATGATATTTTTCTAAACATTCTTGTTAAAATTTAATCTTTTCATGTCGGGGTACTATTCACGGGGTAGTATACATCCGAAAAATTGATTTCTTTTCTGTCCAAATTATTTTTGATACATGGATATTATTTTTGAATTTTACTCCACAAAGCAGTTGTCATGCTGACAATTTGGACATTTTTAAACTTTGGATAAATTAAAAATCTTAATATTTATCCTTGATTTCGTTTGATTGATGCTTATATCATTGTCATCATCCTCATGCTTATATTGTGATAAAAGTCATCTTTGGTCCGTAGTGCATAGATGGACTGTTGATTGGTATGATTATAAATATGTATCGGTATAATTATGACCATTGGTGATAATACGAATATCCTTGACCCATAGTGCATGGATGATTCGTGGATGTGATAATAATGAATATCCTTGGCCCGTAGTGCATGGATAATTCAGTGATGTGAATTATTTATTGAGTTGAATCTCATCGATAAAATTGATGATAAACTTTTAAATCATAGTAGATATCATGCTCTACTTGACTCTTTTAATGGATTATTTGTTCCACTGCAGTTAAACTGTTTGTCTATTGTATTCTATTAGTTTAACACTGTTGAAGACTAACGATAATTTATTCTGCATTATCTTAGTCATAATATTCTTTACTGGGCTAGTTGAGCTCACCCTTTGCTTTCATTGTTCTCTTTAGGAAATGAGAATATAGCTAGGACTAGTCGGGGAATGGAGTGACGGTCCAGATGGTTGCTTTAGTAGTCCTCACTATTCTGTGAAATAGTGTAATTATAATTGTAATGATTACTTCATTTGAGTTTGGATATTATCTAGGAGACAATATTCGTGTTAAAACTCTCAGCTTATATTACAAGACAATTGTATAATTAAGTTTGTATTTATATTTTGTACCATGTATTTGAAGACTCGGAATGGGTGATGTATACCTATTTTGGGGGCGTCACAATTTCTAGCAACCTCTAATGCGTTAATTAATTGTAGAAATGGGCTAATGAAATTGACATTTGGAAACATGACAATTGACTTAAATGTGTTTAATGTGGGAGAGCAACCTAGTCCGTTGAAGTGAACATAATTCAGAAAATGTCAAGAAATGAACTTACGGGGGAAGATGAAATTATTAACTTTTGTCTAAATCATTTTGGTCAAAATTGGGATGAAACTGAATACTTGAATGAGGTCAATGAGATGTTGGACTCCATAGCCCAAAAATCTTAATCTAGATTGGAACCTATAGTTGAATCAAGTTTGACACATTTTGAGCATTTTCAAGAGAATCAAATTGACCTTAAATCCTCTTATGATCATTTAAAGTCTTCCTTGGGTCCATCCAAAGTGCCTTCCAGAAACACTAAATGTTATTTAACAAATGAACCAATTAGGTTGTGGACAATGATAATCTTCCATGTTTAGATAATGAGATCATATCTCCCAATTCAGATAATGCATGTGTTAATCCAGTGGTGCCTAAAAATCTTGGTATAACAGTTATTCAAAATGATGAAAATATTTTAGTGCCCTTTGGTAACGAATAAGGATGGCAAGTTTGGATAGATTTTATGAAGTTAGAATTTTTCAAAAGGAACTATCATTTTTAGTTATCATTCTGTGACTCAATTTTAAAAGAATAAGTCGAGTATTCTCACAATTGTTCTTCTGTTGCAAATTCTAACTATTTCTAATTACTCAGACCTCCTAAAAATCATATGAAATCCACTCTAGGTTGTCTATTTGTATCACTGATCATTTACAGTCGCATAATTTTTAGGATGCATAAAATTTGTAGATATGTACATTTGTTTTCTTTCTCACCACATTTTCTTGAAGAATAAATACCCCCGCATACAAGGTACAATTTTCACATCTTTGTTCTCTTTTCTTCATTTGCATACATTAAGGACAATGCATGATTTAGGTATGGGGGAGTTTGTTTGTATTATTGTATTAGATTTTTTTTTCTTTTTAGGAAAAAATAGTAAAAAACACAAAAAAACTAAAAAAATAAATTTTTTTATACTTTTTATGGATTGAATAAATTCTAATAAGTGTTTGTGGAGCAACATGAGTAAGATTGAAAGATTTAGAACTCTTAAATTTTTGATAAGATACGAAATCTTAGTTCAAAACACCATCTAGATTAAAATTTATTTAACGAGCATTTTTGCACTAATTCTTAGTTGTGGGGTATAAACCATGATTCGAGTAATTTCAAGAAAAAAAATTGAAAAAAGAAATAAATAACTGCTTCAATGTCCATTAAACGAAATAATTGGGTATCCAAGCCTCGGGAAGCATCGATATTCAAGCTGAAAAGTGTGATGGATAAAAGCAGCTTGACTAGTCTAATTTTGTGGCCTTTGTTACTCGAGTTAATAAGCCCTTAGGGGTGTCTCTACACCTAGTGCCCTAAAGCCAATTAGTTTGGGAGTCATTGGTCCAACGCTCGCTTCATGAGTAACTCAGAAAAGCCTGAGAAAACGAGACATTGCACAAGTCAAGAATCAAAATTGAAAAAAAATGAAAAAAAAGAAGGAAAAAAAGAAAGAAAAAGAAAAATGAGCTTGCTTGATTTTCATGGTAAAAATCCCTACTAAGAATTACATCATATGCACATGCATGCATTACATGGAATTAATTTTTTGAAGGATGATGTCTAAAATAAAGATTGAGTATTTTTGATAAAGTGAAAGTGTGATTTTGAATTTAATCTTGCTTATGTATAATGTCCATCGATATTTAGAAGTTTTCTTTCAATTTCATAACTTGTTGAACTCAAAAATATTTTTGAATTTTGTGGGTATATTCACTGCAAACCCCCACGAGACACAACTCATCCACTTGAGGTTTAAAGACTTGTTGCACAAGCTAAATGCAATCGTGTTTCCTAAGAAAATGGGGTAGTATAATTTTTCTTTTATTTTTCTTTTTCTTTTTATTTTTATTTTTATTTTTATTTTTATTTTTATTTTTATTTTTATTTATTTTACTCGAGGACAAACAAAAGTTAGGTATGGGGGTATTTGATAGACATGTAATTAATACATTTTAATATTTCTATATTTATTATTTTATATGCTTATTTTATTTAACTAATATATTTTATTTTGTTTTATAGAAAATAACATTTATTTTCTTGGTGCAAATAAAGGATTTATATCTAACTTTTTAATATGAAAAAAGACTCTTGGAGGATTACCATATAGAGATGGAAGTCAAGAAGGAAAGAGGAGAAAAAAAGGAAATAAAACTGTCCAAGTTCAATGAACCTAAATTAGGGCACAAATGTATTCTCCCTATAAATAGGTCTCTTGTTTTAGAGAGAAGGACACCACTTGTTATTTTCTTTTTCTTAGTTTTTCACTGGTGTAGAAGGGAGTAAGATATTTAGAGTTTATCTTTTCTCTTATTCCAATCATGTGTGGAACAAGTGTCAAGGAGTATTTATATCTTTCTTTTATTGATATAATAAAAATTCTTTTTTAATTATTGTTCTTATTTCATGCAAATAGTAGTACTAATATTATTTGTTTTTATTTTTAATTCCATAGCTAGCTAAATTTCTAATACCTAGGATGATGATGAAATTAGATATTTCATAATAATATTTTCTTTCTGTTCTTAATGCCTAATTATTTCTGCCTTCATATTTTCCTCCGTATAAATTACATATGATTCTTATATTGATTGCGAGGTTTTGATAAGTTATCGTTAATCTGTGATTTTTTCATAACTTATACTTGACCATATTAATTATATGAATCATTATTTTTAAATGGAAGAGAAATAATTTGGGAATTAATTTAGGAAAAAAAAAATTATTTATTATGTTAATATTTGGTGGATTCTGATTCCTAGGTATCTTTTCTCATTAATAGTTTTCATTATTAATTAATATTTTGAATAATTTAGTTAATAAATCTTATCCACCATTTTTGTTTCTAATTTGCCTAAAATATTAATTAAGGATATATTAAAGAATTGATCTAGTCTCTGTGGTTCGACCTGCACTTTTAAAATCTACGATGTGCACTTGCAGTACATATTTTTATCACATCACTCACACTGAATCTGAATTGAATGACCATATAGCTCAGAGTTTTTCCACATATATATACTAAGGTTTGATCTGCCAAACTCCACACATTACGAGTTTCTGTCAGTCATAAAGACTTAGCCACCCAGGTTGATTTGTTCAACCACACGTATGCATATCATCATATTTTAATAACCTCTGGTCGTTGCTACAAATGTCGATCATAAATAACCTCCGGTTAATAAATAATTATCGATCATAAATAGTATCAATATATATATTTGCACCAAACATTTTTGGTTTCATTACAATCTATGATTTGATATCAAATCAAATTCATTTTACACAAATAACAGTTCTTTTTATTTGGTTATGCTGAATCAAGAAGCAATAACCTTTCAATAATAGATATCATGAATAATGTTTGTAACAAGTCCATAACGCAAAAATATAAGCCTTACATATAATATAGAAATTAAATGGAGTTAGAAAACTTGCATGATCGAAGAACAACTATTTAATGCTATCTGAAATAGTTTCGTAACCTAAATATGTTTATAACAGCCGTTAGAATCAATAATAGATAATATCTAATTAAACTATTAGTGTTTGGGTTGATTTCGATGTCTATTTGGTGTTTTATAGCTTTATCGAATAATTATCGAGTAATTTTTTTAGTAAACTCTATTTAAAAACTTCAATTTGTAATTTAAAATAATTTTTAGAAGTTCATAATAACTTTTAAATGATTAATATCATTTTAAAATGATTTATTATTCTTTATAATGATTTTTAAATCATTATTACTATTTTAAGTAATTTATTATCATTGATAATGATTTTTAAATCATTAATACTATTTTTAAGTAATTTATTATTATTGATAATAATTTTTAAATCAAGAATACTATTTTAAATAATTACTTATCCTTTATAATGATTTTATTATCATTAATATTATTTTTAAACAATTAATTATTATTTATTACGATTTTTAAGTTATTAATATCATTTTTAACTAATTTATTTAATAAGACTATTAAATAATTTTATCATCATTAATATTTAAATAATTAAATATTAATGAAATTTTTATGTCAAAATATCAAAAATTATTAATTATAAGTAATTATTATTTCTAAAACTTAATTATTAATTATTATTAATAATTATTTATTATTATTTCTATTAATTTTATTCAGATCCGTCACTGAAAAGGCTTAGAAAGGAAAGTATGGTCTAAATACCCTATAGCGATGGACAGGCCTGTCGTTATAAGTGTTCTTTATTCATGAAGATCAGTCCAGTTAGTATTGAGGGCTTGGTTTGACTAGCTTTATTTTAATTTCATTTGATTTGATTTTTGGAAGTTTAGGTGTTTCATTGTGGTAATACTCATGTAGATAACAATTACTTAGCTTATATGTCTCATTACAGGAAAATATAGATGGTCAAAGTACGTTGACCAACCTGTTCTTCAGTTTCTAAAAATTCCATAAACTGATGAACAACTTCGGTCAACGACTTTAAATCCTTAATAACTTCCATCCAGTTCATTCTTTATGTGTTGTAATGTCACAAGTTTGTAGTACACATGTTAGGGTATAACAGGGACTCACTTGTTTAGTCTAATAACATCAAAGATTAGATATTTGGACTGCTTAAAGAGCCTATCAGACCTTCATACTATTTTCTGGGTTTTCTCGAAATCGTTTTGTGAACGGTCAACGAGGTTTGACCTCTAATAACTTGTAATTGTTTATTATTAAGGTGTAATAGTGTAATAGATATATAGTATACATGTCATTGTTCATCAGTGATACACTTTAACATACTAACAACATCATATTTAAGAGATTCAAGCCGGTCAAACGACTGTCAGAGCTTGTTCATAGGTTTTTAGGAAATTTCAGAAAACCAAACTCTATAATCGGTCAACTGGGTTTGACCAACTATATCCTTCCTCCTGATGATTCTATCAACATGCTATCACTTCTAGATTATTAACATCATGTCATAGTATAACTCGGATACACTTAACAACTCAAACAACTAACCGATCAAGATCTACAAGGCTTGACATTTGGTTGTCAGATAATCTTTTTAAGGTTTGAACAGTTTGCTTAAATCATCATTTTTATGTATCTAAATGTTATGGATTGGTATTTTAGAAAACCAGATCACTAATTAACATATTATTGAACATATCTAAATACTAAAACATAAATTTTATTGTATCTTTAAAGATCTAACATGGATTAGGGTTTCTTACCTTTATGGACAAACTTTCTAATTCTTCACTTGGATTGTGATCTTGGCTAGCTAAGAGATGAATATGAATCAACTTTTAACTTATATTTGATGTTTATATCTTGCACTTAATGAGTGTAAGGCTTTGCTATGTATAGAAGGCAAGATTATGGTTTTAGAGCCTTTAACCCACTCTTTACAAACTAATCCCTGATTCAATGAATTTTGCCGAGGTTATGTGTCACTTTATGGCTGGTAAGAAAGGATTTTAGCACATGGGAGATCTACCATTTGATGACCCATCAAGATTTGATGTTATCTTTTGCTTAAAAGAAAAGAAAATGGTATTTTGGTCATTTCACACTTACTAAGGGTAGTTTGGTAATTTCCTAATTAGCTTTAAGGGTATTTTTGTCTTTTCACATGCTTCCCTTAAATATTAAATCCTTAGGGTTTGTTAATCAGTGTTAGGGTTCACTATTTAGGTTTAGGGTTCCATAATTAGGGTTTGAGTTTCTTAACCTTGAATTAGGGTTTCTTAATTAGGGTTTTCAAATTATAATTTCATAATTAAATTTTATATCCCAAAATTTTAAATACAATCTAACAATACATGTATTGAAGAATCTTGACTAGAAATCCTTATTTCACTACAAGAAAAAGGCCTATCTGCGACCGCATATCAGCAACCGCAGTCGGTTGCAGATAGATCGAAAGACTTTATACAATCCATACAATACGAACAAGCCAACTTCCCGTGTGTACTCCATCCAATTAACATACCATAAGCTAGGAAGTCAATTATAGTCCACATAACCGCTGCCCTAAGGTTGAAATTTATTTTCGTTGCAACATCCCAAGTCTGTACTCCATCCTCCCATAATACCTTCAACTCGTCTATAAGAGGTCTCAAGTAAACATCTAAGTTCTTTCCAGGACTCTTAGGACCAGGAACCACGAGTGAAAGAAGCAAGTATGGCTGTTTCATACACATCCAAGGAGGCAAGTTGTATGGAGTAACAATCACAAGCCAACATGAGTACGGAACAGCTGAGTGGCCAAACGGGTTAAAACCATCGGTGGGCAATCCAAGCCTCACATTTCTAGGTTCCAATACAAACCCAGGATGTGCTAAGTTGAAATCTTTCTAAGCCTGCCCATCTGCGGGATGATTTAGTTCTCCATCTTTAGCTGGAGATTTCGCATGCCAACTCATATGTTCAGCTGTTCATGAAGACATGTACAATCTTTTTAGCCGATGTGTTATCAAAAAATACCTTAGAACCTTAAACGGTATACTTGATTTTTTTGTAGTCACACCCTCTTTATTAGGCCTAAACCGATCATGACTGCAAAACGTGCACCTTATCATCTATTCATTTTCCTTATAAAACAACATGCAATCGTTGGGACATGCATCGATCTTTTGGTATCCAAGACCCAACTTCTTCACCATTTTCTTACAAAAGTATTAGTTACCAGGTAATTTCTCACCGTCAGGTAACATACTCTTAATGGCCTTCAAGAGCGACTCAAAACACTCATGGCTCATGTTGTGATCAGCCTTGATGTTAAGTAATGTCGCCACTGCAGACAATGTAGTGTGTTTGGTGCAACCATGCCACAATGGCTTGCAACCCTCATTTAACAACTTAAAGAAGTCTTTGGCATCATAATTCATAGGTTGCTCTCTGCCTTGTTCCCAATCAAAATCTGGCCCTGCAATATCATGAACCATTTCATTCATACGATGAGTACTACTGCCCGAATTATGTACTTATGTGATGCCACCATCTCTTCTATGCCCATATGCCCACAAACATTCTTCGTAATTTTTCATGAACCCAGAAATAAGTAAATGATAGTTTACCACGTCTCTGTCCATATAATTTACATTCTTACACTTCAAACATGGACATCGTATCTTGTTATGACCATTCATACATCCTGAGTGACTATACGCATACTCCAAAAACACTTGGTAACCAGCTCTAAATTCAGCTGTAGCACCTATCTGGGCACTTGACTTTCGTCGTGCCATCCAACTACGGTCTGAATAGAGGTCCATGATACCACGGTACCTACTACAGACAACATTATAAATGTGATCAATTGACTTGAGCATACTTGTAACCATATGACTTGAGCATACTTGTAAGCATATGATTAACATTTAAGCATACTTGTGATCAATTAAGTTGAGCATACAACCGACCATATGACTTGAACATACTAGCTAGTAAGCATATAACTTGATCATACTTGTAAGCATATGATTAGCTCGTTAATATTATAAATGTTCACAACTACCCGACCAACAAAAAAATTTCGCCAGAGTCTCCCCTATAATATGGACTAGCCACATGCACGATGGCATGCATATATGGTCATTTCTAGGCACCCAAGACACAAACCAAGAGAAATATACAAATTCCCAATATAATAAGACCAATCATAAACCATAAGTTGAGTCTTATCTATAAAATCAAAGAAACAAAAATTGCTACCCTAAGGCAAGTGTGAAAAGGATTTGCTCCAAGAAAGTAGTATAAATTAACTTGTATTTGTATTTATATGGAAGAAATTATTTTTATTAAAAAAGGAAGAAAAATAATCTTCACCATATGTATATGGTCATGGTGGAAACCGTATACACAAAGGTGTACATGCGCATTGCTCGATCTAACCATGGTGGTATTATGCTTTTAGTGAGACAAGGTTTAAAATGTAATTTTCCCAAAATTAAAGATACATTCATATTATAGAAAATAAAGTCGCATGAAATTTTTAACATATCATTGCTTATATACTAGAGTATTATACTACTACATTTTAGCAGAATACTAAGAGTGTATTTGGAAAAGTGAAATTTTCCTTAGAAGTTGTCTTTTAGAGATGTATCTCTAATTTACAGAAGTAATATAATCTGTCAAAGACACGGAAGTATGACTATTTAACTGATTTAATCCCTTCATACAATGTTCAACTTGTCCACTGTTCAATGCCAAATTTCAATTCTTTCCAGTTCTATCAATGTTCCTCCAAAAATCTGTGTACATTTAAGTTCATTATGATTCCTTAACTTTCCAATCTGGAATTAAATCAAATTTCCACAGATCTCCAAAAAAAAAGGAAAAAAAAAAGAGAGATAAAAAATCAACAGGTTATCGAAAGTCAAAGCTAAATCAAAGTTGATACCAGATAAAAATCTCATAAATATTTAATGTAAAAGTCCACACAATTAATGAAACACATTAAACATAACCAAAAAAAAAGAGTAAAATTAAATATAATCACCATATCTCAACATAACCAAAAAAACACATTTAGTGAGTAACTAAAGTAGGATACATATGCTTGTGTTTGAGAGACATTATACAGATGAGCATAATTCAAATCCCATTTAGAAATACATATATGAATTGTAAGTAGAGAATTACCAGTATGTATGAGAGGAGAGAGAGAAAATACGTGGATGAGATCGGCTATGAAGAAGAAAAACCCACAAGTCGCGCGAGTTGTAGCGAACACCAATTAAAGGAGTAGCAGCAACCACCAGTCGCATGAGGAGTAGCAACAACCACCTGTCCCTTCTCCCTCTTCTCCTTCTTTCTTTTTCCTTTCTGATTCTGCTACTGTCGAGCGAAAGACTGATAGATTAAAGTGATCAGCGACCAGCATCAGCGACCGCATGCGGTCGCTAAATTTTAATGATGTGGAAGTATCAGCGACCGAAGGCGGTCGCTGATGGTGAGAGGTCGCAAGAAACTAGCGCGCCAACATTTCGTGCCAATTTTTTTGGTGGTAAAATTGAACTAGCGACCGCACCCGGTCGCTAACATACGCTAGCGACTATATTCAAGATCCGTCACTACTGTCGGTCGCTAATAATCCTATCTGCGACCGTAAGTGAGGTCGTTGATATTGTTGGTCACTGTTATAGCATTTTCTTGTAGTGTTTAAGGTTTAATAATTAGATTATGGTTTAGGATTAGGGTTTAATATTTAGGGTTAAGTCTTCTTAATCCCGAGTTAGGGTTTCCTAATAGAATTTTCACAAATTTACATCCCATATATTTCCATATAACAATACCTATTATTAATTACATATTACACCTAATCTTATATATCATAATAATAATAATTGTATTAATAATCATAATTTCTATTAAAAATCTTGATTAGGGTTCAGATTATTACATTATTCTTAAAGGGATTGGTGGGAGTAAATTAGATCTTGAAAAAGTTCAAGAACAACAAAGCACTACAGGTAAAATGAAGGAGCCTGTCCAAGTAGAGAAACCTACGATACCATAACCAATCATAAATATGAAAGAGTGCCTAAGATACCTGAAAGGTATTATGGATTTATCATAGATGATGATGATGAGGTACGTATCATAGAGGATGATGAGGTACGCATCATATAAGATGATGATCCAGTAACATAGGATGAGATTATGAGCAGTAAAGACTCCGAGAAATGGAAAATGGTCATGAAATCTAAAATGAACTCCATGTATGAGAACTAAGTGTGGACTTTGGTTAATCAACTGAAGGCATTAAACTTATAGGGTGTAAATGTGTCTTTAAGAGAAAGACTGAAGTAAATGGCAAGGTGGAGATCTATATGGTCAGACTAGTTGCAAAAGGTTTCAAATAAAGGCAAGAAGTTGACTATGATAAAACATTCTCACCGGTTGCAATGTTTAAGTCCATTCAGATTTTGCTTGCGATAACAACTTACTATGATTACGAGATATGGAAAATAGACGTGAATACGATCTTCCTCAATGTGAAACTTGAAGAGGATGTATATATGATATAACTAGAGGAATTTGTTTCAAAAGATGGAGTAAATCAAGTAAGTCATCTACAACGATCATTTTATGGATTAAAGAAAACTTCTCGAAGATGGAACATTCATTTTGATAAGGCAATTAAAGAGCTTGATTTTATCAAAAACAAGGATAAACCATGTTTGTACAAGAAGGTTAGTGGGAGTGTTGTGACATTTTTAGTACTATATGTTGATGATATACTACTTATTGGGAATGACATACTAATGCTACAATCAGTAAAGATATGGTTGTCTAAACACTTCTCCATGAAAAGATTGGGAGAAACATCCTATATTTTGGGGATAAAGATCTATAGGGATAGATTCAAAAGGATGCTCGGCTTGACCCAATGAACTTACATTGATTTGATTCTAAAGAGGTTTTGCATGGAAAATGTAAGACCCCGAATTTTTATGAAATAAAAGTATTCAATTTTCTATTCAGTAAATGGTTAAATTGATAAAAGGTTAAAGTTAAGGGTGATATTTGAAAATTTTGGAAAGTAAGCAAGTATGCATAAAATATTCGTTTGGTCAGAGAATATTCTTTTTATTGGGAAATATCCGTACGACGACGAAATCATTGGTGGACCCCACAACGGAATAACTGTCGGATATAGAAAGCGATAAAAATAACGGCAAGACGTTTACCGTTAAACTATTGAAATATCCGGTGATAAAAGAACATAATACACGTTGTTGCACAGTAGCACACGGTATTGCACAGTATCTTTGATTATTGATGCTTACGTAAGAAGTCACTCAGTTAATTCAATAATTATTACAGTAGTTGCTGCGTAGTATCTCATATTATTGATTCCATTATTGTCACAGTAACATCTGCACAATATTTTATATTAATAATTGAGATGACACATTTATTCATATTATTATTTGAATTATTGCTAATGTCTAGAAAGTTCTGTCGAGGAAAGGGGTTAGGTTATTTAATTACGCTCCAATAAGGATAAATCCTTATCGAAAAACCCCCTCTTTCCTGGGAACGATCTGGTTGTCAATATTGTGAGTTATAATATTAATGATGAATAATTGTTAAAAGATTAAAAATGTGTTTATTTAAGATAAGTGATTTATGGTAAATATTTATTTAATTTTTGATATAAATAGAGGGGTTTGTCATGAGGCATTTGTAGTAAGGTTGACTTATTATTACATGGGGAGATGTACTAATTTTATGGACCGTCGGTTGTGGTTTTAATAGTAAATAAATCTGGACCGTCGGTTGTGGTTTTAATAGTAAATCAATCTGGACTGTTCGTTTTAATAGTAAATCAATCTGGACCGTCTGTGAATCAGTTACTATTTAGTCCATTATCTTATAAATAAAAGCTTATTTCTTCTTTCATTCTCACCAATTCACTAAGACTCACAAGAGAAACTATAGAGAGAGATACTATAGAGAGAAAGAAGAAGAGCATTCTGCTACTTCACTATTGCAGTATCCAATCTCCTACTAAGGTAAGGGGTATTATTTTTATATTCGTAAGGAATATTATTTTTGTTCAATACTTAAAAGGGATATTATCTTCGTATTCATTCTTTAATCTGTGGGAATAACCTGTCTACGCGGATTACCGAATGACAGGTGAAGATCCATTTGCAATTTCGTATATTATTTCTTTTCATATTCCTAAATCTAAACTTACTATGGTAAATATTGCTTTTATAATCCCTGAAATTAGTAGAATATCCTTGAGTTTTGCACTTCATCTAGTATCGTTTCATTGGAATATTGGTATGAACTTTCTTATTAAATTTCAATATTTTCATTCGGGGTACTATTCACGGGGTACTATTAACTACTATTCACGGGGTACCATTCACTGGGGATACTATTCATAGGGTACTATTCACTCGGGTACTATTCACGACAAAATTGGTTTTTTTTCTGTCCAAATTATTTTTGATACATAAATATCATTATTGAATTTTACTCCACAATTAATTATCATGTTGACAATTTGGACATTCTTAAACTCTGGAAAAATTAAATTATAAATCTCTAATATTTATCCTTGATCTCACTTGATTGTTCCTTATATCATTGTCATCATTCTCATGCTTATGTTGTGGTAAAAGTCATCTTTGGCCCGTAGTGCATAGATGGACTGTTGATTGGTATGATTATGACTAGGAATTTTATATTGGTATAATCATGACCTGTAATGTTACAGACAAATGATGTGGTAAAAGTCCTCTTTGACTCGTAGTGTATAGATGGACAGTTGTTTGGCACGATCATGACCACTGGTTATACTAACGAATATCCTTTGCCCGTAATGCATAGATAATTCGTTGATGTGATACTAACGAATATCCTTGGCCCATAGTGCATGGATAATTCGATGATGTGAAATGTTTATTGATTGGTATTATAGGGATAAAATATTGATGATTGATTTTTAAATCATAGAAGACACTAGACATCATTCTCTACTTGACTCTTCTAATGGATTAATGTTTCCGCTGCAATTGTTGATCTAAAACTTGTTGTGTATTGTATTCTATCAGATTTTTTCCTGTTGAGGACTAAAGATAATTTTTTCTACATTATCTTAGTTATAATATTCTTTAATGGGTTATTTCTGCTCACCCTTTTGCTTCACAATTCCTTTCAGGTAATAAGAGTGTAGCTGGGTCGAGCGGGGATAAGAATGATGGTCCAATATGGTTATTATAGTAGTCCTCACTATTTTGTAAAATAGTGTATCAATAATTGTAATGAGAATTTTATTTTAGTTTGTATATTGTCTACGAGATAATATTTGTATTAAAACTCACAGTTTATGTGTTGTAGTATTTTGCACGACAATTTATGTGTTGTATTTGAATTTTGTACCATGTATTTGGCGACTCAGAATGGGTCGTGTGGACCTATTTTGGGGGCGTCACAGTTGGTATTAGAGCTTAGGGATGTAATCTCTAGTGGAGATCTGGGATTAGAACTAGGAGGGGAGAGACGAGTAAAACCTTCGCTAGTGTGTCCTATCTAAGCTTATTTGTTTTGGTCGGTCAGAATATAGGAATAATATGTGGCATGCCAAATTCTTTAATTAACCCTTGTTTTGTGGCAGTATTTAAGAATGACATTTGAAAATCAAGAGATGAACTCATATAGAGTTTTAAGTGATGAATCGATGAGATTTATTTAAAGAATAAATATTGGAGTATAATATCTTGTTATAACTTGATTTTTATTGTACTAATATCGTGTGAGGAATATGAGTGATCTACATGGAATTTAACCCTCCTATATATTAGGGGTGATATCCATAGGCCTCTTGATTGAGTAGGACTATGAAATGCATGGCCATGCTCAAATAGTGATTTGTTTCATATAGTCTACTCATTGATTAAGAAAACTTAGATTAAATTATGAAGAGTATTGATAAGTAGGTTTTACACCTACTTATTGGGTGCTAACTCACTAGAATTATGCTCATTTCAAGTAGTTTATTGTGTGTTATTTGCATTTTATGTTGGTTTTGCAGTAAATGTAGTCAGAACTCATTTTAGCAACATAAGGCATGAATTAGCATGGAAAGCATGGAATGACATTAGCATGTATTGAGATGGTGGCATGAAGCTAGCAAAGGCATGGAAAGATGAACACGAGCAGATGAGAAACTGAAGTAGTGGAGGAATGCAGTACAGAAGAGAATGGATGAAGAACAAATAACAACAAACAAGAAGCGAACAACAAGACAAATAGAAGATGAGAAGGCAGAATCTCGATAGCGGCGGCCACGGCGCTAATCAAGCTTTACATCGCTTACATCGCCGCGCCACATGAATACAGAGATCTGCTAGCTTTATCGCACGGTAGCGCTCCATCAACAAAAGGGATTAAGCGCGCGCGCCATACCTTCGGACAGAACAATTCCACGGTCGTCCGCGCCTGCGTTTCTGAAGATAATCTCGTGCGGTGTGACATGAGTCTTCTCTGATCGGTTTGTTGACTTTTTGTAATTTGAAATTTGAGTGCATTTGGCTCAACTAAACGATATGGTTGGCACCAGACGTGTCTTTGAGGGGTCTTTTATCAGTTTTATTATTATCATTAGGGTTCTTAAGCTTTAACTACCCTAGGGAGGTTTGGATCATTGGGATGATACATTTTAATTCCTCTCGTTATCTAGATTATTGAATAATTGCTAGTTTTTTATTTCTGGAGATTGTTGGTGCATTGGAACAAGCATGGAACAGATTCTGCAATAGGATTAACAGATTTGCTCTATCATTTCTATTACCTCTATTATTTGCAGTATTTAATGCTATGTATTGCTTCAATCCCATAATGGCATTTGGTTCAGAAATGAACTAAACTCCATTATGGGATTCTAATAGATTTTGATATGTAGTCTAAATTTATGTATCTGAATGTATTGTTGTATGTTTATCATTGGATTAACCATTATGATTGAGCTTAATGAATGAATGTTTGATCACCTTTCATATTGTGTGCTTGTATGGATTTGAAAAATGAAATATGAGTTTGGATAAAATCATAATGGCATATGTTCATAAGGCTGATTTGTTAAGCTTTGTGATTCGTGAACCAGATAGACATATACCGTTTCACTGTGTGTAGTTATGAAAAGAGCATGTACTTTAATTCATTATTTCTACAATTTCACATAGACATATAGTGATTTTGGTAATAGTGTCGCTTACATGATTTCTATCATATATGAAGGTTATGTGAATTGGTTATAGTTCATTGAAAAATGGTTATGTCCAATATTGTGCTCTTGACTAGTTTTTCATGTTAAATAATTAAACATTACATGATGGTTGTAGTTTATATGAAATATTAAATGAAATTAGAATCCCATTCTTCTCCAATTTGATTACATCATTTTAATAATTATAATTATTATTTCATGAATTAATTTAGAGTTAAATATAATTGTGAGTTGATCGTTTAAGCATATAAAAATAGTGATATAGTTGATGCATGTTAATTTAGATTTAACACCTTTCTCCGTGAATCGATACTTTTCTTACTCTGTACTACTTGTTGACCCATGCATGCTTGCATGAGTTACAGTCCTTTTTATTAGACTAGAAAGGAGGCAACAAGTTTTTGGCGCCGTTGCCGGGGAAAGGCGTTTATTTGTAATATTGTCGTCATCAGCTAAAGCTAGATTTGTTTGACTTAGACAATTCTTATCTTATTCTTATTTCTATTTTATTTTTGTTTGAATTTCAGGTACTTGTGCATAGTATATGTGCACTCGATCGTCACCTCCTGAGTTGATTCCTGCATAGGAAAACATCAACAGTAGTGCTTGGAGATCGAGAGCAAGTAGAAATATAAAAGTAGATTTAGAGACCACAACATCCAATATGGCAGCAGAAGAGCAAAGAGAAGAGTAACACAGGGCCTTGAGAGATTATTCAATGCCAAATATTAATGGGTTACAGTCGAGCATAGTTAGGCCAACTATAGCAACCAACACTTTTGAGATAAAGCCGGACACTATTTAAATGGTACAGAATTCGGTCCAGTTTGGGGGTGCTGCTACAAATGACCCGAACGAGCATCTATTGAGTTTTATAGAGATATGTGACACCTTCAGATATAACGGGATGACAGAAGATGAAATCAGACTCAGGCTATTTCCATTCTCTCTACGGGACAAGTCTAGAAGTTGGCTTCATTCTTTGCCGTTAGGATCGATTACAACATGGGAGGACCTATCACAGAAGTTCTTAGCCAAAATTTTCCCAATGGCTAAGACTGCTAAAATGAGGACATCGATCTCTCAGTTCGAGCAGCAGTAGGGTTAATCTTTATATGAAGCATGTGAATGCTACAAGGAGATGCTAAGGAAGTGTCCACACAATGGTATGCCAGATTGGATGGTGATTAATACTTTTTATAATGGATTGGGATGGCAGTCAAGGCCAATTGTAGATGCAGCTGCATGAGGAGCTTTATGGGCAAAGAGCTATGAAGAGGCTTATAATCTTATTGAGACTATAACAGCTAATGATTTCCAAAATCCTACAGCCAGAATGACGCAACCTAAAGTTGTAGGAGTGTTAGAGGTGGATGCTATCACACAGTTGTCAGCTCAGATAGCATCTATGGCAAAGAAGATTGATTTGTTGGCAGATAATAAAGTGAAGACAGTTGCATTTGTATGTGAGATATGTGCAGGGTCACATTCGACTGACTAATGTGCTATTAGTTCAGAATCTGTATTGTATATGAGCAACTATCAGAAAAATCAGAGTCAGTTCCAGAATATAATGATGTGTATGATTGGTGTATAGTGCATGGTATAAGGAGTAAGGTGTAAGGTAAATTTCGAGGATGAAATTTTTAGAAGAAGGGGTGAATGTGACAACCCAAAAAATTAGACAAATTATTAAAATCTTAAATGATTGATTTAAGGTCAAATAATAGACCTAGACAGAATTTTAGTTAGTCAAATAATCAAAACAATCAACAAAGTCAGTTTCAACCACAACATCAATTTCAGGCACAACCATCTCATCAGCAGTTTACATCGAAACCACCCTATCCTCAAGGATTTTCACAGCAACAACAACATCATACACCACCTGCAACTCAGCAAAAGAAGAAGTCAGAGATGGAGGAGATGATGATGAAGTACATGGCAAATACCGAGGTGATGATTAAAAGCCAAGCAGTGGCCATAAAAAATTTGGAAACTCAAATGGGTCAAATGGCTAGCATGCTTAATAACAAACCACAGGGTTCATTTCCAAGTACAACAGAGACAAATCCAAGAAGGGAGGGTAAGGAACAATGTCAAGAAATAACTCTTAGATTAGGGAAACAAACTGTAGATTCACAGCATGGCGCGCCCGCGCCACTTTTGCAAAGAGAAATCGCACGGCCGCGCGGTGAGGAAAATTTGTCTGGTGAGGTTTTGTGTAAAGAAGGTTCTGAGATATGTGAAGTGAAGAAGAATAAAGAAGAGTTATTTGAGAAACCAGTGACCAAGATACCAGTTGTTCATCCCCCTGTTCCATATCTATAGAGATTACATAAGCAAAGGGAAGATAAGTAGTTCAATAAATTTTTGGACGTGTTTAAAAAGCTACAGATTAACATACCTTTCACTGAGGCATTAGAACATATGCCTAGTTATGCAAAGTTTATGAAAGGTATCTTGTCAAGGAAGAAAAGGTTAGAAGACTTTGAAATAGTGGCCGTAATCGAAGAATGTAGTGCAGTGCTTCAACGTAAGTTACCTCCAAAGCTAAAGGACCCGGGCAGCTTCACGATACCTTGTACGATTGGAAAGATGAGTTTTAGCAAATGCTTGTACGATTTAGGGGCAAGTATCAATTTGATGCCGTTGTCAGTGTTCAAGCAATTGGGATTGTCGGCTCCAAGGTCGACAAATATTTCTTTATAGCTAGCTGATAGGTCCATTACTTATCCACGAGGTATTGTGGAAGATGTACTTGTTAAAGTGGATAAATTCATCTTCCCGGGTGATTTCATCATATTAGACTATGAAGAGGACAGAAGTATACCAATAATTCTTGGAAGACAATTCTTAGCTACAGGAAGGACCTTAATAGACGTTCAAAAAGGGTAATTGACAATGTGAGTTCATGATCAGGAAGTCACTTTCAATGTATTCAAGGCGATGAAATTTCCAACAGATGAAGATGAATTCTTCAGGGTTGATTTGGTGGAAAAGGTACTAAATGATGAAGTAGAGAACTTGGTGGAACATGAACCTTTGAAGAAGGCTATTATAGGAAGTTCAGGAATAGAAGATGGTGAGATTGAAGAAATTGTTCAAATACTTGACACAACTCCACAGTTTAGGAAGTTCAAGACTCCTATTAAGCCATTAAAGATTGCTGGAGAGTCATCAATGAAATTAAAGTCATCTCTTGAGACACCTCTAGAACTCGAGTTGAAACCACTTCCAGACCATTTAAGGTATGCGTTTTTAAATGATAATTCAAAATTACATGTGATTATTTCTTCTGCACTAACATCTTTTTAGGAAGAAAAACTGCTAAGAGTTCTCAGAGAGTTCAAATCAGCTATTGGATGGACTATAACAGATATCAAAGGGATTAGCCCATCTTTCTGTATGCACAAGATCCTACTAGAAGATGATAGCAAGCCTTCAGTGGAGCAGCAAAGGAGACTTAATCCAATTATGAAGGAAGTGGTCAAAAAGGAAGTGTTGAAATGGCTGGACGCAAGAATTATTTATCCGATTTCAGACAGCTCGTGGGTGAGCCCGGTACAGTGTGTGCCAAAGAAGGGGGGTATGACTGTATTCTCCAATGAAAATAATGAATTGATACTGACGAGGACAGTAATGGGGTGGAGAGTCTGCATGGATTACCACAGACTTAACAAAGCTATAAAGAAGGATCACTTCCCACTGTCGTTTATTGATCAGATGTTGGACAGACTAGCAGGTCATAAATTTTATTGCCTTCTGGATGGGTATTCTAGCTACAATCAGATTGTGATAGCTCCAGAAGACCAGGAAAAGACAACTTTCACATGTCTGTATGGTACATTCGCCTTCAGAAGGATGTCTTTCAGGTTATGAAATGCCCCGACCACTTTTTAGAGATGTATGATGGCAATTTTTTTATATATGGTGGAGCATAATGTGGAGGTATTTATGGATGACTTTTCAGTATTCGAGGAATCTTTTGATTTGTGTCTGAAAAATTTAGTGATGGTATTGAGAAGATGTGTTGAGACGATCTTAGTGTTGAATTGGGAAAAGTGCCATTTTATGGTACAAGAAGGAATAATTTTGGGACATAAAGTGTCGAAGAAAGGATTAGAGGTGGACAGGGCCAAATTAGAGACCATTGAGAATTTACCACCACCAAATTCTGTAAAAGGTGTTCAAAGTTTTTTAGGACATGCAGGCTTCTACCGCAGATTCATTAAAGATTTCTCCAAGATAACAAAGAAACTTTGCAGTTTATTGGAGAAGGATGCACAGTTCAAGTTCGATGAAGATTGCCTGTTTGTATTTGAGCATTTAAAGAGGAAGTTAACTTCAGCACCAATGATTACAACGCCGAATTGGGACCTACCATTTGAGTTAATGTGTGATACCAGTGATTATGTTGTGGGGGCTGTTTTGGAGTAGAGAAGGGAAAAGATTTTTCATGTGATATACTATGCGAGCAAGACCCTTACTGATGCGCAGTTGAACTACACCACCATAGAGAAGGAACTATTGGCAGTTGTGTATACTTTTGATAAGTTTCGAGCGTATCTGATTGGGACAAGGGTGATAGTATACACAGATCATGCGGCAATTCGATACTTGGTAGCAAAGAAAGATGCAAAGCCTCGATTAATCAAGTGGATACTTCTATTGCAAGAATTTGAATTGGAGATCAAGGACAGGAAAGGTACTGAGAATCAAGTGGCGGACCACTTATCTAGACTGAAAAATCCGGGAAGAGATGGAGATGACAAAGTTATAATTAATGAGTCTTTTCCAGATGAACAGTTATTTGTGGTGAAAGGGGAAGTGCCCTAGTTCGTGGACTATGCTAACTATTTAGTGAGCAAGATCAATCCTACAGACTTGATTGGGCACCAAAAGAATAAATTTTTGCATGATGTGAAATGTTTTATATGGGATGAACCGTATTTGTTCAAAGAATGTGCTGATCAGATGATAAGGAGATGTATCCCATATAGTGAGACAGAGGGGATTTTGAAAGATTGCCACACTTCATTATATGGAGGTCACTACGGTGGAGAAAGGACATCGGCTCGAGTGTTGCAAGCAGGATTCTATTTTTAAAGATGCTTACAGTTTTGTCCAGAGATGTGATAGATGTCAAAGAGTTGGGAATATATCGAAAAGAAATGAGATGCCATTGAACACGATCCTCGAGGTTAAAATTTTTGATGTTTGGGGGATAGATTTCATGGGTCCTTTCATTTCTTCATCTGGAAATTTATACATCTTGTTAGTAGTCAACTATGTTTTGAAGTGGGTGGAAGTGGCAGCTCTTCCAACTAATGATGCCAAGGTGGTCCTACGATTTTTACAAAGAAGTATTTTTACAAGGTTTGGGACTCCAAGGGCTATCATTAGTGATGAAGGCAGTCATTTCTATAATCGACAATTTATAGCTCTATTGGCTATGCATGGGGTAAATCATCGCATTGCTACAACTTACCATCCTCAAACCAATAGCTAGACAGAGGTTTCGAATCATGAAGTAAAGAGAATTTTGGAGAAAGTCGTGAACCCCACAAGAAAGGATTGGTCATTAAAGCTTGACGATGCTGTATGGGCGTATAGGACTGCTTACAAGACTCCGTTGGGCATGTCACCATTTCCGCTAGTGTATGGAAAGGCTTGTCACCTTTCCATGGAGCTTGAGCATAAGTTGTATTGGGCAATTAGGAAGCATACTTTGATTTAAAGGTTGCAGGTGAAAAACACCTACGCCAACTCAATGAGTTGGATGAATTTAGATTGCAGGCTTATGAAAACTCCAAGCTGTATAAAGAAAAGGTGAAGAAATGGCATGATAGAAAAATTATGGAAAGAGTGTTCGAACCGGGACAAAGAGTTCTCCTGTTCAAGTCAAGACTTAAACTCTTCCCTGGGAAGCTCAAATCAAGGTAGTCAAGGCCATTTACAGTTAAAACAGTTTATCCACATGGTGTAGTAGAGGTATTCGACAAATTCCCAGATAAGCCATTCAAAGTGAATGGACAGCGGCTTAAGCACTACTATGGTGGTGAGGTTGATAGGCAGAAAGTTACCTCCATTCTTTCTTCAATATGATTGAATCAGAGATAGTCAAGCTAATTGACTATAACTTAGCGCTCGATGGGAGGCGCCCCATTATTTCTATCCTTACCTCTTGTTTAATTCGTTTTGATCACATTTATTTCTCATTTTCATGTTAGTTTTTATAGCATAACAAGTGTGGTATAAGTGTTATTGGGGTTAAATGTGCATATGATGATGATTAGGAGTAGCATATACAACATTGTTTTCGGATATTCATTCATGCATATTAGTTTCTTCGCGTGTTGATCTTAAAGAAGTGTGATATCTCATATTGGTAATTGTTGTATGTGCAGGTGATTTGTAAAATATCAGTTGTGATTGATGGCTACTTAACAAAAATGCAGCCAGTTGTGTTCAGAGTACAGGGCCGCGTGGTCGCGCATTTCAGCAGGCTAAAAACAGCGCGCCCACGCCATATCTCTGTGCAGCATATTCAATAGCGCTCCCGCACTCTTATCTAGTGTGAATGTTGCCCGGTCGCGCCCGAGACCGGAGTCAAATTTTTTTTTTTAGTTTTAAAGACGTGTCTTCTCCCATCTCTTATATCAATTACACTTTGAAGACGTGTATCTCTCCATTTCTATTCAAACTGACGCCTATCTTCTCATTCTCCAAACCGTTCCATTTCAAATTTGTAACTCCTCACCTCACTATATACGCATTCCATTCTCCTATCAATACTCAAATTTCTCTCCTTATCTGCTAATTCAAATACATAGAAACTAGGGTTTCTTCAAAGAGTGAGCGAAAACAGTAAGTTTGGGGGAGTTCAGTGCACGTAGTATCTTAGTCCAATTCTTCTTTTCAATTTAAGGTTCTTCTTCATTCAGTGTAATGGGGCCAAAATGAGGTTTTGTAACAAAATATTACAGGATAATAGCGAAGACCTTTGTGAAGGAACGAGGTTTCAAACCTGAGAAGCAAGATGGCCAGTTATGGGATATGATACATGAAAGAGGTTGGGGGAGTGACTGCTACTCCTATGCCTGTACTAGTGGGAATTGTTCGGGAGTTTTATGTAAATGCCAAAGACACTAGAGTGGGATATCTATGGTCAGAGGAGTTCAAGTAGACTATCGTCCACAATCGATCAGAGCAGTTTTCCAGATACTCAACACACCTCCAACTGGATATGATAATTGGGTCGAGGTTGCATGTTTCGAGACTGACTTGGACATAGTCATCACTGACTTGTGCATACCAGGGACATAGTGGAATTATTGGCCAGGGATGAATCAGCCTAGAACTTTCCAAGCCTCAGCACTCAATCGTTATGCTAAGGCTTGGAACTTGTTTATCTGTGCAAAGCTCATGCCATCATCACATCAACATGAGATCACCACTGAACGAGCAATTATTTTGTGGGGAATAGTCATAAACAAGTACATCGATGTGGTCCACCTTATTCATCAAAATATGTTACGTTATATGAGGGGGAGCACTACAGGAAGTATCCCACATGCGTCCATTGTTGCGAGTCTGTGTGCACAACAAGGAGTCACTTGGCGTAATGAACAACTGCAGTACCCTATCTAAGATATCACCCATGCGACTATTACCAATTTCGAGGATTAGGCGGGAGGTACACCACACTCGAGGGGAAAAGGCTTTATCCTTCAACCCGCATCATCGGTGCCTTCACCACAGCCCATGCAGGCAACTAAAGTAGGAACGTTAACCCAAGCCACTGCTGTCCATGATGATCGTCATCACCGAAGGTTGGAGAGGAAGGTCAATGCTATGTACGACAATTTTATAGCATTTGCCAACGGTTTGACGAGGTCTCTAGCAGAAGCTTTCGCGCAGCAGGGAACCATGCATGAGTGGCCACAATTTGGGACAACAATGCCATTTCCACCGCCGGATTTACCATTCGAAGAGGGTGGTGCAGCTGATAATTAGGGGAGTTCCTTTAAACCCTTTACCTTCATTCATTGGGATAATGAATAGTTTAAGTTTATGGGTATTGGGTATTAGTGTAGTTGCATGTAGTTAATTTGCATTATTTTTGCATGATAGTTTAATTTTTGCATATCTATTTGTTTAGTATGTGTTTAGTTTATAATTGCATAAAATTATTTATTTTTAGTGCTTATTATATGTTTTAGTTATGTGTTTAGTTGCATATTCTAAGTATCTAGCTTTATGGAGTTTTAGTCTAGCCAATGATGAAATAGAATTTTGAAAGATTTTTGAATTTAGTGGATAACATGAGCTTAGCTATAATATTTTACATAATGTAAGTCATGATTGTTGTTTAGATGCTTTCGGTTAGCACATGTGTGTTCACATATGCTTGTTGGTATAAGAATAATGTGTTTTTATTGCTTAGTAGAAAATGTTGTTTTAAAAATAGAATTGTGTAGAAAGTGGACTTAGGCTATGAAAACATTAATAATCAAACTTTGGGAACACATGGGTATGCTTATTGAAAAAAAAAAAAAGAAAAGAAAAATCCATCTTGGAACCTTCTTGAGCTGAATTATTAAATTCTTGGAAGGGGCGAGATGGAGCGTAAAATACACTCGTTGTGTATAAAAAATATATATAGCAATAAACACCATGGGAAAGTGCAAAAATCGCCTTCGTGAGTAAAAATAAAGTAAATTAAACCCATTGTTGAACCTTAGTTTGTATTGATGTGTTGAAGTAGTTTTTGTTCATTAGTATACATGGTTCTTGACTTAGACTCCAATTTTCTATTTTTAGCAGTATAACATGTGTAGTCTTTGCCTTATTCAAGTGTATTTGTGAACACAACACACACACATCATCTTTATAGTGAGTATGGGTTATTTGATTGTATGATATTATATCTGTAGTTTCGTTTGAAACTTTATTCTTGAATCCAGATAATTTGTTGAGGCACATTAGATTGGAATTCTATTTTAGCTGAAAAAACTGGGGACTCATTTGCATCATAGTATAGTTTGCATAGCATGTAGTTGCATTGCATTGTTTATTGTCATATGCATTGCTTGAGGGAAAGCAATAGTTCAAGTTTGGAGGTATTTGATAAGTAGGTTTTATACCTACTTATTGGGTGCTAACTCATTGGAATTATGCTTATCTCAAGTAGTTTATTGTGTGTTATTTGCATTTTATGTTGGTTTTGCAGTAAATGTAGTCGGAACTCCTCTTTAGCAACATAAGACATGAATTAGCATGAAAAGCATGGAATGGCATTATCATGGATTGGCATGGTGGCATGAAGCTAGCAAAGGCATGGAAAGATGAACACGAGTAGATGAGAAACTGAAGCAGTGGAGGAATGCAGTACAGAAGAGAAGGGATGAAGAACAAATAAGAAGCAGTAACAACAAAACAAATGAGAAGACGAGATCACGATGGTAAGCGACCACCGCTCGCTAATCAAGCCTTACATCATCGCCGCGCCGCGCCATGAATCTGAGAGATCTTTGCACTATCGCGCGGCCACGCTCCATTAACAAAGGGATTAGTAGCGCGCCATATATTACCTTCAAGACATATAATTCCATAGAGCGCTTGCCTGCGTTTTGCGATATAATCTCGCATGTGCGGTTGCGAGTCTTCTGATCAATTTGTTGACTTTTTGTAATTTGAAATTTGAGCATATTTGGCTCAACTGAACAATATGGTTGGCACCAGACGTGTCTTTGAGGGGTCTTTTATCAGTTTTATTATTATCATTAGGGTTTTAAGCTTTAACTACCCTAGGGAGGTTTGGATCATTGGGATGATACATTTTAATTCCTCTTGTTATCTAGATTATTGAATAATTACTAGTTTTTTATTTCTGGAGATTGTTGGTGCATTGGAATAAGCATGGAACAGATTTTGTAACAGGATTAATTGATTTGCTCTATCATTTCTATTACCTCTATTGTTTGTAGTATTTAATTCTATGTATTGCTTCAATCCCATGATGGCTTTTGGTTCAGAAATGAACTAAACTCCATTATGGGATTCTAATAGATTTTGATATGTAGTCTAAATTTATATATCTGAATGTATTATTGTATGTTTATCATTGGATTAACCATTATAATTGAGCATAATGAATGAATGTTTGATTAGCATTCATATTATGTGCTTGTATGGATTTGAAAAAATGAAATATGAGTTTGGATAAAATCATAATGATATATGTTCATGAGGCTGATTTGTTAAGCTTTGTGATTCGTGAACCAGATAGACATATACCGTTTCACCGTGTGTAGTTATGAAAAGAGCATGTACTTTAATTCATTATTGATGCAATTTCACATAGACATATAGTGATTTAGGTAATAGTGTCGCTTACATGATTTCTATCATATGTGGAGGTTATGTGAATTGGTTATAGTTCATTGTATGACGCCCCCAAAATAGGTATACATCACCCATCTTGAGTCACCAAATACATGGTACTAAATTCAAATACAACTTGATTATACAACAGTCGTGTAAAATACAACAAAATACATGCTGTGAGTTTTAATACAAATATTGTCATCTAGACAATATCCACACTCAATTTAGTCCTCATTACATTTATTATCACACTATTTAACAGAATAGTGAGGACTACTAAGACACCATCTCGGACCATCACTCCGTTCCCCGACTAGTCCCGGCTACGTTCTCATTTCCTGAAGAGAATAGTGAAAGAAAGGGTGAGCTCAACTAGCTCAGTAAGAAATATTATGACTAAGATAATGCAGAATAAATTATCATTAGTCCTCAACAGTGTTAAACTGATAAAATACAATAGACATCAAGTTTAACTCATAGCGGTGAACATGCAATCCATTAAAAGAGTCAAGTAGAGATAAAATCTACTATCTTTTATGATTTAAAAGGTTTTCATCACTTTTATCATTTGAGACTCGACAATAAATAATCCACATCATCCTCAGCACTTCTGACCAAGGATATTCATTAGGTCACGACCACAAATTATCCATGCACTACGGGCCAAGGATATTTGTGTATTCATCAATAGTCATGATCATGCCAACAACTCATCCATCAATGCACCGGGCCAATGAGGACTTTTACCACATCATTTGTAACATTACGGTCATGATTACAATTCGAATAATCCCTAATCATAATCATACCAAGTCCATCCATGCACTACAAATACAGATGACTTTCAAAAATAATATAAACATGAGGATGATGACAATGATAGAAGAATTCAATAAAACAAGTTCAAGAATTAATTTATTCAGAACTAATAACGACCAAATTGTCAACATGATACTTCTTTGTAAAGTAAAATTCAAGAATGCTCGTAAGAATATTTCCATGAAAAGATCTTTGGATGAAGCGCAAATATCAAGAATATTCCACTAATTTCATGGAGTGTAGAAAGTCAAAACTTTAACCAACCGAGTATAATAAAGAATGGAATAACAAAAGAAATCACCACGCATGCGATTACCCATGACAGACAGTTATTCCATCGAGAATAATAAATAATGGAACCAAATTCAAAGCGTAATACGCACCGAAGCGGATATTCCATAGAATAATAAATAATGGAATACAAATGAAATCACCATGAATGCGGTTGCTTGCATGACAAAGTTATTCAATAGAATACTAAATGACAGAACTGGGTCAGGTGAAATTCACACCAACAGGATGTTCTAATAGAATAATTAAGACGGAACCAGGTCCGACGTAAAGCACAGACATGATATTCCAACAGAATAATAAAGACGGAACCAAGTCCGGCGTAAAGCAACTTGATATCGGAGTAGTGAAGTAGCAGAATACTTTTCTTCTTTCTCTCTATAGTTTCTCTCTCTAGAGTTTCAGTGAATTCGTAAGAAATAATGAAGGAATGAGCTTCTATTTATAGAAGAATGGAATGAATAGTAACCAATCCATGAACGGTCCAGATTAATTTACTTTAATCAGACGGTCCATATTTAAAGCAAAATCTTTTAAATAAAATATAATATATTCTATTTATAATCTAATAAAACGAATAACTTTTAAAAAGATTTTACTATGCAAATACTATGCAAGCACTATGCAAACACTATGCATAATAAAATATAATATATTCTAATTATTGTCTAATAAAACAGATAACTTTATAAAAGTATTCTGTTTTATATAAAAAGATTTTACTATTAGCCTAATAAAACGAATAACTTTATAAAAGTATTTTGTTTTATATAAAAAGTTTTTCTGTTTTATTACGTTAATAATACGAATAAAACAAAACGTCATCATCATTATTATTATTCACACTATTAATCGACCAGGTTGTTCCTAAGAAAGAGGGGGCTTTCCAATAAGGATTTCTCCTTATTGGCGCACAATTAGGTGACCAAACCTCTCATTGGCAGAATTTCTAGACATCGTTAATAATCCAAATAATAATATTAACAACTTCATCATCTCAATTATTGATTTGATAACATATAAAATATCGACAATAAATGAATCAAACTGAGTGACTTCTCACATAAGCATTAATAATCAATACTTAGTATGTCTTTCTTATGAAACCACGGCATATTCATTGTGTATTTTTTACTACCGAGAAGTTCAACAAGATCAACGGTAAAACTTCCGCAGTTATTTTCATAAAAATATTTTGTCATTTTCTCAATCCGGCCAATAATTACATTTGTGGTCCACCAATGATTGGTAGTCGTCTGAATATTACCCGACCAATCGAATATTATATAACAACTTGCATACTTTGGCAAAATTTATAAATATTACCCACAACTATAACATTATATCAAATTTATTCCATAATATTCAAAAATGATATTTATAGAAAATTCATTTTTATTCATAAAAGTTGGGGTCTTACACATTGAAAAATGGTTATGTCCAATATTGTGCTCTTGACTAGTTTTCCATGTTAAATAATTAAACATTACATGATGGTTGTAGTTTAGATGAAATATTAAATGAAATTAGAATCCCATTCTTCTCCAATTTGATTACATCATTTTAATAATTATAATTGTTATTTCATGAATTAATTTAAAGTTAAATATAATTGTGAGTTGATCGTTTAAGAATATAAAAATAGTTATATAGTTGATGCATGATAATTTAGATTTAACACCTTTCTCCGTGAATCGATACTTTTCTTACTCTGTACTACTTGTTGACCTATGTATGCTTGCATGAGTTAGAGTCCTTTTGGTTAGACTAGAAAGGAGGCAACAAGTATGACACATTCCATGACTCGAGTTTAATCTAGGATGTAAGGTTAAAAGGATTAAATTACATTGAAACATTGGTCACGAAAAGGTTGCATCGAATCATCGATCTTATTATTACTTGGGTAGCAGTGATGTATTACTAGATGCCACTCACTGTTTATAATTTTATAATATGATTTTAAATTTATTACCAACGTAATAATAACCTATAGGGTCACACACTTAGATCATAATTTAAAGGGAATTAATTTAAATTGTAAGGATTTAAATATGTCTACATGATTGATAGTATTTAAATTACGAATTTAAATAATAAGATAATTTGTATATATGTTTATTAATTAAGTAAGACTTAATTAAGATATAATATATTTCAGATTTTATAATTGAATTATGTTTTGATTAATTCTTTTGGACTGTTATATATACGATATATCAGCCATTTTGTGGAGAGTATCATAAACCTAAAAACCCTAACCGCTCTTAGAGAGAGACTAGAGATGAAAAGTTTCAAAAATCCTTATCCTTGGTGGCTAGTCTGCGTCGCTTTTCTTCGCAGGATCGTGTGACGATTCATGAGGACATCCGTGTAGATCTGCAGTAGAGGCAGATTAGTTGGATTACGTTGTAGATTCGAAGCCGTTTTAGAATATTCTATAATCGGTATAAAATCCTAACCACTGAATTAATATGTTTTCGCATGGATCCTGTTTTAGGGTTTCAGAATTGTCTTTGAAATTTTAAATTCCGTTGTGTTTTATGTGCCGAAATCCCAACAAGAAGAGCAGGGTGGGAATGACAGGCGGTCGTGGAACAAAGGGATACAACAATTCAAGATTTTGCTACCTGATATGCGATGCTTGAACAGAAGCTCTCTTTGGCAGAGTATATGATAATAGAGCTGAAATCTAAGAATGCAAATGTCAAAGATCATCTGAAAGAAGAAACAACTGAACGAGTGAGAATGGAGGATGCATGGGTAAAAGCCGCACGACACGTTGATATTGTAGAAAGAGAAGTCTGATCCAAGAAGGCTAAAATAGATGATATGTATTTCTCTTTTTGGATAACAATTGGGAGAACTTAACATCGAGTTTTGAATTACCATGTATAGAGCGGTCAACCCCAAATTGATATGGATCGAAGATTAATTATTCCGATCATGGATCAGGAGTACGACGAAGCAGTTGAAGGTGGAATATGCCCTATAGCAAAGTCAAGTCCAGCGGTAATAATGACACCAAAGGCTGTCCCGGACAAGTCAAAGTCGGTAGTTTAAGTGAGAGCATTTTTTGTAACTTTCCAAAAAGCAAGGAACCCGAACGAAGTTATCACGGGTAAACTAATCATAAACTCTTGTGAAGGCTATTTGGATAAAGAAGTTAATTACAAAACTTGGAGTGGTTTGTATTTAAGGATCAGTGTTGTAGACACTCAAAATTTTGCCTTTCTTTTACTAACTATGGAAGGAGGGTGTTGAGTGGGTTTCATACCTGCGAATCGGTTACTTTTCAAATCTAAGTCTTTGCTTCTTTGGGTATTTTTAGGAGCATTATACTTATTTTTGTTGTTTTTGTGAAGGGATAGAGTGTGTGTATGAGAACAGGGAAATTAAGACAAAATGAGAAAAGTCAGCCTAAAGTGAACATGTTCGTCGGGGTGCAGATTTCATGCTCTAAATACGCGCTGGGGCGCATGTTCACCGAGGTGAGAAATCTAAGAGGAAAACTTTGCCAGGGTGACAAACGCGACAGAAGACTTAAAGTTTCCTTGTTCAAATATGATTTTGGAGATTTTTGGGTGAAGATTTGGGATGCGTTTTGGTAAGACAGAGGAGGCTTATACAGGGGTAGAGTCGACTTTATAGCAAAATATTATTCATCATGATTAGGAGGAAGACCTAGTTTGACATGACGGGTTGGAGAGTGGAGAGAGAGGCCATCACGTCGAACACAAGGTGAACGTGAGGAAGAGAAGCACTTCATAATTATAGATTTTATTCTCTTCCTTCATCGTTAATCTTGTATTCAGGATGTTACTCTTTATGTGGATTTTGGTTGCTATTCGATTATGTTGAACTAATTTTCTATTTAAGTCTACGATGGATCTTTTTTTATAACGAAGATTGACATGCTTCTATATTAATTCATTGAGATTATTTCCAGATTTGTCTACTATGGTTTATGCTTAATTAATGAATTGCTTGATCACTAATTACTTGATAATCCATATGAACTCGAGAGATGGAGTATGGATTTAGACCTAATCATAGTAGCGCATAACACCCCAAATTCGGGTTTCCTAACCTCAAATTCGGTGTTCACGATACTCAACAACAAACATACTTACTAACTAATGCGGAAGAATAAAAATACATTGTTTATCATAATAGTAATAAAGTCTTACAATCATAGTCCCAACCTTAACTTAAACCGTACTCTTAATACTATAAAGAGTTTATATAACCAAATAACATTTAAAATAAACTAGTACATAAGCCTTCTCAAACATCTACTTTTGAACCTTCCCTTTTCATTTGTCCCCTTTGGACGTTTCTGCCTTAACTGAAATAAATGTCATGATATAGCAAGGGTAAGTAACTAATTTTCTTAGCAAGTTTATACACAAGGGAGATATATCATGATTAGAAAGAAGTTTCCCTTTCAATGTTCAACAACAGTATAAACTTGTGAAGGAACATGAATTAATAGTGAACAGCTGAATATTTTAGTAATTGAGATTTCACAATCAAAGCAAACGTTGCAAGTGTACACGATCCAACAAGTAATAGAGTGATAAGATAGAGTGTCGATCCCACGTAGAAATTCTAATTAATAAATTCCAACTACTAGCACTATATCAATTCAATTTTATTTAAACAACCATAAACCGTGATTTTTCAATAAAGAAAATTAAATTAAACAAACAATTAAAAGAAATTAATCTAAAAGAAAGCAAATAATCAAAACTAAAAATTGTTTGAGTTCAGATAAATAAGGATTAAGACTCCAATATCCCCAATTATGAACTATAAATCAATTATCCAATTATCCCAATTATTATGCCTACTGAATTGTTAACAGGAATTCTCAAATGCCAAAAGTCCTTTTCCAAGTGATCAATTGCCTTCTATTTAATCCAGATTAATCTTGCTATATTCCTATGCAAAACAATTGAATTAAACTCTTTTCAATCCCAATTCCTTATGTGTTACATGCGGTGAACAGATATTTCCATTCAATTCACAAACCTAATTATTCACTTTGCAAATAACTAAGTCACATGTCACCATGCCCAGTTCTAACCCTAGAATTCCTCTTTCAATTCCTTCTAGAGTAACAAGGTAATTATTGGCCAGATAATTAATCAATCAGCACAAAGCAAGATGAACAATTCACTTCAACATAAATAATCGAAATAAATCAAATAATTAATTCATAGCCATAAAAGGTTCAATTGGAATCTTAATTAAAGAAATTAGTTCATAGCAAAAATTAAAACCAACAATCTTTTGCAAATCATCCTTAAAGAATTACACAAATTAAAAGAATGAAGAAGAAGAAAAACTCCAAGTAGAATCCTTCAAATTCTCCTCTTGCCTCCTTGATCAATCTCCAATTGTGTAGATTAGTTTCCTACTACAATGTAAATAAACCTTATATACTCCACTCATCCCAACTCTAGCAATCCAAATCCAAATTGCTTCAAACAACCTCCAATTGTGTAGTCAAAGCAAAAGTCAACGTCGATCCCGTCATTGATCGATTTCCCACCACCAAAGGTTCTTGGCGCGGGGATTAGTATTGAGTATAAGCGCCCGTTGCAAGTCTTTGAAAAGTGCAAAAAATTACTATTATGCCCTTTTCAAATCAAATTCCCCAATCTGTCCCTCACAACTCCCAAATCAGCATAAGAACACATAAACACAAAATGAATCTAAATCCCTTGAGAATACAATAAATTAAGCCCAAATATATCCAATTCATGGGTATATAACCCAATCATCAAATACCCCCAAACTTAAATCATTGCATGTCCTCAAGCAACAAAACACAAGACACAAAAACAACCATGAAAATGCAAACTATCTATATGTCCTTAATTCCAGCAATCCAATAGCACACATATATTCATAGGCCTTAGAAAAATCACATAAACATGCTAATACATCATGTTAAAATAGATCAATAATACCTCAACAATCAACAAATCTAAATATGTTATTACTGATATTGTGAGTGTGTGTTCAACAACCATGCTAACCAATAACGAGCAAAAACAAGAAAGATAATAGCTTTCTTTGAAGACATCATATAGAATAAACTTGAGAACTCATCAAATACACTTGATTCAACTGAAATCAAACAATCACCAAAGTCCAGGGGTCAAAAAGGAATACTTATGCTTTTTTTTATACGGGGGCTTTTTGCACTTTTCCCACTTTATTATATTTTTTTCTTCCTTTTTTTTCCTTTTTTTTTCTCATGACTATGCATCATTATTCCTTTAGGCTTTTCAATTGTTACCTTAACGAGCTTTCGACCAACGACTCCCAAGCCATTAAGACCTTAGGGCGCTAGGTGTAGAGACAATCCTCTGCTTACTTACTTACTCAAGTAACAAAGGCCACAAAACTAGACAAGCATGCCATGGTGTTTATTATATTTTTTTTAAAGCTTATATACTCCAAATATTTTTCCCCCAAACTTGAGTTTATGTCTAAATTCAGCCTTCACTAGCTATTCAAATTATTCCTTCATTTCACTAGCATTCATCCTTTAGAACTCTATTATCTATCCATTTAAACTATCATAGCCAACATGGTCATTTTTCAAAACGTGTTATCCTTATAATATCAGTGTCAAACAGATAAAGATTTAAATCATGTCAAGAAAATCATATCACTGACTCAACAATCCTTACTAGACTTGTTCATGCAATTTTAATTTCATCATTGGCCCCAAACATACGTACTATCAAAGGCTGGAATTAACATGCAATCCTAAAATGCAACACTTAATTACAATAAAAATCCAAATTAAAACCATTAACAATCTAATAATTCAAAATAAAAATTAACTACCCCCAAACTTAACAAGAGCAATGTCCTCATGCGAAAGATAAAACAATATAAAATGAGAGGACTTCCTTGATGAGCTTATTCCTCGGTGGAGCATCCTCATCCTCGCTCATCTCTTGATCGTAAGGGGAAACACAGCGAGAATCAGGAGTAGCAGGGAATCAAGCTAAGAGTAACGCCTGAGTACAATTGGGCATGCATGGCATTCTCGAGCGATAAATTAATTCGACCATATATTTGTAGATGACATCTTGACGCTCGAAGAGCGGACATTCTGAGATTCAATATTGTAAAACCATCCGTCTATTTCGCACTGGACCGCTTCGGGAACCACACCACGGTGAGCTGCGGAGGAAGGGCCATAAGTAGGTGGAGCTTGAGGTGGTGGAGCTTGAGAAGCTTCAACTTGGGGAATTATGAAACCCAATCCCCTAGGGTGGTTTGCCCCACCTGTCCACACTTTATACCTGCTTATCAACTTATGGTCCAAAACTGGCATAGGCGTTTGAATCATCTCGTCTGATTTCCATTTGACCCCAAACTTAGCACACAAGACGCAAATGAGAGATGAATGGGGTAAACCTCCTGTGGTCCCTCCTCGTGACGCTCTGAGAATAGACTGCTGGATAAGGTGGCCAACATCAATTTTTAGGCCTTGAATGATTGAATATAGCAAAACAACCCTCTCTTTGGTGACATGGCTCACATGTGTGCATGGCATGAGTTTAGCGCAAATGAAAGCATACCACGCCTTTCCATATATAGACCGAGGTTAGATAGTGGAAAGGTCATGCCGCCTGCATTCATGCAATGTCCATGTGGTGCCCGGGTTGACAAAGCTCATGAATTATCTTCTCATAGTCCGCCCATCACTCACAAGTCTTGCATACTCGCTGTTCAAATTCCTCTAATGGCGCTTGATAGCACCCGCTTATGTCCTCGCCACCAATTTCAATAGTTTTACCCTCACAAACACCCCCCATAGTGGAAATGCTCAAGCACGTTGGCGTAGAACTCCTCGACAAGCGCAATCACGGTCGGATCAAGCGGTGAGTGAAACCAATTCCTCTCGGCTATCATAACCGCCAAGTCCCCATCCTTTGATTGATCGGTCTCAAACCGCGTTCTAGGACTAGTGAGCGTGTAGCCATGCGATTATATCGTTCTTGAGCCATGACAACGACAAAAAATGCGGTACCGTCGAATTTTGGAGGTGGAGTCGAAGCGGTTCCTAAACCTTCGCCGCGTTGACGATTGGAAGCCATGTAAAAAATTCGCACGTAAAGACATACACATGTATTAGCTTTGGACATAATTCTAGTTAGGATACCCACATTCATTGATAATACCCCAAACTTCATAATATATGTGTACGCTGAGTATAAATGTTGGGGTGGCATCACACATAATAGCATGAAACTTCACAAGTGTACCGATTAAGCATGTATTCTTCTTTACTTCTATAATTGGCAAAAGAAACACGAGATATACCCAAAATATTTGTTATGTAAAGCAAAATGCTCCATGTATGCATCAAGTCGGTTAAGCACTCAGCCACAATAGCTATTAATATGTGTGACAGTAGGCCTATACTATTGTGGTGGCGCGATGGCAAGTAGATACAGTGTGTGGATATGAAGATATGTGCGAATTTAACCATTAGCATTGAGTCAGGAAATTTATCAAACACCTTATGGGCAACCCATAAATTGCTTTGAATCACACTAGTTTTCTAACAATTCATGCCTCTAGTATTCAATAACCACATATGTATGAATTCTCCAATCAAAAGTGAGTCATCTATGTGCAATAATTGATATTCAAGATTAGAAGAATGAAAATCCTGCTCTAGATGTAGGAGAATGTAGATCAAGATGAATATTAACTCACCAATCACACCATTAACAAGGTTTGTTTCATAATAATTTGAATGTAATTCAAGACATACCTTTGAAGATGATCGTGAGAGATGAAAATTGCTTTGCAAAAAGAAATTCCAATGTGATATATGGAGTTGCGTTTTGGTTTTGGGAGTTATATGAAGGTTAAAATCGCCACTGATGAGGAGGTCAAACATGGGTAGAAGTTGGAATGGTTGGAGTTGAAACCGTGTAGTTGAACTCAAGTAGGAGTCTGATACTCATCCTCATTCACTGAGGTCGGGTGCCGAGAATTGGTCTTGTTAGAGCGTCGGAGGCACTTATAGTAAGATGAGGCGATATCGAGGGCTAGACTGATAGAGGGCGCTGGAAAAGACTCATGATAGAGCGTGGGGTACTGGACTTTGTTTTTCGATTCTGCTTTGTAGCGTCGGGGCGCTGAGTTCCTTTGCTTTGGTAGCGCCGGGGCGCTGGGCTACTATTGAGAATACTGCATGTGCGCACCGGGGCACTGAAAATGGCTTGCTTATGCATGCCGGGGCGCTGGCAGTGCTCCTTAAACTTTTTGTTTTGTTCCTATTTTGACTTCCCTGATGAAACAAAATTTGAAGATGATTGTTAGCATAAGAGGATCTACTATTAGCTAAAGAACACAATTAAATAAATAAAATGAAGAAAAATTAAGATGAATTAACACAGAATACTAAAACTTGTGGGGTTGCCTCCCCATAGCACTTTGTTTATAGTCGTCAGCCGGACTTTCCTTTGATCCTTAGATGTTCACTGGGTCGGAGAGGTACATGACCGTGGAATGCCGTTCGATGGATCCACTCCAATAATGTTTGAGTTGTTGACCGTTAACCTTGAATGTTCGTTTTGAATTAGGTTCTTCGACTTCGATATTTTCGTGTGAAGCGACAGATATAATCACGAACGGCCCGGACCAACGAGATTTAATTTCCCAGGAAATAACCACAAACGTGAGTTGAAGAGTAATACTTGTTGGCCCGGTTCAAATGTCCGATCAAGAATTTTCTTATCATGCCAGGCTTTGACTTTCTCCTTGTAGAGTTTTGCGTTCTCATAAGCATTGAACCAAAATTCATCCATCTCGTTTAACTGCAGTAACCTTTTCTCACCAGCTGCTTGTAGATCAAAATTAAGTTTCCGAATGGCCCAGTGTGCACTTGTGTTCTAGTTCAACCGGGAGATGACACGCCTTTCCGTAGACCATTCGATAAGGTGACATGCCGATCGGATTCTTATATGCTATTCGATATGCCCATAGAGCATCGTCAAGACGCAAAGACCAATCTTTTCGTGACGGATTGACCACCTTTTCCAGAATTCGCTTGACCTCCCTATTCGAGACCTCCGCTTGACCATTGGTTTGCGGATGATACGCGGCTGCAATTTTATGACGAACCCCATACTTCACAAGCAATTTAGTAAACTGCTTATTACAGAAATGAGTTCCCTCATCACTTATTATCGCCCTTGGCATCCCAAATCGTGTGAAGATGTTTTTCTTTAAGAATCGGAGGACGACGTTGGCATCATTCGTGGGTAAAGCTGCGACTTCTACCCATTTGGACACGTAATCGACCGCCAACAGAATATATTGATTATTAAAGGAAGATGGGAAAGGTCCCATAAAGTCGATTCCCCACACGTCGAACAGTTCAACCTCCAAAATTGTGTTGAGTGGCATTTCATTGTGCTTGGAGATATTACCTACTCGTTGGCACCGATCACACTTCAGCACATAGAGATACGCATCCTTGAATAGCGAAGGCCAGAAAAATCCTGATTGTAACACCTTGGTCATTGCTCGATCATCCGATAATAATGGCCTCCATAATCTGATGAGTGGTAATGACCTAGTATGCTGCCCATCTCTTCATGTGGCACACAACGTCTAATCATTTGATCCGCACAAGCCTTAAACAGAAATGGTTCGTCCCAATAGTATTGCTTCACGTCGTGGAGGAATTTCTTTCGTTGTTGTGAGTTCAAATCCGGTGGTAACACCTTAGCAACCACGTAATTCACGTAATCTGCATACCATGGTAATATTGGGGTTACTCGGAGAAGTTGTTCATCCGAAAATTTCTCATTGATCATTATGTTGTCTTTATTCTGAACCTCCACGTTTTCCAACCGAGAAAGATGATCCGCCACCTGATTTTTGGTACCTTTTCTATCCCGGATCTCCAAATCAAATTCTTGCAGCAACAATACCCATCGTATTAACCTGCGGTTTGGCATCCTTCTTCTCAATCAAATACTTAATGGCAGAATGATCAGTATAAACGATTACCTTGGTCCCAATGAGATATGCTCTAAATTTGTCGAAGGCAAACACAACTGCAAGTAATTCTTTTTCGGTGGTTGTGTAGTTCAACTGGGCATCTGTCAACGTCTTGCTGGAATAGTAGATTGTGTGAAAAATCTTGTCGTGACGTTGTCCCAATACTGCTCCAACTGCGTAGTCACTGGCGTCGCACATCAATTCGAACGGTAAAGACCAATCGGGCGCCACAATAATTGGAGCAGAGACCAACTTCTTCTTTAATACCTCAAATGCCTCGATACATGACTGATCCATCTTGAAAGGCACGTCTTTCTCCAACAGGGAACATAAGGGTTTTGAAATTTTGGAGAAATCTTTAATGAAGCGTCTATAGAAACCCGCATGTCCCAAGAAGCTCCGGATTCCCTTCACAGATGATGGAGGAGGTAATTTCTCAATTGTCTCAATCTTCGCTTTGTCCACCTCTAACCCTGCTGCAGAAACCTTATGCCCCAAAATAATCCCTTCTTTCACCATAAAGTGACATTTTTCCCAGTTAAGAACCAGATTAGTCTCCACGCATCGCTTCAACACTAAAATCAGATTTTTCAAACATAAATCAAAGCTATCATCAACACGAAAAAGTCATCCATAAATACCTCCAAATTCTGTTCGACCATATCGGAGAAGATCGCCATCATGCACCGTTGAAAGGTTGTCGGTGCATTACATAACCCCAAAAGACATACGCCGAATGCAAACGTACCGTAGGGGCATGTGAATGTAGTTTTCTCTTGATCCTCCGGTGCTATGGCAATTTGATTATACCCAGAATATCCATCCAAGAGACAGTAGAACTGATGTCCCGCTAGCCTATCCAACATTTGATCAATGAACGGCAAGGGGAAGTGATCCTTGCGAGTGGCTTTATTCAGCTTGCGGTAGTCCATACACACTCTCCATCCTATAACTGTTCTAGTAGGGATGAGCTCATTAGCTTCATTCTTCACCACTGTCATACCCCCTTTTTTGGTACGCGCATGCATGAGACTCACCCATGAACTGTCCGAGATTGGGTAAATAATGCCGGCATCCAACCATTTTATGATCTCCTTTTTCACCACATCCTTCATAATGGGATTTAGCCTTCTTTGCATCTCAATGGTTGGTTTTGCCCCCTCTTCCATTAAAATCTTATGCATACAATATGATGGACTAATTCCCTTAATATCTGTTATAGTCCACCCAATTGTTGTTTTGAACTCCCAGAGACCCGTGTAGCATTTCTCCTTTTTGTGTGTCGCTTAACTCCGTCGAAACAATAACTGGTAGGGTAGCATCTTTTCCCAAGTAGGCATACTGCAGATGGGATGGTAGCGGTTTTAGTTCCAACACCGGTGGCTCTTCTATCGAGGGTTTGAACTTTTTACCTTCCGTTTCGGGCCTATCAAGGGTGTCGAATGATTGATTGGTTTTCCGGAAGATAGATGATGTATCTAGCCATTTGACATACTCCACGTCATCTTCAATACCATCTTCGTCCATCCCGAGCAAAATGGATTCAAGCGGGTCCTCCGAATAATTTCCACTGAGCTTGTGATTAACCAATTCCTCCATGATATCAACCCGCAAACATTCACCTTTTTCTTTCGGATAAGACATTGACTTAAAAACATTAAAGGTGACCTGTTGATCTTCAACTCGCATCGTCAATTCTCCTTTTTGCACATCAATCAATGTTCTACCCGTTGCTAAGAATGGTCGCCCAAGAATGATTGGGATTTCGCTATCCACTTCACAATCCAAGATAAAGAAATCCGCGGGGAAGATGAATTTATCCACTTTAACTAAAACATCCTCAACAATACCTCGTGGATATGTAACCGATCGATCCGCCAACTGCAAACTGATATTTGTCGGTCGTGGAGCCTGAAGTCCAAACTGGCTGTAGACGGATAATGGCATCAAATTTATACTGGCCCCCAAATCACACAATGCTCGACCCAAAACCGATTTCCAATTTCACATGGTATATTAAAGCTACCTGGATCCTTAAGCTTCGGTGGTAACTTATTCTGAATAATCGCGTTGCATTCTTCGGTCAATGCCACTGTTTTGAACTCACCCACTTTCTTCTTCCTCGACAAAACCTCCTTCATAAACTTGGCGTAACTCGGCATTTGTTCCAAGGCTTTGGCAAAGGGGATGTTGATATGCAGTTTTTTGAAAATATCCAAGAATCGTGAAAACTGCTTATCCAACTTGGATTTCTGAAACCTCTGCGGATACGGTATGGGAGGCATTGTGATGGTTGGTTCCGGTTCTTTCTGCTCTAAGGTCTCATCTTGACGTTTTCTGGTGTCCACAACTTCCTCTGTTTCACTTTTTGCGTTGTCCCTCTTTTCCCTATCCGTGACTGTCTCTTGCAAATCCTTTCCACTTCAGAGAAATTACTGACCTTTACAATGCTCATCTCTCTGCCCGAATTTTTCTCTGTGTCACTCGGAAGTGTTCCAAGTGGTCGTTTACTAAGTGCATGTGCTATCTGCCCCACTTGATTTTCCAGATTCTTGATCGACGCACCTTGGCTTTGCATATTCAACTCCATTTGATTAATTTTTTTTTCTTGTTCCTCGTTCTTTTTTTCAGTAGCCCTAATGAATTTTTCCAAGGCTTCCTCCCAACCTGATTTCTTCTCTGGTTGTTGTGTCTGATTTTGAAATCCGGATGTGTTTTGTTGTCTCGGCACTTGAGCTTGAGCTTGATTGTTACTCCATGAAAACCCCGGATGATTTCTCCAACCCGGATTATATGCGTTTTGATTCGGGTAAGGTTGGGTAGATCGATTATAGCTCCCTACGAACTGAGATGATTCAGAATTTATGGCACATTGATCCGTAGCATGACCCCCAAAACATAATTCACAAACCATTGCTACCCTGTTGTGTGGATTGTGGACGCCATGTTTCCACTTGCTTAGCTATTATGGCCACTTGTCTTTGCTAATGTTGTCATCATCGCATCTACGCCAAACTTTCCTTGTGTTTTTTTGAGGGTTAGACCTCGTCATGGGCCACTGATAGTTGTTGGTGGCCATTGTCTCTAACAACTGATATGCCTCATCAAAACTCTTAGACATGATCGCTCCCCCTACTGCTGCATCAATACTGGCCCTCGTGGACGCGTGCAAACCATCACAAAATATCCCTAACTGCATCCACTGCGGAATTCCGTGATGAGGGCACTTACGGAGCATATCCTTAAATCTTTCCCACGCCTCATATAATGATTCTGAGTCAAACTGTGCGAAGGTGTGAATATCGTTCCGTAGTTTTGCCGACTTCGCTGGTGGGAAAAACTTAGCTAGAAATTTTTGAGCTAAGTCGTCCCAAGTTGTGATTGAGCCAGGAGGCAAAGAATGTAGCCAACTTCACGCTTTATCTTTCAAGGTAAACGGGAACATCCTCAACCTTGTAGCATCTTCCGATACATTGTTGAATTTGAAGGTGTCGCAAACTTCCAAGAAACTTAAGATATTCTCATTAGGATCATCTATCGAACTACCCCCAAACTAACATGTATTCTGTAGCATCTGAATTGTTCCCGGTTTGATCTCGAAGCTATTTGCATTGATTGTTGGCCTCCTAATACTCGACTGTATATCCGTGACATTCGGCATGGCATAGTCCCTAAGCGATTTCTGGTCGTTCCCTGCCATGTTCACTGGAATTTCTTGTTATGCCAGTTCTTCTTCCACAGGTGACACTTCGCACTAGTCATTGCGCAATTTTCGGAACTTCCTTTCAATATCGTCATGTATAAGGAAAAAGTTCCTTTTTTGCCCTTGATCTAGTGTGCATACACTCGCAAAGAATTCTTGCAAATACAAGAAGAAAACTAAGTAACGTTTAAATTAAGACCGAATTGATTATAACTAATATGGAATTAATATTAATAAAGAGTTCCCCAGCAGCGGCGCCAAAAACTTGTTGGTTGATTTCACAATCAAGGCAAACGTGCACGGTCAACAAGTAATAGAGTGATAAGATAGAGTGTCGATCCCACAGAGAATTCTAATTAATAAATTCCAACTACTAGCACTATATCAATTCAATTTTATTTAAACAACCATAAACCGTGATTTTTTGAATATAAAGAAAACTAAATTAAACAATTAAAAGAAATTAATCTAAAAGAAAGCAAATAAACAAAACTAAAATTTGTTTGAGTTCGGATAAATAAGGATTAAGACTCCAATATCCCCAATTATGAACTATAAATCAATTATCCAATTATCCCAATTATTATGCCTACTGAATTGTTAACAGGAATTCTCAAATGCCAAAAGTCCTTTTCCAAGTGATCAATTGCCTTCTATTTAATCCAGATTAATCTTGATATATTCCTATGCAAAACAATTTAATTAAACTCTTTTCAATCCCAATTCCTTATGTGTTACATGCGGTGAACATATATTTCCATTCAATTCACAAACCTAATTATTCACTTTGCAAATAACTAAGTCACATGTCACCATGCCCAGCTTCTAACCCTAGAATTCTCTTTTCAATTCCTTCTAGAGTAACAAGGTAATTATTGGCGAGATAATTAATCAATCAGCACAAAGCAAGATGAACAATTCACTTCAACATAAATAATCGGAATAAATCAAATAATTAATCCATAGCCATAAAAGGTTCAATTGGAATCTTAATTAAAGAAATTAGTTCATAGCAAAAATTAAAACCAACAATCTTTTGCAAATCATCCTTAAAGAATTACACAAATTAAAAGAATGAAGAAGAAAAAAAACTCCAAGTAAAATCCTTCAAATTCTCCTCTTGCCTCCTTGATCAATCTCCAATTGTGTAGATTAGTTCCCTACTTCAATGTAAATAAACCTTATATACTCCACTCATCCCAACTCTAGCAATCCAAATCCAAATCAACTTCAAACAAACCTCCAATTGTGCAAATCAAAGCAAAAAATCAACGCGTCCGGGTCAATCGAATTTCTCCCCAGTAGCCCGTATGGCTGATTAAGTCTTGAGTATAGAGCCCCATGTTGGGTGTGCAAAAAATTACTATTATGCCCTTTTCAAATTTCAAATTCCCCAATCATCCCCTACAACTCCCAAATCACATATAAAACACATAAACACAAAGAAAAATGAATCTAAATACCTTGAGAATACAATAAATTAAGCCCAAATATATCCAATTCATGGGTATATAACCCAATCATCAAATACCCCAAACTTAAATCGTTGCATGTCCTCAAGCAACAAAACACAAAGAACACAAAAAACTAAACAACCATGCAAATGCAAACTATCTATATGTCCTTAATTCCAGCAATCCAATAGCACACATATATTCATAGGCCTCAGAAAAATCACATAAACATGCTAATACATCATGTTAAAACAGATCAATAATACCCCAACAATCAACAAATCTAAATCATTATTATCGATATTGTGAGTGTGTGTGTTCAACAACCATGCTAACCAATGAAAAGCAAAATATGAAAGATAATAAATTTCTTTGAAGGCATCATACATTATAAACTTGAGAACTCATCAAATAAACTTGATTCAACCTGAAATCAAACAATCACCAAAGTCCGAGGGGTCAAAATGGAATACTTATGCTTTTTTTTTAATATGGGGGGCTTTTTGCACTTTTCCCACTTTATTTTTTTTTTTTTTTTTTTCTCATGACTATGCATTGTCTTATTCCTTAGGCTTTTCAATGTTACCTTAACGAGCTTTCACCAATGACTCCCAAGCCATTAAGACCTTAGGGCGCTTAGTGTGTAGACACAATCCTCTCGGGCTTACTTACTCAAGTAACAAAGGCCACAAAACTAGATAAGCTTGCCACGGTGTTTATTATATATATATATTTTTTAAAGCTTATATACTCCAAATATTTTTCCCCAAAAGTTGAGTTTATGTCTAAATTCAGCCTTCACTAGCTATTCAAATTATTCCTTCATTTCACTAGCATTCATCCTTTAGAACTCTATTATCTATTCATTTAAACTATCATAGCCAACATGGTCATTTTTCAAAATGTGCTATCCTTATAATATCAGTGTCAAACAGATAAATATTTAAATCATGTCAAGAAAATTATATCACTGACTCAACAATCCTTACTAGACTTGTTCATGCAATTTTAATTTCATCATTGCCCCCAAACATACATCTTACTATCAAAATTTTGGAATTAACATGCAATCCTAAAATGCAACACTTAATCACAATAAAAATCCAAATTAAAACCATTAACAATCTAATAATTCAAAATAAAAATGAACTACCCCCAAACTTAACAAGAGCAATGTCCTCATGCGAAAGATAAAACAATATAAAACAGAGGACTTCCCTGATGAGCTTATTCCTCAGGTGGAGCATCCTCATCCTCGCTCATCTCTTGATCGAAGGAAACACAAGCGAGAATGGGAGCAATGGGAGGCGGCTGGAGTATAACTTACGAGATGCAGTTGGGCGTGCGTGGCATTTTGAAAGCGAAAATTGGTGTCGACCAAATATTTGTAGATGACATCTTGACGTTCTGAAAGACGGACATTCTGAGATTCAATATTGTAAAACCATCCGTCTATTTCGCGCTGGACCGCTTCGGGAACCACACCACGGTGAGCTGCGGAGGAAGGGCCATAAGTAGGTGGAGCTTGAGGTGGTGGATCTTGAGAAGCTTCAACTTGGGGAATTATGAAACCCAATCCCCTAGGGTGGTTTGCCCCACCAGTCTACACTTTATACCTGCTTATCAACTTATGGTCCAAAACTGGCATAGGCATTTGAATCATCTCGTCTGATCTCCATTTGACCCCAAACTTAGCAGACGAGACGCAAATAAGAGACGGATGGGGTAAACCTCTTGTGGTCCCTCCTCGTGACGCTCTGAGAATATACTGCTGGATAAGGTGGCCAACATCAATTTTTAGCCCTTAAATGATTGAATATAGCAAAACAGCCCTCTCTTTGGTGACATGGCTCATATGTGTGCATGGCATGAGTTTAGCGCAAATGAAAGCATACCACGCCTTTCCATATAGACTGAGGTTAGATAGTGGAAAGGTCATGCTTCCCCATTCATGCAATGTCCATGTGGTGCCCGGTTGACAAAGCTCGCGAATTATCTTCTCATAGTCCAGCCTATCACTCACAAGTCTTGCATACTCGTCATTCAGTCCCTCTAATGGCAGTTGATAGCACCTGTTTATGTCCTCGTCGCCAATTTCAATAGTTTTACCCCTCACAAACACCCCATAGTGGAAATGCTCGGGCACGTTGGCGTAGAACTCCATGACAACTGTAATCACGGTTGGATCAGGCTGGGCGATGAGTGTGAACCAATTCCTCTAGGCTATCATAACTGCCAAATCCCCATCCTTTGATTAATCGGGTCTGAAACCGCGTTTTGGGACTAGTGAGCGTGTAGCCATGCGGTTATAGCGTTCTTGAGCCGCGACACTGACAAAATGGCGGCTGTCGAATTTTGGAGGTGGAGTCGAAGCGGTTCCTGAACCTTCACCGCGTTGACGCTTGGAAGCCATTTTAAAATTCTGCACGTAAAGACATACACATATATTAGCTTTGGACATAATTCTAGTTAGGATACCCGCATTCATGATAATACCCCAAACTTCATAATATATGTGTACGTTAAGTATAGTGTTGGGGGTGGCATCACACATAATAGCATGAAACTGCACAAGTGTACCGATTAAACGCATGTATTCTTCAACTTTTATAATTGGCAAAAGAAACACGAGATATGCCCAAAAAATTTGTCATGTAAAGCAAAATGCTCCATGTATGCATCAAGTTGGTTAAGCACTCGGCCACAATAATGATTAATATGTGTGACAGTAGGTCTATACTATTGTGGTAGCGCGATGGCAAGTAGATACAGTGTGTTGATATGGAGATATGTGTGAATTTAACCATTAGCATTGAGTCAGGCAATTTATCGAACACCTTATGGGAAACCCATAAATTGCTTTGAATCACACTAATTTTTTAACAATTCATGCCTCTAGCATTCAATAACCACATATGTATGAATTCTCCAATCAAAAGTGAGTCATCTATGTGCAATAATTGATATTCAAGATTAGAAGAATGAAAATCCTGCTCTAGATGTAGGAGAATGTAGATCAAGATGAATATTAACTCACCAATCACACCATTAACAAGGTTTGTTTCACAATAATTTGAATGTAATTCAAGACATACCTTTGAAGATGATCATGAGAGAAGAAAATTTCTTTGTAAAAAGAAATTACAATGTGATATGTGGAGTTGTGTTTTGGTTTTGGGAGTTATATGAAGGTTAAAAATTAGTTACCAGATGAGGAGGTAAAACGTGGGTAGAAGTTGGAATGGTTGGAGTTCAAACCGTGTAGTTGAACTCAAGTAGGAGTTTGATATTCATCCTCGTGTGAAGGTAGCTGAGAATTGGTCTTGTTAGAGAGTGTCAAGGTATTTGTTAGGCGATGGGCGATATCGAGGGCTAAGCGTCGGTATTGGAAAAGACTTGTGATAAAAGCGCCGGTATTGGACTTTGTTTTCGATTACCAGGTAGCACCGGTATTGAGTTCCTTTGCTTTGGTAGCTCTGGTATTTTGAGCTCTTTATTGAGAATCTGCGTACGCGCATGGGAGCCTCGAAAATGGCTTGCTTATGCATCTTAGGGCCGACAGTGTTCCTTAAACTTTTTGTTTTGTTCTATTTCGACTTCCACGATGAAATGAAATTTGAAGATGATTGTTAGCATAAGAAGATCTACTATTAGCTAAAGAACACAATTAAATAAATAAAATGAAGAAAAATTAAGATGAATTAACACAGAATACTAAAACTTGTGGGGTTGCCTCCCCATAGCGCTTTGTTTATAGTCATCAGCCGAACTTTCCTTTGATCCTTAGATGTTAACTGGGTCAGAGAGGTACATGACCGTGGAATGCTGTTCGATGGATCCACTCCAGTAATGCTTAAGTCGTTGACCATTCACTTTAAATTTGTGTTTTGAATTCGGTTCCTCGACTTCAATATTTTCCTGTGGAGCGACAGATATAATCACGAACGGCCCGGACTAACAAGATTTCAATTTCCCAAGAAATAACCGCAAACGTGAGTTGAAGAGTAATACTTGTTGGCCCGGTTCAAATGTCCGATCAAGAATTTTCTTATCATGCTAGGCTTTGACTTTCTCCTTGTAGAGTTTTGCGTTCTCATAAGCATTGAACCGAAATTCATCCATCTCGTTTAACTGCAGTAACCTTTTCTCACTAGCTGCTTGTAGATAAAAATTAAGTTTCCGAATGACCGAGTGTGCACTGTGTTCTAGTTTAACCGGGAGATGACACACCTTTCTGTAGACCATTCGATAAGGTGACATGCCGATCGGATTCTTATATGCTGTTCGATATGCCGATAGAGCATCGTCAAGACGCAAACACCAATCTTTTAGTGATGGATTGACCACCTTTTCTAGAATTCGCTTGACCTCCCTATTCGAGACCTCCGCTTGACCATTTGTTTGGGGATGATACGCGACTGCAATTTTATGACGAACCCTATACTTCACAAGCAATTTAGTAAACTACTTATTATAGAAATGAGTTCCCTAATCACATATTATTGCCCTTGGGGTCCCAAATCGTGTGAAGATGTTTTTCTTTAAGAATCGGAGGATGACGTTGGAATAATTCATGGGTCCCATTTGGACACGTAATCGACCGCCAACAGAATATATTGATTATTAAAGGAAGATGAGGAAGGTCCCATAAAGTCGATTCCCCACACGTCGAATAGTTCAACCTCCAAAATTGTGTTGAGTGGCATTTCGTTACGTTTGGAGATATTACCTACTCGTTGGCACCGATCACACTTCAGCACATAGAGATACGCATCCTTGAATAACAAAGGCCAGAAAAATCCTGATTTTAACACCTTGGCTGTTGTTCGATCACCGGAATAATGGCCTCCATAATCTGATGAGTGGCAATGACCCAGTATGTTGTCCATCTCTTCATGTGGCACATAAATTCTAATCATTTGATTCGCGCAGGCCTTAAACAGAAATGGTTCATCCCAATAGTATTGCTTCACGTCGTGGAGGAATTTTTTTCGTTGTTGTGAGTTCAAATCCGGTGGTAACACCTTAACAACCACGTAATTCACGTAATCTGTGTACCATGGTAATATTGGGGTTACTCGGAGAAGTTGTTCATCCGAAAATTTCTCATTGATCATTATGTTGTCTTTATTCTGAACCTCCACGTTTTCCAACCGAGAAAGATGATCCGCCACCTGATTTTCGGTACCTTTTCTATCCCGGATCTCCAAATCAAATTCTTGCAGCAACAATACCCATCGTATTAACCGCGGTTTGGCATCCTTCTTCTCAATCAAATACTTAATGGCAGAATGATCAGTATAAATGATTACCTTGGTCCCAATGAGATATGCTCTGAATTTATCGAAGGCAAACACAACTGCAAGTAATTCTTTTTCGGCGGTTATGTAGTTCAATTGGGCATTTATCAACGTCTTGCTGGAATAGTAGATTGTGTGAAAAATCTTGCTGTGATGTTGTCCCAATCTTGCTCCAATTGTAGTCATGTTGGCGTTGCACATCAATTCGAGCAGTAAAAGACCAATGGTATACACAATAATTAGAATGAGAGACCAACTTCTTCTTTAATACCTCAAATGCCTCGATACATAACTGATTCATCTTGAAAGGCACGTCTTTCTCTAACAGGGAACATAAGGGTTTTAAAATTTTTGAGAAATTTTTAATGAAGCGTCTATAGAAACCCGCATTTCCCAAGAAGTTCCGGATTCCCTTCACAGATGATGGAGGAGGTAATTTCTCAATTGTCTCAATCTTTTCTTTGGTCCACCTCTAACCCTGCTGCAGAAACCTTATGCCCCAAAATAATCCCGTCTTTCACCATACAGTGACATTTTTCCCAGTTAAGAACCAGATTAGTCTCCACACATCGCTTCAACACTAAAATCAAAATTTTCAAACATAAATCAAAGCTATCACCGAACACAGAGAAGTCATCCATAAATACCTATAAATTTTGTTCGACCATATCGGAGAAGATCGCCATCATGCACCGTTGAAAGGTTGTCAGTGCATTACATAACCCAAAAGACATACGCCGGAATGCAAACGTACCGTAGGGGCATGTGAATGTAGTTTTCTCTTGATCCTCTGGTGCTAAGGAAATTTTATTATACCCAGAATATCCATCCAAGAGACAGTAGAACTGATGTCCCGCTAGCCTATCCAACATTTGATCAATAAACGACAAGGGGAAGTGATCCTTGCGAGTGGCTTTATTTAGCTTGCGGTAGTCCATACACACACTCCATCATCCTTAGCTCGTTTACAGTAGGATGAGCTCATTAGCTTCATTCTTCACCACTGTCACATACCCCCTTTCTTTGGTACGCACTGTACATGACTCACCCATGAACTATCCGAGATTGGGTAAATAATGCCGGCATGCAACCATTTTATGATCTTTTTCACCACATCCATCATAATGGGATTTAGCCTTCTTTGCATCTCAATGGTTGGTTTTTCCCCCTCTTCCATTAAAATCTTATGCATACAATATGATGGACTAATTCCCCTAATATCTGTTATAGTCCACCCAATCGCTGTTTTGAACTCTCGCAGGACCCGTAGCAGTTTCTCCTTTTGCGTGTCAGTTAACTCCGTTGAAACAATAACTGGTAGGGTAGCATCTCTTCTATAGATGGTTTATACTTTTTACCTTCCATTTCGGGCCTATCAAGGGTGTAGAATGATTGATTGGTTTTCCGGAAGACAGATGATGTATCTAGCCATTTGACATACTCCACATCATCTTCAATACCATCTTCGTCCATCCCGAGAAAAATGGATTCAAGCGGGTCCTCCGAATAATTTCCACTGAGCTTGTGATTAACCAATTCCCCCATGATATCAACCTGCAAACATTAACCTTTTTCTTTCGGATAAGATATTGACTTAAAAACATTAAAGGTGACCTGTTGATCTTCAACTCGCATCGTCAATTCTCCTTTTTGTACATCAATCAATGTTCTAACCGTTGCTAAGAATGGTCGCCTAAGAATTATTAGGATTTCGCTATCCACTTCACAATCCAAGATAAAGAAATCTACGGGGAAGATGAATTTATCCACTTTAACTAAAACATCCTCAACAATACCTCGTGGATATGTAACCGATCGATTTGCCAACTGCAAACTGATTAGGTGACCAAATGACTTAAAGTTTGCCGTGGATTTGCCCGGGTGAAATACGCGACAAACGACTTAAAGTTTCCTTGTTCAAATATGATTTTGGAGATTTTTGGGCGAAGGTTTGGGATGCGTTTTGGTAAGACAGAGGAGGCTTATACAGGGGTAGAGTCGACTTTATAGCAAAATATTATTCATCATGATTAGGAGGAAGACCTAGTTTGACATGACGGATTGGAGAGTGAAGAGAGAGGCCATCACGTCGAACACAAGGCGAACGTGAGGAAGAGAAGTACTTCATAATTATAGATTTTATTCTCTTCCTTCATCGTTAATCTTGTATTCAGGATGTTACTCTTTATGTGGATTTTGGTTGCTATTCAATTATGTTGAACTAATTTTTTATTTAAGTCTACGATGGATCTTTTTTTATAACGAAGATTGACATGCTTCTATATTAATTCATTGAGACTATTTCCAGATTTGTCTACTATGGTTTATGCTTAATTAATGAATTGCTTGATCAACAATTACTTGATAATCCATATGAACTCGAGAGATGGAGTATGGATTTAGACCTAATCATAGTAGCGCATAACACCCCAAATTCGAGTTTCCTAACCTCGAATTTGGTGTTCACGATACTCAACAACAAACATACTTATTAACTAACGCGAAAGAATAAAAACACATTGTTTATCATAATTGTAATAAAGTCTTACAATCATAGTCCCAAAGTTCTTTAACCTTAACTTAAAACGTACTATTAATACTATAAAGAGTTTATATAACCAAATAACATTTAAGATAAACTAGTACATAAGCCTTCTTAAACATCTACTTTTGAACCTTCCCTTTTCCTTTGTCCCTTTTGGACGTTTCTGCCTTAACTGAAATAAATGTCATGATATAGCAAGGGTAAGTAACTAATTTGCTTAGCAAGTTTATACACAAGGGAGATATATCATGATTAGAAAGATGTTTCCCTTTCAATGTTCAACAATAGTATAAACTTGTGAAGGAACATGAATTAATAGTGAACAGCTGAATATTTTAGTAATTGAATAACAGGTACTGAGTGGTTTGAAATAACCATGAACATTTTTCAAGGTTCTCAGCATTTAAACTAGACCTTTTAATAAGTTTTGGTAATAAAGGGGATCAACCTTTTATACCCCATGATTTATGCATAAACACTTAATAATCCAGCATTGATATCATGCTTTAATCAAATTCGTCCTTTTCTCAGCCAAGAGTTCTTACCATATCAATTTAATAAAAATAGCTTTTAAAACACATTTGATTTAACGAATTTAGACATGCTTGATCTAGCTGATACAATTAGCATAGATCTATTGTTGGTAGAATTCACAATCAAGGCAAACTTGCACGTGTACATGGTCAACAAGTAATAGAGTGATAAGATAGAGTGTCGATCCCACAGAGAATTCTAATTAATAAATTCCAACTACTAGCACTATATCAATTCAATTTTATTTAAACAACCATAAACTGTGATTTTTCGAATAAAGAAAACTAAATTAAACAATTAAAAGAAATTAATCTAAAAGAAAGCAAATAAACAAAACTAAAATTTGTTTAAGTTTAGATAAATAAGGATTAACCCCAATTATGAACTATAAATCAATTATCCAATTATCCCAATTCTTATGCCTACTGAATTGTTAACAGGAATTCTCAAATGCCAAAAGTCCTTTTTCCAAGTGATCGATTGCCTTCTATTTAATCCAGATTAATCTTACTATATTCCTATGCAAAACAATTGAATAAAACTCTTTTCAATCCCAATTCTTTATGTGTTACATGCGGTGAACATATATTTTCATTCAATTCACAAACCTAATTATTCACTTTGCAAATAACTAAGTCACATGTCACCATGCCCAGTTCTAACCCTAGAATTCCACTTTCAATTCTAGATAATTAATCAATCAGCACAAAGCAAGATGAACAATTCACTTCAACATAAATAATTGGAATAAATCAAATAATTAATTCATAGCCATAAAAGGTTCAATTAGAATCTTAATTAAAGAAATTAGTTCATAGTAAAAATTAAAACCAACAATCTTTTGCAAATCATCCTTAAAGAATTACACAAATTAAAAGAATGAAGAAGAAGAAAAACTCCAAGTAGAATCCTTCAAATTCTCCTCTTGCCTCCTTGATCAATCTCCAATTGTGTAGATTAGTTTCCTACTTCAATGTAAATAAACCTTATATACTCCACTCATCCCAACTCTAGCAATCCGAATCCAAATTGGCTTCAAACAACCTCCAACTGTGCAGTCAAAGCAAAAGTCAATCGCGCGTCGATTCAACTAACTTCCGACCCGGCGCCTTCAAATATTGGGATTAATCTTGAGTATAAGCGCCCGGTCTTTGAGGTGCAAAAATTACTATTATGCCCTTTTCCATTCAAACTCCCCAATCATCCCTCTGACTCCCAAATCTGCATAGCAACACATAAACACAGTAAAAATGAATCTAAATACCTTGAGAATACAATAAATTAAGCCCAAATATATCCAATTCATGGGTATATAACCCAATTATCATCTATCTCATAAACAGTTCATGAATGAAAGAACTTTAATTTAATTCACAGTTTAATAATAATAGAATAGGAATTCAATTGCAAAAGGTGTGAATCTCAATAATCAGTATAGATGTGAATAATCAACAATAATTATTCACTAACATGCTTCGAAAATAATAACTCGAGTTTGAGTTAGGGAACTTGCCTCGTTTGTGAGCTCTTTTCTTCTGTGATTAAATTCTATCCGCTAGGCAGTTTAATTATCTTCCTTTGAGAGACCTATAGTTAATCTTTCAATTAGCCATAACATAACATTACATTACATAATCACATAGATATTACATATTACATCTAGTTCTTAGAAATATTATCATGCCTCGATAATATTACTATTAAATAATAGTACTGCATAGTGTGTGCATAGGGCTGTATAATGCAACATAGTAAAATCAAAATTTTTAAAAGTTTTGTTCGTGAATTCGTTCACCCGTGATTCTTACTGTTCACCCCTGATTTTTCCTTACTGTGTGTCCAAATAGTATCCTGCCATTCTTCTATAAATATGATGCTTAGTTTATAAATGAAAATCACACTAGAATTAGAGAATTCTTCTTCTATAATATTGAGCGTATTTCTTTTGAGTTTAAGGAAGCTTTGAGTGTAGAAAACAGTGCAAGTTTTCTTCAATAATATCTTCGCTATACCAGTCGAAATTGCTCTCTTTTTAAGGTAAAGGGTATTATGTATTTCATATTAAATTTGATATTATTTTTAAATGATTAAGTAAGAATTTTATTTTAGTTCTATATTAAGTAAGGAATATTATTTTAGTTCAATATTAAATAAGGAATATTATCTTCATTCAATATTCGTAAGGAATTTTATTTTTGTTCCATATTCGTGAAGAATATTACGTTCGTTCAATATTCGTAAGGAATATTATCTTCGTTCAATATTCGTAAGGAATACTATTTTCGTTTAATAGTTGTGAGGGGTATTATTTATTTTATATTCGCTTATGATATTATTTTTCGTATTCGTAAGTAATTTTATTTTTGTTTAATAATTGTAAGGAATATTATTTTCGTTCAATATTCGTAAGGAATATTATTTTCATTCAATATTCGTAAGGAATATTATCTTCGTTCAACAATTGTAAGGGATATTATTTTTGTTCAATATTTGTAAGAAATAATATTTTCTTCCATACTCTGTAGTATGTAAGTAATATTATTTCGTTTCAGATTCTGAATTTTACACTCATTTTGTTAAGTATTGCTTCTATACTCCTTGAAATTAGTAGAATATCCTTGAAATTTGCGCTTCATCGAGTATCTTTTCACGGGAATATTTTTCTAAACATTCTTGTTAAATTTTAATATTTTTATGCTAGAGTACTACTATTCACATGGTACTATTCACAAAGTACTATTCACTCGGGTACTATTCACCCGGGGTACTATTCATGATAAAAATTAATTTCTTTTATGTCCAAATTATTTTTGATACATGAATATTATTCTTGAATTTTACTCCATAAAGCAGTTATCATGTTAAAAATTTGAACATTTTAAACTCTAATTAAATTAAAAATCTTTAATATTTATCCTTGATTTCGTTTGATTGAATTCTTATATAATTATCATCATCTTCATGCTTATATTATGATGAAAGTTATCTTTGGCCCGTATTGCATAGATGGACTGTTGATTGGTATGATTATGACCAGGAATTATGTATCGATATAATCATGACCTGTAATGTTACAAATGATGTGGTAAAAGTCCTCATTAGCCTATAGTGGATTGATGGACAGTTGTTGGCATGATCATGACCACTAGTGATACTAACGAATATCCTTGGCCCGTAGTGCTTAGGTAATTCGTGGATGTGATAATAATGAATATCATTAGCCCATAGTGCATGGATAATTCATGGATGTGATATTAACGAATATCCTTGGCCCGTAGTGCATGGATAATTCGATGATGTGGATTATTTATTGAGCTGTGTTACAGCGAAAAAATATTAAAGATGAACTTTTAAATCATAAAAGATAGTAGATATTATGTTCTACTTGACTCTTCTAATGAATTGCTTGTTCCACTGTAGTTAGACTTGTTGTCTATTATATTCTATCAGTTTTACACTGTTGAAGGCTAAGGATAATTTATTTTGCGTTATGATCTTAGTCATAATATTCTTTACTGGACTAGCTAAGCTCACCCTTTTCTTTCATTGTTCTCTTCAGGAAATGAGAATATAGCTGGAACTAGTCGGGGAATAGAGTGATGGTCCAAGATGGTTGCTATAGTAGTCCTCACTATTCTATAAAATAGTGTGATAATAAATGTAATGAGGACTTCATTTGAGTTTGAATATTGTCTACAAGACAATATTCGTGTTAAAACTCTCAGCTACGTTTTTGTTGTATTGTATAAATGAAGTTGTATTTAAATTATGTACCATGTATTTGGCGACTCAGAATGGGTTGTGTATACCTATATTGGGGGCGTCACAGTTGGTATCAAAGCTTAGGGATATGATCCCTGGCTGAGATTTGAGGCTAGAACTAGGAGGGGAGGGACGGGTAAATCATTCACTAGTATGACCTACCTAAGCTTAATTATTATTTAATTGGTCGGTCAAAATATAGGTATATATATGGCATGTCAATTAACCCTTTTTTGTGGCAGTATTTGAAAATGGCATCTGAAAATCAAAAGAAGAACTCATATAGAGTTTTAAGTGTTGGATCGAGGAGATTCATTTAAAGAATACATATTGGAGTATAATATCTTGTTATAACAAAGATTTTTATTGGGGAGTACTAATTAAGTTATTAAACTTGAATGTAGGATGTCAGGCGATGAAGAAATTAGAGATATCCATGTGATGAGTGAAGAATTAGTAGTTGCACCCGAGCTAGTTGCAGATGTAGCAACTAAGAGTGAGGAAGAAGAGGAACCTGAGGAAGATTTATTAGGAGAATTTTATGATCGAAATGTAGAACTGCAAGATCGTATTCGTGAGTTAGAAGAGTAGGGTGAAGAACGGCAGGCGGCCGTGGAACAAAGGGATGCAATAATTCAAGATTTTGCTACCCGATATGCGATGCTTGAACATAAGCTCTCTTTGGTAGAGTATATGATAATAGAGCTAAAATTTGAGAATGCAAATGTCAAAGATCATCTGAAAGAGGAAATCACTGAACGAGTGAGAATGAAGGATGCTTGGGTAAAAGACGCACGACGCGTTGATATTGTAGAAAGAGAAGTCTGATCCAAGAAGGCTAAAATAGATGATATGTATTTCTCTTTTTGTACAGTAATTGGGAGAACCCAACATCGAGTTTTGAATTACCCTGTAAATTGTGGTCAACCCCAATTTGATATGGATTGAAGATTAATGATTCAGATCATGAATCAGGAGTACGACGAAGCAGTTGAGGGTGGTATATGCTCTATTGCGAAAGTCAATTCCAGTGGTAATGATGACACCAAAGGCTGTCCCGGACAAACCAAAGTCGGTGGTTCAAGTGAGAGCATTTTTTATAACTTCCCAAAAAGCAAGGAACCCAAACGAGGTTATTACGGGTAAGCTAATCATAAACTCTTGTAAGCCTATACCTTATTTGATACCGGTTCTACCCATTCTTTTATTTCACCTATTTGGGCTCAACGTTTAACTTTGACTCCAGAGAAATTAGACTTTGACTTATCAGTTGAAACTCCGTTGGGAGAAACCTTCATTACATCCACTATTTATAAATCTTGTTTGATTCAAATTGATACCCTCACATTACCTGTTGATCTCATCTCTTTGAAAATACTTGCAATTGATGTGATTTTAGGAATCGACTGGTTAACTACTCATCATTCTAAAATTGATTATTTTCATAAGGTTGTTAGCTTTCATATTCCTAACCAATCTGTTATGCGAATTCAAGCAACCAAACCACTAAAGTCAATCACTATCATATCAAGCCATAAATTCATTCGTTTATTGAAAAATGGATGTCAAGCTTTCTTAGCCCATGTCACAGATTTAAACAAAAATATGTCATATTTGAATGATATTTCTATTGTTAATAAATTTCCTGACGTATTCCCTGAAGAACTTCCTGGCCTACCCCCAGAGCGTGAAATCAAATTTTGTATTGACCTTGAACCCGGTACAAAACTCTCAAATATTTCTTCACCCAAAATGAACATAACATGCGCTAAAGACATTGCCTCAAGCTATTGAAAGATTATGATCATAAAATTCCAAACCATCCTGAAAAAGCGAACGTGGTAGCTGACGCGTTGAGTAGAAGATCATATGCGTTTACTAGTGCGATGTTGTTAACACAAAAACTCATTTCGTATAACTTACAAATGATGGAGATAAAGTTAAAGACTCTAGGGACCCACATAATGATGTCAAATATACGAGTAGAATCGACTTTAATCGATAAAGTTAAAATTGCTCAAGCTATAAACCCGAAGCTGATGCGTATGAAGAAGAAGGTACAAAAATGTATTATTCCAGAAGCAATAGTCGATGAAGAGAGGAAATCTCAACCCTCGATTTAATATCTCATTTAAAATCCTCGATCGAGTAGGAACTGTGGCCTATAGACTTGCCTTACCGCCAAGTATGTCTCGTATTCATAACATTTTTCATATATCTATATTACATAAATATGTGCAAGACCCGAACCACATTATTGAATTTGAATCAGATGAGATAGCGGTATATTTAATGTATTAAGAGGTACTTATTAAAATCTTGGATAAAAAGGAACATATTCTACGCTCAAAGGTTATACCTCAAGTCAAAGTTTTATGGAGAAATCACGATATTGAGGAAATGACCTGGGAGTTAGAATCTGAAATGAAAATAATGTATCCTCATCTCTTCAACATACCAGGTATGTACACCAATTTCGATGACAAAATTTCATAAGAATGGGATGTTGTAAGACCCCAACTTTTATGAATAAAGATTTAATTTTCTCCAAATATCTTTTTGAATAATAAGGTGTGGATTTGATATAATATTATAGTTGTGGGTAATATTTATAAATTTTGCAAAGTAAGCAAGTTGTCATAAAATATTCGTTTGGTCGGGAAATATTCGTACGACGACACAATCATTGGTGGACCCCACAACAAAATTACTGTCGGAGTTAAAAAATGACATAAATAACTTTTTATATAAATTATGGCAAAACTTTTACCATTAACAGTTAAAATACCCGATGGTAAAAGTACAGTAATACGCGTGGTTGCATAGTAGCACACGATATTGTACAATATCTTTGATTAATAATGCTTACGTGAGAAGTCACTCAGTTTTACTCAATTATTGTCACAGTAATTACTACATAGTATCTCATATTATTGATTCAATTATTGTCACAATATCATCTGCATAATATTTTATATTATTAAATCAATAATTAAGATGACAATGTTATTTATATTATTATTTTCATTATTGACGATGTCTAGAAAGTTCTGTCGAGGAAAGGGGTTTGGTCACCTAATTACGCACCAATAAGGAGAAGTCCTTATTGGAAAGCCCCCTCTTTCCTGAGAATGATCTGGTTGTTAATAGTGCGAGTTATAATATTAATGTTGAATAAATATTATTAAAAATGTGTTTAGTGAAGCCAAGTGAGTTGAGATAAATAGAGGGTTTTTTTTTATGAAGTATTTGTTATAAATTTGACTTATTACATGAACCCCCACTTACTCATTTTTCAAAATCATCGGTAGAAAGTTATCTCAGTTTTGTTTTATTACTTATATATATATATATTATAAGTTTTGTTTTTTATATAAAATAGAATATATTATATTTTATTGCATATATTTGCATAGTACTGCATAGTGTGTGCATAGTGTTGCATAGTGTAGCATAGTAAAATCAAAATTTTTAAAAGTTTCGTCCGTGAATTTGTTCACCCGTGATTCTTACTGTTCACCTGTGATTTTTCCTTACTAGGCGTCCATATAGTATCCTACCATTCTGCTATAAATAGAATGCTTAGTTTAGAAATAAAAATCACACCAGAATCAGAGAATTCTTCTTCTATAATATTGAGTATATTTCTTTTGAGTTTAAGGAAGCTTTGAGTATAAAAAACAGTACAAGTTTTTTTCGAAAATATCTCCGCTATACCAATCGAAATTTCTCTCTTTTTATGGTAAGGCATATTATTTATTTCATATTCGCCTACGATATTATTTTTCATATTCGTAAGGAATTTTATTTTTGTTCCATATTCGTAAGGAATATTATTTTCGTTCAATATTCGTAAGGAATATTATCTTCGTTCAATATTCGTAAGGAATTTTATTTTCGTTCCATATTTTTAAGGAATATTATTTTTCGTTCAACAGTTGTAAGGGGTATTATTTATTTCATATTAAACTTTATATTATTTTTAAATATTCATGAGGAATTTTATTTTCGATTCAATATTAAGTAAGGAATATTATTTTCGTTCAATATTCGTAAAGAATATTATATTTGTTCAATATTCATAGGAATATTATTTTCGTTCAACATTTGTAAGGGATATTATTTTTGTTTAATATTCGTAAAAAATAATATTTTCTTCCATACTCTGTAGTATGTAAGTAACATTATTTCATTTCAGATTCCGAAATTTATACTCATTTTGTTAAGTATTGCTTCTATACTCCTTGAAATTAGTAGAATATCTTTGAAATTTACGCTTTATCAAGTATCTTTTCACGGAAATATTTTTCTGAACATTCTTGTTAAATTATAATCTTTTCATGCCGGGGTACTATTCATAGGGTACTATTCACGAAGTACTATTCACCTGGGGTACTATTCGTGACAAAAATTAATTCCTTTTCTGTCCAAATTATTTTTGATACATAAATATTATTCTTGAATTTTACTCCACAAAATAGTTATCATGTTGACAATTTGGACATTTTAAACTCTGGATAAATTAAAAATCTTTAATATTTATCCTTGATTTCGTTTGATTGAATTCTTATAGCATTGTCATCATCCTCATGCTTATATTATGATGAAAGTCATCTTTGGCCTGTAGTGCATAGATGGACTGTTAATTGGTATGATTATGACCAAGAATTATGTATCGGTATAATCATGACCAATAATATTACAAATAATGTGGTAAAAGTTCTCATTGGCCCGTAGTGCATTGATGGACAGTTGTTGGCACGATCATGACCACTGGTGATACTAACGAATATCCTTGGCCCGTAGTGCATGGATAATTCGTGGATGTGATAATAATGAATATCATTAGCCCATAGTGCATGGATAATTCATGGATGTGATACTAATGGATATCATTGGCCCGTAGTGCATGGATAATTCGATGATGTGGATTATTTATTGAGATGTGTTATAGCGATAAAATATTGATGATGAACTTTTAAATCATAGAAGATAGTAGATATTATGCTCTACTTGACTCTTGTAATGGATTGCTTGTTCTGCTGTAGTTAGACTTGTTGTCTATTATATTCTATCAGTTTTACACTGTTGAAGGCTAACGATAATTTATTATGCGTTATCTTAGTCATAATATTCTTTACTGGGCTAGTTGAGCTCAGCCTTTTCTTTCATTGTTCTCTTCAGAAAATGAGAATATAGTTGGGACTAGTCGGGGAATGGAGTGATGGTCCAAGATGGTTGCTATAGTAGTCCTCACTATTCTATAAAATAGTGTGATAATAAATATAATGAGGACGTCATTTGAGTTTGGATATTGTCTACAAGACAATATTCGTGTTAAAACTCCCATCTACGTTTTTGTCGTATTGTATAAATAAAGTTGTATTCAAATTATGTACCATGTATTTGGCGACTCAGAATGGTGATGTATACCTATTTTGGGGGTGTCACAATTGTGGTTCCTCCAAAGAACTTTTACAGAATGTATAACCTTAATTATTTCGTAACTTAAGCTTTTTTCTATCTAAAATTTCTACCAGAATTTCCTCGTACGACAAATATTTTTCAACTTTGAATTGGTTAAATGCGATATCACGTCAACTATAGTCGAGCTTATATGGTCATAACACTAACACATGAAACACATTATGAATATGTTCCACTTCAGGAGGTATAACTACCTCTTACGCCACTTCGCCTATCTTCCTCAAGATCTCAAATGGTCTAATAAATCTCGGACTCAACTTACCTTTCTTCCTAAATCTTATCTTCCCTTTTCAAGGAGATACTTTCAAAAACACATATCTTTCCACTTCAAAATCTATCTTCTTACGATGTAAGTCTGCATACTTCTTCTGGCGATCTTGAGCTGCTACCAGCCGGGCTCTTATCACCTTGATGATCTCTACTATCTGCTACACTAATTCTGGTCCCAACAGCCTACGTTCAGCAACTTCATCCCAGCATAAGGGCATTCTGCATTTCCTCCCATACAGTGCTTCGTACGGAGGCATTCCAATGTTGACGTGATAACTATTGTTGTATGCGAACTCTACTAATGGAAGATGATCCTCCCAGCTACCCTTGAAGTCCATCACACAAGTTCTGAGCATGTCTTCAAGTGTTTGAATTGTTCTCTCACTTTGCCCATCGGTCTGCGGATGATACGCGGTGCTCATCCGTAGTTGCGTCCCCATTCTTTCTTATAGACTCTTCCAGAAGTTTGACGTGAATCGCGGATCTCTATCCGATACAATAGATACCAATACTCCATGTCTTGAGATATTTTCTTTGATATATAATTTGGCTAGCTAGTCTAAACTATACCTGATCTTGATCGACAAAACGTGAGCTGACTTCTTAAGACAATCTACAATAACTCATATGGCGTCGTGCCCTTTTAGCGTTGCTGGAAGTCCCACCACAAAATACATCATAATGTGCTCCCATTTCTATTCTGGAATTTCTACCGTCTGTAGTAATCCACTCGGTCGTTGATGCTCTGTCTTGACTCTCTGACAAGTTAGACATCTGCGGATGCATTCTGTAACAATTCAAAATTTTATGTGTAATTTTAAATATTTATTGAATTAAATAAATACTTTAGTTGATGTATTTATTGTTAAATAAATATTTGTTTAATTTGATTATTTATTAGTTAAATAAATAATTCATGAGTTGTGGGGAATTAACTTAATTAAGGTAATATGTTAATTAAGTTGATAATTTGTAATTTGGTATTTTGAAGTTAATTAAATTAAAAGAGTGATGAATTAATATTCTAATTTAATTTAATGAGTAAATTATAGAGTTGATTATGATTAAATAAATTATTAAAAGGTCATTTTAATTTAGTAAGTAAAAGTGATGTATTAATTTATTAAATAAAACTATAATAAAAATTATAATTATGTGGTAATTTGATAATGTGGTATGTTAATAAGTTGTTATTAGTTTTAATTTAATTAAATTTGAAGATGGGAATTTAATTAAATAAAATGTGACAAATTGAACTATACTTTATAAGTAATATAAAAATAAATTAAAAGAGGGTTTAAAAGTGTTTTGCCAAACAAGGCTTTATGGCTTTTGAATTTTAAAACTGATAAAATTGATTTCCTAGTTATGTAATTGATGGTTTAATAATGCGTATTGTGTCTATTATCAGTTTTATTTTCTTTACGTGTTATACACTTGGCCTAACTTATTTGCAAAGAATACAGAGAAAAGGAGAGAGCTCTAGAGTGAGTTTGAGTGAGAAATTATGAGAAGAAATTCTGTAAGAACAAGAAGGAATAGTAATCAAAGTCTTGTAGTTCTTCTAGCTAAGCTAAACAAGAAAGCAAATGTAGAATTCTTAGTTTTAAATTTTTTGTTTTTATTTTCTAAAAAGTTCTCTGTAATTGATTTTTGTGGATAATTGTTGAAAATATGAGTTTGGATAATTTTTGTGGATAATTCATTCATTATTTAGAGTAATCAAATTCATGGAAATAGATTTAAAAGTGAAGAAATTGAATTACAGTGAAATATATGATATGACTTATTTTAGAGTCAAAATTGATGCTCAATTCATGTAATAAACTATTAATTGTTTGTTGATTGTGAAAATACATGAAGAAAATAATACAATATGATTTAAACGGACTGTTTTAGTTGTAAATCGAATTCACAGTAAATTGTTTCGCTAAGAATATCTAAAAGTGAAGAAATAGTAAAAACAATGAATTTGGAGGTTGTAATTTTGATGTTTATGTTGTTTATATGGTTAGAAACATTAGTTTATGTTTCTATAAACTTATTACAACTTAGGTAAGTTGGAATGGTTGTTAGAAAGGAGCTTTTAGGCCTAATTTGGCTTTTTGTAGTGTTAGTTTGTGAACTGTAGATGCTAATACAAAGTACCCTCGCCCAGGCGGGCTTTTATAGTTCAAAACCCCCACCTCGGCGTGGGGTGGGGGGGTAAGCAGTCTTACAAAAGTTAGAGAAAATCTGACCAAACATGTTTTACTAAAATTAGCATAACGTTTTCATACGGACTCCGATTGATGCAATTCCAGATGATCCGGAACGAGGACGAGTAAACCTACAACTTTTTATCTTTATGTTTTTCAATTTGATGTCATTAGTAGGGGTCAAAATGGCCATCTTTAAGACTGATGTGCACTCGGAGGCAATCAGAGGGCGTCGGGATACACGTATGCAAGTGCAGTCCTTTGTGTGTTAATATAACCTAATCTAAGGAACATGATAACGTGTAGAACATGTAATAAGATGTTATATTAGGTTATTAACGTTCATATATTGACATGGCATGATAATTTGATAAGTTGTAAAAGAGCTAAAATGTGATGCTCATAAAAAGATGTGATGTTGTTTAAACTTAAGATTCAAGACCTCGGTCTTGTAATATGTGATTTGTTATAGTAAGGAAAAACTTAAACTAAGATAATGAGCTATACCAAAAGTGGGAATTAAACTCATGAAGTTAATATTAGTGTAACTAATGAGTGTTGTCAATACATATGGTATGTGTAGGACTTGTGGTGAACGTGAGTAGTGATCGTTTAACCTACGCACGAGGCAAGTTCTCTATCTCTAACCTCTTATTAAGAAGTTAAGTTGTTATTATTACGCAAGTTCCGAACTCTAATTTCTAATTGAGTTTATCTTATCTTACTTACTTTATGAAAGTTCTCTAACCCTAAACTTCCTTTGAGCAAGTTTCCTTACGCTAACTTGATTATTATTATGCAAGTTCCTAAACCCTATTTCTTTATTTAAAGAAAGATTTTTATCATATCTTGTTTACTTTTGTTGTGAAAGTTTTCTAAACCTAATCTTTATTTTGAGATTGTCCTATTGTTTATAAATATGCAAGTTGTTATTCTGTCTTATTTATCAAATTACGCAAGTTCTTGAATCCTATCGAGCAAAGTTCTTAATTTTGTTTCTTTATTGGAAAATGTAACCTTAGCTTATTATTGTTGTTCAAGTTAGGTTCATTACATATTTTTAATGCTTTGAAAGTTATTCTTAAAGCATTACTTTGAGGTATCATATTATTCATTTATGGTTCATAACTACCTTATATTACGTTGATATCGAACTTTTGCTTTGTCATTAAACTTTTGATTCAACTAATCCTTAATTGATGTTCGTCGAACTCTAAATTACCCTTAAATCTTATCCAAACCAAACTTACTTTAGTGCGGACTTGTATATTAAAATTGAGATGAACAACCTTATTATAGGGGATTATTTATGCGGAAGCGTTTAGATGTTTGTGCACAATATATGGTACGAAAGGGCTGATCACCCTATGTACGAGGAGTCCCTATAGTCTAATGATTGTTTAGGTTTAAGTTGAAAGAAATACTTATAACCTTGGACATATTTCATGGTCTTGTGACCCTCAGATAATTTCCAGTATGAGTTATTGATTATCGATGTTAAGATATGTTATGCAATTCGAATGAGTTTATTCATTAACAGTCATTGTATCCTTTCAAGTGAGCATTTGTTTTGCTCACTCTTGCATTTATATATATCCATTGCAGCTAAAGTTGAGAAGGTTAACGAGCTAACCACTAATAAAGGGAAATGCAAGTTGAACAAGTGTTGAAGACTTGCAAATCTATTGGCATTTATGTTTTCAAATTTGGTTTAACTATGTGATGTAATTATTTACTTTTTTGCAATTTGATGAATGATTTAAGGTTAGACAACTTGGGATTTTGTTGGAATTGATTATGTAATCTTTTAATGGGAAGATTTACTGTTTAAATTTTATTATATATGGGTAGTTAGAAATGAATGATTGTGCAGTGAACACCAAATCATGTGGGAATGAAGTACTCAAATTTGGGGGTGTCACACATTTCACAACTTCTCTTTTCATGTTTGGCCACTAAAAGTGTTGATGCAAATCTTGATACATCTTTGTGCTTCCTGGTGTATCGAGTACCTTGTACTCTGTGTTTGTAGACACTCAAAATTTTTCATTTCCTGTTACTAACCTTGCAGGAGGGCAAAATCATCTTCCGGAGATAACCCTGGAAGTCAAATCAGCTTAATCCCGGAGACAACCCTGGGATACTTAGTTTTCCATCTCGGAGACAACCTTGAGATACTTATATATATATTTTTTGTTATCGAATTCGACTCGAATGAGCCTGGATATACATCCAGTGCGTTTATCGCTTATATATATATATATTCGATTCGACTGAGCCTGGATATACATCCGGTGCGTTTACTGCTTATATATATATTCGATTCGATTGAGCCTGGGTGTGATATCTGGTGCGTTTATAGCTTATATATATATATATATATATATATATATATATATATATATATATATTTATAACTTTTATATATACATAACTGTTTACAACTTTTGTACATATTGCATCATCATGTCAGCCTAGGAATCATGTGATCACATATTCAGTTTCTGAATCTAGATTCGGTTCCCGTGATGGACATTTTCGATTATGACCCGACTTATAAATTATTCACGGTGTACGAATTTCCTCGAGATGGCTCTCATGCGCATAAGGAATTGGCGCTTCTATGTATCTTATTTTCTCGAAGATGTCTCGCTTCTCGAAAATAATAAAAGCACTCAAGCCGAACGCACAATAAAATGGAAGTTTCAAAGTCCTCAATCACCATTGAGCACAAGGGTTTGAAAAACCTATTTTACAGAACATCACTGTCATATCTCATTAAAATTAAACTTTTATATAAAATTCAAACCCTTTTAATATAGGTGCAAATGAGGCATAACACTACTTCCAGACAACTGCACATAGACACACACACACACACACACACACATTCAGATAAAAGTTTAAATTGAAAAGTGGTGGTAACCGTGTCACCACGGAAGTCGGGGGGTGCCTAACACTTTCCCTCTACTTAATCAAGCCCCCGAACCCTAACGAATCTCGGTTTCACAGTCCAGTTAAACAGTGTCCCATCACTAGGTCTATGTGCAAACTATTTTTCGGTTGAGTTGGTGTAACCATTTAAAAATACAAACTGGCGACTCTTACATTCCAATCGTCGACATATACATGTCGGACCTTTTCACAACTTGTTTTTTCAAATAAATCTCACCTAACACAAAAACACAAAAAGATAAGAACAGAAAGGGACAAATAAAAATTCTGACGTCAATAATGCTTCTTGCAAAATCTCCTCTCTTAGTTCTGGTACTGACGGTACCTAAATTTGTCCTTCGAATCTCAACAGTCCGGTGCCATCAATCTTGTATTTTAATTTGTCGCCTTCAGTTAACCACTTCTTGATGTTGTCACAATCTTTATCCTTCTCTTGTGCCTCGTTAACCTTATCTAATAAGGTCGGGCTTGTTGCTACTGTAAATAATTTTTCATCGGTCTCCATCAGATACTTTATTTTCAATTTCAGTTGTTCAAAATCTTTCACTAACTCCTCTTGAATGGTCAATTTCAGTAACTTTTCCCTGCCTTTTCTGCTCAAGGCATCTACCACTACATTTGCTTTGCCTGGATGGTACAAAATCTCACAATCATAATCTTTGATCAATTCTAGCCATCGTTGTGGCGACCCCAAATCCAGGTACTTGAAACCCGAACTCGGTGCTTCATGATACCATTTCTATAAGCTGAATAATGCAATAATAATATTACATTCAAACTTAATTTACATACATCAAAGTTTACTTCCCAGGTACGAGACCTTCAAATACATTCCACACAATACCTGAACAGATACCAATACTAACTATAACCATTAACTCATAATATAACTCATTTGAACAACTTCCCTTTTTCCCTTGTTCGGGCTTGAGCCTTCAGGTTGCTCATACATAACTGAAAACATTTAATTTAAGCAAGGGTGAGCATTTGAGTGCCCAGCAAGTAATAGCAATTATATATATAAGCTGAAAGAATACAAGTATTCTTCTTACATAACACTTCTACAACGAATTGAAAGTTGTGAAGTAATCTATACTGATAAAAAATTCACATAACAACTCTCTTTCAAATTCTTTAAATTTGGCTCTGGCTCTACCCTTGAATAGGGTTTAAGAACATACCATGAACATTCTTTTCATTTTCGAAAAGGTTTAGCAGAAATCCATCCTCAAACCGTCATAACCTACGGGCACGAAGGGTGATCACCCCTGTTGTACCTTGTATTGATCAATACTACATAACTTAAATGAAATTCATCGCTCACTCTATCCGCCTTGGACGCAAATATTTCCCATATAGGGATGTTCATACATGCTCAGTTCCAAACCCGGGTTTTTAATCTTGCTCAACAATAATATGTAATTCAACATATATATATATCTAATAATTGACAAAGGTGTATCAACATGTGAATAAATACCATGATTATCCAAGTGGGGACACTCGTATAACCATTTAGAAATCAACTTAATGTAATATATATCTCGAGCTAACATGTTGATAATCAAAGCGTACATAATACATGCAGAATAGAAAAGAATTACAAACTCTCTTACTCATGTCCATTGCATAAAGAAAATGCAAAGGTAGGATACTTTTTGATTCTTGATTTACAAATCTCAACTTAGGTTTTATCTCTTTATCACAACCTATCAATAATCGGATCATTCGTTCGATTAGAACAATATATATTAACACATAATCATCGCTTATTACAATTGAGACATAGTCTAATCAACGTCATCACATAATTACAGTGATCATACTTTTAGTTCATATTCTATACTTGAAATATTTTTATACATTTTTCAAATATCTCATCCATGCTCTTACAGTAGCATTTTCTTTCTTTTATAAGGTCTGACATTTGTTGGTGTACCGACAGCTTTATCGGGTAATTACTGAGTCTAAGACTCTTATTCTGTACTTCAACATCTGTAAATATCAGACATTTTATTTTTTAATCATTTTCAGAATTTCAAGAAATTGAAAAATTTCAAAAAATTCAAATCTGTCACTAACGGGCCTATAGTGACATAACTGTTGCTATAGGTGTTCTTCATCACATTCACACTTTCATAACCGGTTCTCAAGTCAACTAGTTTAACCGGCTATAACTTTCAAACATCGGAATCATAATTAAACGATTTAAACATTAAACAATTCCATTATCATTAATAGTTTAATTAATACTAAACTATTAATGAAATTATTGCCAAAATATAAAAGTTATTTATAATAACTCAAACTATTTTTAAAACATTTATATTACCCTTAAATGATTTTTAAAACAATTAAAATCATTTTTTAAATAATTACCATTAATATTTAAATATTAATGTACTATTTATCAAATATTAAAAGTCATTAATTATAACTTAAAATATTTTTAAATCCTTAATATCCTCTTTAAATGGTTTTTAAATAAATAAAACCATTTTTAAACTATTTATTTAATAATAATTATTAAATAAACTAAATATCATTAACATTATCTTAATATCATTAATATTTAATTATTAATGAAATTATCATTTAAATATTAAAAGTTATATTTTATAACTTAAAATATTTTTAAATACCTTATTTTCATTTAAAATGATTTTTATAATATAAAAATCATTTTTAAACTAAATTATTTAATATAATCATTAAATAACTTTAATATCATATATAATAATTAATTAATGAAATTCATCAAAATATTAAAAGTCATGGAAAATAACTTAAAATATTTTCTTATACCATAAAATAATTTTTCATGATTTTTCATGAATTAAAACTATTTTTTAAATCATTTATTTAATATTATAATTAAATAAATAAATACCTTTTATATTCCAAAAATATTAAATATTTATGAAATATACTCCAAACTATTTTTTTGATTTTAAAAATAAATTTTCGAGAATTTATTAAGTATTTTAATAATTAAAATCTAATTTTTCTAATTTTTAAATCATTTTCGTAAATTACGTAAATTAAAAATAAATAGAATCCGTCGCTAAAGGCTTTAGCTGCGATAAATTGTCAGCCTTAGGTGTTCTTGAGCCTCAAGAACACCGACAATGCGCTTTCAAGGTGCCTAGTTTGACCATTAATAATTCTCAATCCATTACGTTTACGGGCAATCTAATACTGGATCTTGTAGTACTCATGTAATACTACACTTACCAACCAACATCATGACTAAACAACATCGGATCTAAGAGTTATTAGCCATCAAAAGTTCGACAATGTCGTTCTTCAACTGAAGAAATAATGAGATGCCTACTTTGGGTCCTTATAACAGTAATCAGTGTATTGTTTGTGTGATATATAAGTTTCAGATTGTAGAATACATGTATGAATACAGATCTATTACTTAACACTATCATAAAAACAAGAAATCAAGCAGCTAAAGTAAGGTCAAACCTTGTCAGAAAAATCAACACTTAGAAAATTCTGGGCTGCCCAGAAATTTTCCGGTCAATGCCGGTCAACCCACTTTGACCTTAAATAACTTTTGATCCACAACAGATATGGACCTGATTCTTTTTGGAGATTAAAGACCACATACCAGAATACACATATCAACTTTCATAACATGAAAACTCCAAACATACTGAGATCTACAAGGCCTTAACATTTTCTAAAAAATATTTTACGGACACTTAGAACTTTTTCCTGGTTTTCCGTAATCGGCTTCATGATCTCCACAATGCACTTTGACCATCAATAACTTTTGATCCACAATAGATATGGACCTTATTATTTTGGAGCTTAAAGACAACATATCGTGGCTACACATAACAACTTTTAAACAACAAAACTCATGATCGAGCAAATATTTATGGCCTCACGATATTTGGTGAAAAATAATGTAATTCGATTTTCCAACTTGCTTAAATCTTCAAATTGCGTGCACTTTGATGTTATGGATTCATGATTTATCAACCCAGCATCATCAATTGACACCCTATTACACAACTTTAAATAATCAATTACAAAATTAACATAAGATCAAAGGATTTCAAAATTTAGGGTTTTAATACCTTTTAGCTTTGATTTTTGATTTTGATCCTTTGTTGCACGATCTTGTCTTGTTGATTACATCGATATTAGCTTATCTCCTCACTCTCTCACACTCGTAATTCGGATTTCTAGAGAGAGAAGGGTTTGGGAGAAATGAAAATTAAAGTAGCTCATTTCTCTCTTTTAATCATGTAATTAATTAATCTAGATGCATTGGATGCTCACAATGGTCGATAATTGATGGTGTAATAGCATAAGTAGCATGAGGGAATTTAGAAGGTGGTGGTTGGCTAGCTTTTGCAAAAATTCTAGCAACAATGCTACTAATAATACACTAAAATGGACAAAAGGGTATTTTGGTAATTTCCCATATAATTTCAAGGGCAATCTTGTACAAGGCAATTAAATGTAATATTTAATCACTAGATTTTAATTCTTACCATTTACCAATTAATTTCTATCCTTTGGTAAATTAAAACACTTATATAATAACATCGAAATTAAACCCTAAATTTAAAATTAGGGTTTTCGATTGAAAATTTAAGGTTCTATAATTATCTCATGTGTGTTACTAACACGATCATTACTGATTTCTAACTTCAACCGATTAAGGTTATAATAATTAGGGTTTGTCCTAATTATCGCCGTAAAAATAGTAATTAGGATTTATTCTAATTACAGACATCCTTATACACAAGTAAATTCATATACACAAATACTACTCACCATATCTCATAACCGAGCTTAATAATTAGGGTTTCACAAAGACAAGATTATGCTATGACCTAATTGACCGTAATTGCTCAATATTATCTCGTCTCACATACACAAAGATATATATTTATGGTATCAGAAATCATAATATCAATAATATTATATTGCTATTCTTATCTCTTAATCACAATCCCAATTTCGTGGTTTGGATTCCATATCCGACTTATTCTTCGTTCAATAGATAAGTTAAAATAATTAACTTAAATATTCTCGACAATTCATATAATAAAATATTTATTATATAATTCTAATTGTCACTTCATATATTATTTCCAATCACGCTTTCATGAAAGATAATTAATAAAAACATTTCTACTACGTAAATTAATTACCATAACAATATAATTTGTGGTAATTAATTATTCCAAAATTATTTCTAATTTTTCAAGTAATAAATATATTCGTATTTATCGCTCACATTACTTGACACTTAGTCTCACATTAAATAAAAAAAAATTTATACGCAAAATTTCTTATTTATTTTATATAGAAAATCTCTAAGTTATTACATTCACCCTCCTTATAAGGATTCCGCCCCTGGAATCACCGCTTTAAAAACTCATATGTAGAAGGGTACATAGCATATAATCATTGTAGGTAGATCTCGATCATACTTGATCGAACTGATCTTTAATTATTCTTCATAACACTTGTCTATTTGATTAAACAGAAAGTTGATTTCTAATAGAACTCGAATTCCTCATTCAAAATTTCTTTTCCTTTTCTCACCTCTATTTCCACTATTACGTTCTACCTTTATAGATCCCTCTGCCTTGCTTCTGTTCCTCTTCTCCTTGTTGTAGAGACTCAAGGTCTCACTTCCTTGTTCAGCTATAATAGCTTTCTCCATAAGTCTTGCAAAAGTATTGAGTTGCACATCGCCACTTTATTGTAGAGCCGTGGTTTTAAGCCCAACTCAAATCTCCTTGCCTTCCTAGCCTCTGATCCACTTGATGTGGAGCAAACCTAGCTAACTCATTAAATTTTGCGGCATACTCATAGCAATGTACCATGTTATCCTGCTTTAACTCCAGGAATTTCACCTCCATTCTAGACTGCATACTAACAGAGAGATAGTTTTCGAAAAATAAATCCTTAAACCTATCCCAAGTAATTTCTTCTTCTCTCCGCCTTGAGTCTTATTTGCCTCCCACCAAAAGTTAGCTTCCCCTTTCATCATATAAGTGGCAAAAGCGGTCTTTTAACCCTCATCTACTCTAGCGATTACGAACGCCTTCTCTATCTCGTTCACCCAAGTCTGGGCTTCTATAGGGTCAGCCAATCCTCTGAATTCTGGTGGTCCTACGGCTTTGAAGTCTTTGAATTTTGCCAAGCGATTGTCTGGCTGGTTTCCCGCAACTAGTGTTCCCTGCTGCATAGCCTGAGCTACCATGTTTGCAAAGTTTTGCATCAGTTCTGGCTGTCATTCCCCAGCATTAGTAGATTCTTCTATCCTTTGGTTTCGAGTTTGACGTCTTGGCGGCATTATCTGGTTAAATAAAACCATAAATTATACTCTTACATTTTAAACCTTATTACATAAGATTAATGTATTAAACTCGTTTCATTTCTCAAACTTAGATTCATATTCATTTATCGAATATTTACATAGCACATCTTGTTTTAATCAACAGCTATCCATTTGTGACTACGAAAGTCGGGATTTAAAATCTTGACCAACATAAAAGTTGAAAATAGTTCATTACTTATCACACATATTACATAACATAACCCATACTACTTATTTACCAAGCCCTTTTTTTCCTTACCTCTCGGAGCTGCACACGATGTGTCGCTTGAGGCTCTATCTGGTCAATTTGGATTTTGAGCTTATCCTGCTCTTCCATTATTTCCATTCTTCCATTATTTCCATTAACGCTCGATGCATCAACTTTTCTATCTCCCACAACCTTTCCAATGAAGAAACCTTGTTCTCCGTGATCCTCCACACCTCCATTGATGCTTGAGCGGCTTTCAACTTTAGTGTCTCGAATCACTATCTCGTCAAATCCAACATTTCGGATCCGATGCTACGTTTTTCCACCATAGCCACCTCGTCCGATTTGGGTTCCTAGTGAGCTTCTATTTCATCTGTTGGCCTCGATATTAGCTCGGGGTATGGATATGATCCTTCTTATTCCACATATCTTTCTCACCAGACATCTACATACATAAGTTACCCTGATTAACATATAGTATATATACACAACAATCAAGAGTTCTATATACGTTGTCTCTTCTTTTGATTGATGATAAATTTATTCAATTCTCATCAACGCTTATCTCTGCCGAAAGGCAGCTCCATCTACTCTGCATCGAATCGCATGAAGGTGATGACTAAAGCCTGGTCCAAGGTATATATCTGGTGTCTTTGGCTTCTATTTCAACCTTCAACTGTCTTATCTGAATATCTCCATCTGCTCCAACCTCCCTCATAACTTGGCTAACTCTATTTGTGCTTACAACATTCACACATATCATCACACGCTACCCAATACGCCTCTCACAAGAGTAAAAGTTTTCAAATTGTGCTGAGGGGTCATATAGACCATGAACACATAGTTTTAACGGTATTCATACCGCAAAACAAAACATTACCTGGTATGCTTACAATCACAAAGAAGGTAAACTACCATTAATAGTACTTTAGGTGATTAGCCTATTGTACCCCTACGTCATGCATAATGTATTAATCATGCCTAGCGAATATTTACGCTATTAGATTGGATTATTTTTTCCAAACAACATTGTTCACCTCAGTCTTATCATAGGATTCCGCACCAAAACAATTTGGTTCGGGAAATTTCGTTCAATGAACACTTAGAATTTTCATAAACATTAGTCTAGCTGATTCAAATAGCATAGACTCATATCAATAATTCAATTCAATCGAATTATTTAGATGTAGCCAAACCCCATTGGCAAATTAAACTTTTTGAAAACATTTTCGAGAATGACGCCATGATGCTTGCATCAGACAATAATCCGTTGAGGATGCCGTCATTGTATGACTTTGTCATAACACATCATACAATAGTGGAACAACGACTTCAGTCAAATTCACACTAAGTATTCCCAGATTTACAACTCCATCACATTTTTATCATCTCTCGCATCAAAGTTACATGGTACATGAGTGATAATTAAAAAAAAAATTGATATTTCAAATCATTTATGTCTAGCCAAATAAGTAGCATAGACCGTACTTTTAAAACGCTTTCAAAAATGGTTACGAGTCTACATTTAAAAAAAAACATATAGTGCATATTTAGCTTGATGTAAAAATTTTTGAAGTTTAGCATAGCGCTAGGGAGTTTAGGAAAACCTAACACCTTCACTAAAAATCATTTACTTAACAATCTATCTGTTCCTGTAATCCATAACACTTCATTCACACAAAACTATACCCAGTTCATCAAACCACACTTATGAGTTCATAAATTGTCACAATCATATGAGTTTAAGAACTTATCCTAGTCAGACCTTTGGCGTCCATTCGCTGAGGGGTTCATAAACATTTCATATAATTATGAGTCAAGAATGTCTCATAAGTATAAGTTTTAAGAACTCGTACTTAATCTTATATTCTCTATCTATGACCTATCTACCTGTTATACACCGAGAATGGAGTCATCCTCTTAATGTGCATATAATAAATAGCGATACGTACATTTCAATGATTATCGCTGCCAAAAACTAAGTGGTTTTTACACCAAGTACAATTCAAATCCCATAATGAAGAATCATACAACTCGATTCCGACATGAGTCCTCAATTGAATCCCCATCTAACACTAACCCCATTTTCCATACAATTTAATTCAGATTTATAATTCTCTTCTCGGATCTGTACCAATTTATAGTACAATTCATACACGAAGCAATCTTGTTGTAAACTTTCCAATCATCGATTGATTCGCTTACGGTTGTTATAGCCTTATCGATCACGGGTGATCTCATCGTATATATTACGATTTAGTTCTATATCTTGATCGCTTTATTTTACGATCTCTCATAATCGCACTTTCACCTTTTAGACTCAATCTATTCCCCACTACTGTTTAACTTTATAATTAGAGTTAGGGAACTCTGTGTCTTTACACTCGCCGAGATTCATCTTTGAATCTTATCGACCAACTAACTCTATATGAGTTAATACTTATCTTAATCATTTCGGTTATTAGTCTCAGGTATTCCTACCTAAGCTTCATAACCAACAGCTTTGACACCAACTTGTGGCGACCCCAAATCCAGGTACTTGAAACCCGAACTCGGTGCTTCACGATACCATTTCTATAAGCTGAATAATGCAATAATAATATTACATTCAAACTTAATTTACATACATCAAAGTTTACTTCCTGTGCATTTAGACCTTCAAATACATTCCATACAATACCCGAATGTATACCAATACTAACTATAATCATTAACTCATAATATAACTCATTCAAACAGCCTTCCTTTTTCCTTGTTCGGGACTCGAGCCTTCAAAGTTGCTCATACATAATCGAAAACATTTAATTTAAGCAAGGGTGAGCATTTGAGTGCCCAAAGAAGTAATAGCAATTATATATATAAGTTTGAAAGAATACAAGTATTCTTCTTACATAACACTTCTACAACGAATTGAAAGTTGTGAAGTAATCTATACTGATAAAAAATTCACATAACAACTCTCTTTCAAATTCTTTAAATTTGGCTCGCTCTACTACCCTTGAATAGGGTTTAAGAACATACCATGAACATTCTTTTCATTTTCAAAAGGTTTAGCGAAATCCATCCTCAAACCGCTATAACTTCACAGGCACGAAGGGTGATCACCCCAGTTGTACCTTGTATTGATCAATACTACATAACTTAAATGAAATTCATCGCTCACTCTATCCGCCTTGGACGCAAATATTTCCCATATAGGGATGTTCATACATGCCTGGTTCCAAACCCGAAGGTTTTTAATCTTGCTCAACAATAATATGTAATTCAACATATATATATACGGGTAATTGACAAAGGTGTATCAACATGTGAATAAATACCATGATTATCCAAGTGGGGACACTCGTATAACCATTTAGAAATCAACTTAACAGAATATATATCTGAGCTAACATGTTGATAATCAAAGCGTACATAATCTGTCACAGAATAGAAAAGAATTTGAAACTCTCTTACTCATGTCCATTGCATAAAGAAAATGCAAAGGTAGGATACTTACCTGATTTGCTGATTACAAATCTCAACTTAGGTTTTATCTCTTTATCACAACCTATCAATAATCGATCATTCGCTTCGATTAGAACAATATATATTAACACATAGTAATCGCTCTATTACAACAAATACATAGTCTAATCACGCGTATCACATAATTACGGTTGATCATACTTTTAGTTCATATTCTATACTTGAAATATTTTTATACATTTTTCAAATATCTCATCCATGCTCTTACAAAGAGCCTTTTCTTTCTTTTTTATAAGGTTCGACATTTGGTTTATGCAAGTACAACTGACTTTATCGGGTAATTACTGAGTCTAAGACTCTTATTCTGTACTTCAACATCTGTAAATATCAGACATTTTATTTTTAATCATTTTCGGAATTTCCAGAAATTGAAAAATTTCAAATAATTCAAATCTGTCACTAACGGGCCTATAGTGACATAACTGTTGCTATAGGTGTTCTTCATCACATTCAGAATTTCATAACCGGTTCTCAAGTCAGCTAGTTTGACCGGCTATAACTTTCAAACATCGGAATCATAATTAAACGATTTAAACATTAAACAATTCCATTATCATTAATAGTTTAATTAATACTAAACTATTAATGAAACCATTGCCAAAATATAAAAGTTATTTATAATAACTCAAACTATTTTTAAAACATTTATATTACTCCTTTAAATGATTTTTAAAACAATTAAAATCATTTTTAAATAATTATCATTAATATTTAAATATTAATGTACTATTTATCCAAATATTAAAAGTCATTAATTATAACTTAAAATATTTTTAAATCCTTAATATCCTCTTTAAATGGTTTTAAAATAAATAAAACCATTTTAAACTATTTATTTAATAATAATTATTAAATAAACTAAATATCACTAACATTATCTTAATATCATTAATATTTAATTATTAATGAAATTATTATTTAAATATTAAAAGTTATATTTTATAACTTAAAATATTTTTAAATACCTTATTTTCATTTAAAATGATTTTTATAATATAAAAATCATTTTTAAACTAAATTATTTAATATAATCATTAAATAACTTTAATATTATATATAATAATTAATTAATGAAATTCATCAAAAATATTAAAAGTCATGGAAAATAACTTCAAATATTTTCTTATACCATAAAATAATTTTTATGATTTTTTATGAATTAAAACTATTTTTAAATCATTTATTTAATATTATAATTAAATAAATAAATACCTTTATATTCCAAAATATTAAATATTTATGAAATATACTCCAAACTATTTTTTGGATTTTAAAATAAATTTTCGTAATTTATTAAGTATTTTTAATAATTAAAATCTAATTTTTCTAATTTTTAAATCATTTTCAGAAATTACAGAAATTAAAAATAAATAGAATCCGTCACTAAAGGCTTTAGCGACAGAAATCTGTCGCCTTAGGTGTTCTTGAGCCTCAAGAACACTGACAAGGCAGTTTCAAGGTGCCTAGTTTGACCATTAATAATTCTCAATCCATTACGTTTCTGGGCAATCTAATACTTGGATCTTGTAGTACTCATGTAATACTACACTTACCAACCAACATCATGACTAAACAACATCAGATCTAAGAGTTATTAGCCATCAAAAAGTCTGACAATGTTGTTCTTCAACCGAAGAAACGTCGAGATGCCTACTTTGGGTCCTTGTAACTTGTAATCTGTGTATTGTTTGTGTGATATATAAGTTTCAGATTGTAGACTACATGTAGGAATACAGATCTATCTTAACACTATCATAAAAACAAGAAATCAAGCAGCTAAAGTAAGGTCAAACCTTGTTAGAAAAATCAACACTTAGAAAATTACAGTCACCCGGAAATTTTCCGTCCCAATCTTAAACCCACTTTTTGACCTTAAATAACTTTTGATCCACAACCGATATGGACCTAATTCTTTTTGGAGATTAAAGACCACATACCATAATACACATATCAACTTTCATAACATGAAAACTCCAAACATACTGAGATCTACAAGGCCGAACATTTGCTAAAAAAATATTTTCTGGACACTTAGAACTTTTTCTGGGTTTTCCAGAATCAGTTTCATGATCGGTCAATACACTTTGACCATCAATAACTTTTGATCCACAATAGATATGGACCTTATTCTTTTTGGAGCTTAAAGACAACATATCAGGCTACACATAACAACTTTTAAACAACAAAACTCATGATCGAGCAAATATTTATGGCCTCTGATATTTGGTGAAAAATAACAGAATTCGATTTTTCCAACTTGCTTAAATCTTCAAATTCGTGCACTTTGATGTTATGGATTCATTATTTATCAACCCAGATCATCAATTGACACCCTATTACACAACTTTAAATAATCAATTACAAAAATTAACATAAGATCAAAGGATTTCAAAAATTTAGGGTTTTAATACCTTTTAGCTTTGATTTTTGATTTTGATCCTTTGTTGCTGATCTTGTCTTGCTGATTACTGATATTAGCTTATCTCCTCACTCTCTCACACTCTGTAATTCGGATTTCTAGAGAGAGAAGGTTTGGGAGAAATGAAAAATTAAAGTAGCTCATTTCTCTCTTTTAATCATGTAATTAATTAATCTAGATGCATTGGATGCTCACAATGGTGATAATTGATGGTGTAATAGCATAGTAGCATGAGGGAATTCTAGAAGGTGGTGGTTGGCTAGCTTTTGCAAAGATTCTAGCAACAATGCTACTAATAATACACTAAAATGGACAAAAAGGTATTTTGGTAATTTCCCATATAATTTCAAGGGCAATCTTGTACAAGGCAATTAAATGTAATATTTAATCACTAGATTTTAATTCTTACCATTTACCAATTAATTTCTATCCTTTGGTAAATTAAAACACTTATATAATAACATCGAAATTAAACCCGTAATTTAAAATTAGGGGTTTTCAATTGAAAATTTAGGGTTCTATAATTATCTCGTAATGTTACTAACACAGTCATTACGATTTCTAACTTCAACCGATTAAGGTTATAATAATTAGGGTTTGTCCTAATTATCAGCGTAAAAATAGTAATTAGGGTTTATTCTAATTACCGACATCCTTATACACAGTAACTTCAAATACGTAGTCACTACTTAGTCCTATCTCATAACTGAGCTTAATAATTAGGGTTTCACAACATAGTACTATGCTATGACCTAATTGACCGTAATTGCTAAACATTATCTATCCGCACATACACAGTACATATTTATGGTACTGTAAAATCATAATATCAATAATATTATATTGCTATTCTTATCTCTTAATCACAATCCCAATTTCAGGGTTTGGATTCCATATCTGACTTATTCTTCGTTCAATAGACACGTTAAAATAATTAACTTAAATATTCTGACAATTCATATAATAAAATATTTATTATTTAATTCTAATTGTCACTTCATATATTATTTCTAATCACGTTTTCATGGAAGATAATTAATAAAAACATTTCTACTACGTAAATTAATTACCATAACAATATAATTTGTGGTAATTAATTATTCCAAAATTATTTCTAATTTTCAAGTAATAAATATATTCATATTTATCGCTCACATTACTTGACACTTAGTCTCGTCATTAAATAAAAAAAAAATTATACGCAAAATTTCTTATTTATTTTATATTGAAAATCTCGGGTTATTACAATCGGCGCTGCCTTATGTTTAGCTCCTTTTGTCTGAAGATATACTTCAGACTTTTGTGATCTGTATATATTTCACACTTCTCGCCATACAAATAATGCCACCAAATCTTCAAGGCAAAAACTACCACTGCTAACTCCAGGTCATGAGTCGGATAACCCTTCTCATAGTCCTTCACCGACGCGTGAAGCGTCTGCAATAATAACCTTGTCAGTCTTTGCATCAAGACACAACCAAGTCCCTTGTGTGATGCATCACTATACACTACAAATCCTCCCATGTCGTCTGGTAAAGCCAACGCAAGTGCTTGACTAAACCTCTTCTTCAACTCCATGAAACTTTCCTCACATTTCTCTGTCCAAACGAACTTTACCGTCTTTCTAGTAAGGTTGGTTAATGGCGATGCTATCTTTAAAAAATCCTGGATGAATTTTTGATAGTATCCTACTAATCCCAAGAAACTCCTGATCTCCGTCGGCGACTTCGGCTGCTCCCAATTGATAATTGCTTCTACTTTTATCGGACCCACCGAAACTCCATCCTTGTCGATAACGTTACCCAAAAACTGTACTCTTTACAACCAAAATTCACACTTGGAGAATTTTTCATATAACTTCTCCCTCCTTAACGTCTTTAACACTATTTTTAGATGTTCAGCGTGCTCTTCCTCCGTCTCTGAATACACCAGAATGTCATCGATGAATACAACAAAAAACTTATCTAAATACTGCTTGAACATTCTGTTCATCAAATCCATGAATGTTGATGGCGCATTCATCAACCCAAATGACATTACCAGAAACTCAAAGTGTCTATACCGAGTTCTGAATGTCATCTTCGGAATGTCCTCCTGTCTCACCATTAATTGGTGATAACTTGTCCTCAAATAAATCTTCGAAAAGTACTTCGCCCCCTTTAACTGATTAAATAAATCATCGATCCAGGGAAATGGGTACTTGTTCTTAATTGTGACTTTGTTCAACTCTCGGTAGTGGATACAAAGCCTTAATGACCCATCTTTATTCTTTACGAATAAAACTGGCGCTACCAAAGGTGATACGCTTGGTTGAATGTATCCCTTATCTAACAACTCTTGTAGTTGAACCAACAGTTCTTTCATTTCTACCGGAGCCATACGATATGGTGCTTTGGATACCGGTGTTGTCACTGGTGCAAAATCAATAACAAACTCTACCTCTCTTTCTGTTGGAAATCCTGGAATCTCATCTACAAAGACATCAACGAATTCCCTTACAATAGGTATCTGACCCAGTTCACCCTCGACTCTGCGAGTATCCACAATATGATCCAAATAACCTATGCAACCCTTCCTAAGCAACCTCTTTGCTTGCATCATCGTCAAATAACAAGATTATCTTGTCGATTTACTACCATGAAATACCACCTTCAACTTATTCGGAGTCTTCAGGTGTACGCACTTTTTCTTACAGTCAATGACCACTCCATGACTTGATAACCAATCCATCTCGAGGATTACATCAAACTCCCCAAGACAAATCGGTATCAAATCCACATTAAGCTTAAACCCTCTCAAATCAGCACAATAAATCCTATGAATGTAGTCTACGGGGATAATTTCTTTATTCGCTACTTCTACATTCATTGGGTGTTATAATAGTTCACGAGGTAAATTTAATCTTTGAACAAATTCATCAGATATAAAAGAACATGAAGCTCTCCAATCGAATATCACATAGGCATTTATATCGTTAATCGGAATAATACTTGACACCACCTCCCTGGATGCCATGACATCTTGCACTGTCATGTTGAAGGTCCTCGATGATGTCATGTTTGGTTAGGCTGGTCCTCCACTGGTTGCCCTAGTGTTGTTGCCCCTATTACCGCTTCCGCCATCCGTTATTTTCTTCCTTGGGCAGTCCTTGATCAGTTGTCCTGCTTCTGTTGCCTCTTTTTTAGTTTTAATAAAAGAGCTCTAACTCATGCAAGCATACATGTGTCAACAAGCAATACAGAGTAAGTCGAGTATCGATCCACGGAGAAAGTTGTCTAAATTAAACTACTATGCATCAACTAAATCACTATTTTTATATACTTAAACTAATGCTTATAATTGTGAATTACTCTAAATGCAAATAACAACTAAAATAAGAATAATAATGTAATAAATCAAATCTGGAAATAATGGGATCCTAACTTCATTTAATAGGTCATCTAACCACCACCATCATGTAAGATTGTTCTCATATCATAGAAAAGTAGCCAAGAGCACTAATGTAGACATAACCATTTTTCAATGTATTATAACTAACTTACATAACATTCAAATGCAATAGACACCATGTAATCATCAATAAAACCAATCTCACTATATTTCTATGTCAAATTGCAGCCATATTGAATTTAAGCACAGCCTTTATATAACTCATACGGTGAAACAATATGTCTATCTGGTTCACGAAATACAAAGCTAAGAAAAAATTTTATATACATATATGCTATCATGATTACAATCCATACTCGCATGTTATTTTTCAATTCCATACAAGTACCTAAAATGAATGGTGATCAATCATTCATACATGTAAATCAACCATGATAGAAATTCCTTATGATACGCAAAATAGTCCAAAGAATCAAAGCTATAAGTTAGACTACGATTAAACTCCGTTAGAATCCCATAATGGAGTTTAGTTCATGACTGAACCAAAAGCCATTATGGGATCAAAGCAATATATGGATAATAAACAAACAATTGAAAGAGAGAAGATAGAATTGATCAAACCCAATTGTTGATTACAATCCAAACGTAATGTTCAAATCCTCACTAATATCTAGCAACATAAAAGTAGTTCATCCACAGTGATTGAAATCCAAAAGAAGAAGTAGAAAACAATGGGTTTATGCTTGGTTCATCAATGGAATTCTCTCATAGTGTAAACCCTAGTTCTATTATGAAAAACACGTAAAAACTAATGATAGTAGCGTCTGGTGCCAACCATAATTGTTTTAACCAACCCCAACTCTTATAATTTAAAAATTAAAATAAAATTAATTAGCAGCTGCAGATGTCGTGCGCGGGCGCGCGTGTCCCCTTTGTCATCATCGTGCGAGCGCACGTGTTTAAAGTCTGATCAGTTTGGGTGATCGTGCGGGCGTGCATGTTGAAGCTTGTATAGCCACGCCGCATGCTGACCTCAGCTTTGAATTTTAGGTTCTCACTGCTACTACTTCAGATATCAAACTCTTGATTCTTTGACATGCCACTCTTCCTTCATCCATCCTCAGTTGCATTTCTCCCATTGTTCCTCGCGTCATGCTTCCATTAGCCTCAAGCCATCTACCATCGCCAAGCTATGCCATTTCCTGCACTTGTACACCAAAGGAGTTCTCAGTACATGCAATGTAAAATATCATGAAATGCAACTAAAAACACACTAAAATGTACTTGAGATGGGCATAGTTCTCTTGAATTGATATCCAATAAGTAGGTATAAAACCCACTTATCAAATACCCCCAAACTTGAACTATTGCTTGCCCTCAAGAAATGCATACTATATAAACACTGAAAATGCAACTACATGCTATGCAACTAAATAATGATGCAAACTAGTCTCACATTGTTCCAGCTATAACAGAATTTCAGTCCAAAATGCCTCAGCGAATTAACCAGATCCAAGAATAGAAATTCAAACCAAACTATAGGCATAATATCATACACTCAAATAATTCATATATGCTATAAAGATGATGTGTGTGTGTTATGTTGACCAAAACTTGATTTAAGCAAAGAATACACATGCTAAACTACTCAAAACAGAAAATTACAGTCTAAATCAAGACTCATGTATACTTATGCAACAAAGACTGTTCCAACATATCAAAACAAACTAAGGTTCAACAATGGGCTTAACTGCTTTATTGCTACTCACGAGGGCAATTTTCGCTCTTTCCCGCGGTGTTTATTGCTAATTTTCTTTTTTTTTTCTTTTTTTTTTTCACATGACTGTGCAATGCCTCATTCCATTAGGCAAACACTGCTATCCCTTAGCGATCTTTCAACCAACGACTCCCAGACCATGAAAGACCTTAGGGCGTTAAGTGTTAAGACACCCCTACGGGCGTACTTACTCAAGTAGCTAGGGCCCGGAAGTAAGACTAGCCACGTTACTGCTATTTGGTTTTTTTTATATATAGCATACCCATGTGTCCCCAAAGTTTGAATGTCAATGTTTTATACAGTCTAAGTCCATTTTCCACATATTTCTCTTTTTAAAACCATAATTTCTATTAAGCATGCAACACATCATTTTTATGCCTACAAGCAATTGTGAACATGACAGTGCAAACCGAAAGTATCTAAACAACATCATGAATTACATCGTGTAAAACATTATATCTAAGCTCATGTTATCCAACATATTCAACAATCCTTCAAAATTCACATTCATCATAGGCTAGACAAAATTTCCATAAAGCTAGAATTTGTGAGACATGCACTAAACATAAAATGCAACTAAACATATACTAACACAAGTAATAATGACTAAAAACCAAAAAAAAAAAAACTCTGCAATTTTTATCTAACCATAAACATGCAAAATGTAAACTAAACATGCACATACTATATGAAAATTTAAACTAAACATGCTAAACTAAACATGCACATACTGTAAGACCCCAACTTATTATAAATTAAATTTAATTTCCTCTATTTATTATTTTGAAATAGTAAGGGTTGATTTGATTAATGTGGTTAGTTATGGGTAACATGCGCAAATATTTTAAATAAGCAAGTGGTTGTAAAATATTCATTGTTGTCGGGGAATATTCGTTTGGTCATGGAATATTCTTGTTGTTGGGGAATATTCGTACGACGACGCAGCCTTGTGTGGGCCCCATAACGAAAAGCAATTGGATGAAGAAAACGACAAGTATAAGTTATTTTTAAATAACGACGTAGTTGTTACCGTTAATACTGTTGAAATACTCGGTGGTTAAAACACAGTAGCACACGGTATTGCACCAATTATTGATTCTTACGTAAGAAGGCACTACTCAATAATTGTTACGAAGAATTACTTGCTCAATATTTTATTCTATTGATTCAATAATTGCTACATTGATATTTTATATTATTGTTGTTTCAATAATTGTCACTACATAGTATTTTTCATTATCAGATCAATAATTCATATTATTTGAATAATATTATTAGATAGCATTATTGACAATGTCTAAAAACTTCTGTCTAAGGAGAGGTTTGGTCACCTAATTGCGCGCCAGTAAGGAGAAATCCATATTGAAAAGCCCCTATTTCACGAGGAACTACCGGTTGTTTATATTGTGATTCTATAATATTATTTGTGAATAATTAATTATTGATTTATATGATAAGGAAAATATTCATTTTATGTGGATATAGATGGAGAAAATTTTTAATGTGACAATTGTTGAAAATTGATATTTTATTTTTTTGATAAAATAATTTATTTAAATATATTATTATATTTTAATAATATAATAATGGTGATATTTTTACAATGAATGTGGGATATATGAATATATGAGGAGGAAGAGTATTTTTGTTACTAAAAATATTTAAAACATGTTTTTCATGTTTGTGGACCCCATTTCTTGACTGAAATTTGATTATAGCCTGTAAAATCGTCCGTATGTTGATTTTGGTCAACTTCGGCTTAGAATTTGGAAAAACTTTCTTCTGCAAAGTTGTAGATAATTAAATTTCCTATGGAATGGACATAAGATTCAAATTTTTCTGATAAAAGGGCTATTTATTTTGAATTATTGAAGTTCCGAAGTTTCAGAATAATTGATTTTTGAAGTTTTAATTGTTTTATTCAAGAAAAATGTTTTTCTTATTTATTGTGGGTGGGTGGCTGATGTTGTGGGCTGGTGGTGTGCGTAGGAAGTTAAGAAAAATTATTTTATTATTATATTAAATTTTCTACTTTGGTGTTCTAAGCATTTTCCTATAAATAGGGTGCTTAGGTTAGAATTGAAAATCACACTAGAAACTAAAGTTTTTTCTCTCTATATTATCGAGCGTATTCTTGTGAGTATTTTGATACTTTGAGTGTTGCTATACGGTACAAGTTCCTTCAGCACTATATCCAGTATTCTGTAAAATAGTAGTCGTTTTAGTAGTCCTCACTATTTTGTAAAATAATGTATCAATAATTGTAATGAGGACTTATTTGAGTGTGAATATTGTCTAGATGACAATATTTGTATTTAGACTCACAGTTTATGTGTTGTCGTATTTTACACGATAATTGTATTAATAAAGTTGTAGTTGTTTCTGTACCATGGATTTTGGCGACTCAGAATGGGTGTTGAATACCTATATTGGGGGCGTCATACATACTATATGCAACTACACTACTACCCCAATACCCTCAAACTTATAATATTCATTGCCCCAGTGAATGAAGGTATAGGGTTAGAGAAAACTCCCCTAGTGCTTAGCTGCACCACCCTCGTCGGGTGGTGAATCCGGTGGTGGATATGGTACGGCCATCCCGAACTGTGGCCATTCAAGAATGGTCCCTTGTTGTGCAAATGCCTCCGCTAATGACCTCGTGAGACCCGTAGAAAATGCTGCAAAGTTGTCGTACATCGCGTCGACCTTTCGCTCCAACCTTCTGAGTCATCGATCCCAAAGGCGTGCAGTCTTTGGAGTTGATGGGCCCGCCAATCTATCCGAGAGGGTCATGGTGGCTCTCGAGAATGTGGGCTGGATAATGAAGCCTTTTCCTCGCGGGTGCGGTGCAGCTCCTGCCCAATCCTCGAATTTCGTAATGGTTGCGTGAGTGATATCTTGGCTCGGGTTCTGCATATATTCATTGTCCCAATGACATCTTTGATGAGCACACAACATAGCTACAACTGACGCATGGGGAATACTCCCTGTAGTGCTTCCCTGCGGATACCTCAACATATTTTGATGAATTAGATGGCCCACATCAATGTATTTGCCTGTGATTATTCCCCACAGAATGATTGCCCTCTCCGTTGTGATTTCATGCTGATGAGACGATGGAACAAGCTTGGCACATATGAACAAATTCCATGCCTTTGAATATCGATTCAAGGTCGAGGCTGAAAATATCTGAGTCGATCATTCGTGCTTACCAGTAAGTCCACTTCGTTCCTGGCACGCACAACTCAGTAATGACCATTTCCAAATCCGTGTCCAAGTGTGCAACTTCTACCCAATTAGCCGACCCAGTCGGTGGTGTGTCGCGTAGCCTGAAAACTTCTCTGATTGCAGGTGGTCGGTAATCTATTTCAAATCCTCAAACCACAGATAGACCACTCATTATGTCTTTAGCATTGGCATAGAATTCTCGGACTATACTCATCGGAACCGGCATAGGGGTTGTAGTCAAGACAAACCATCCCCTCTCTTATATCATATTCCATAACTGACCATTTTGCCTCTCAGGTTTGAAACCCCTTTCCTTTACAAACGTTTTACCCACGATTCTGTAATACTCTGTTTGGGCTGCCAGACTCAGGAATTTGGTATGATCCACCACATCCTCCCCTTGACTGCTAAAGGAAGACGATGATGAAGAAGAAGAAGAAGAAGAAGAAGAAGAGCGAGCTCTCTTAGGATCCATTTGCTTTGAATGTTGAAGATGAAGAATTGCTTGATAATGAGTGATAGCCGACGAGTTGATTACCCCCACACTGATTTTGCACAACCCACTCTTGAAACCCTAGTATATATCACTGTATGTGATCGTGGGTAGGAGGTAACTGATGCGCACGATATGGAGTAAGATGAACGGATGGAAATGTGGTGCTTGAATTTGTAACTGTTGGGAGAGTAGGAATCGTGCGAGGTGTAGAGACCAAAGGAGCACAACTTCTGTTATGTCAACTGAGGAAGAGATGGGTCAGAACACGTTTTAAAAGCGTAAAACAAAAATTTCCACCTCTCGGTGTCATCAGCACATGCGGCGCAAGAATTAGTCAATTGAAATTAGGCGCTAGCAAGCAGTGGATCGTTAACTCGCAGCGGGCAGCATGCGGCCATGAAGTTTATATAGTACCAACCTCATGCAAATGTGCGACCACATATCCAAAGACTTCCGTGTTTCTTTTCCACTACTGCTAAACAATGATGCCTTCTGATCAATTCACCTACATAAACACCAATTACTCATGTCACAGTGGGAACTATGGAATAAGCATAAAGGACCAAATAAACGCTACCCTATACTCAAACACAGTCTAATGCAAATTCAACTACACACTCACTTATACAAAACACATTAATCTATCATAATTAAAAATGAAGATGAACTAACAAAATCAAACGAAATTGCATAAATAAAGAGTAGAGATAGAAATAATGGGTTGCCTCCCATCAAGCGCTAAGCTATAGTCAATTAGCTCGACTGTCTCTGAATCTCATGTCAAAGAAAGAATTGAGGTTACTTTCTGTCTGTCCACCTCGCCACCAAAGTAATGCTTCAATCGCTGCCCATTCACTTTAAAAGGCTGATCTGGGAATTTATCAAACACTTCTATCGCACCATGTGGAAAGACAGTCTTCATTATAAATGGCCCTAACCATCTTGATTTTAGCTTCCTGGGAAAAAGTTTAAGCCTAGAGTTAAAAAGCAAAACCCTTTGTCCCGGTTCAAATGTCTTCTCTATGATCTTGCGATCATGCCATTTCTTCACCTTCTCCTTGTATAGCTTTGAATTCTCATATGCTTGTAGTCGAAATTCATCCAACTCATTGAGTTGGAGTAGGCGTTTCTTCCCTGCAGCTTTCAAATCAAAAATGAGCTTCTGAATTGCCCAATATACCTTATGCTCTAGCTCCATAGGAAGGTGACAGGCTTTTCCATACACAAGCTGAAAAGGTGACATGCCCAACGGGGTCTTGTATGCAGTCCTATATGCCCACACAACATCATCCAGCTTTAAAGACCAGTCCTTTCTCGTGGGATTCACAACTTTTTCAAGGATTCTTTTGACTTCTCGATTTGACACTTCCGCTTTGCCATTTTTTGTGGGTGATAAGCTGTAGCAATACGATGGTTCACCCCATACTTGGCCAACAAAGCTGTAAACTGCCTATTGCAGAAATGACTGCCTTCATCACTAATGATGGCCCTAGGAGTCCCAAACCTCATGAAGATACTTTTGTGCAAAAACCTAAGGACTACCTTGGCATCATTTATCGGAAGAGCTGCCGCTTCTACCCACTTTGACACATAATCCACTGCGAGTAAGATGTAGAGATTTTCGCAAGAAGAAACAAAAGGGCCCATGAAGTTAATCCCCCACACATCAAAAATTTCTACTTTGAGGATCGTATTCAATGGCATTTCATTTCTTTTTGAGATGTTCCCAACTCTCTGACATCTATCACATCTCTGGACAAAACTGTAGGCATCCTTGAAAATTTTCACCAAGTAGAATCCTCAACAGAAGACTCTCAGCCATTGCTCGCTCTCTACCATAGTGACCCCCATACACAGAAGAATGACAATCCTGCAGAATCCCCTCGGTCTCGCTATATGGGATACACCTTCTTATCATTTGATCAGCACACTATTTAAACAAATAAGGCTCATCCCATATATACCATTTGACATCATGCAGAAATTTCTTCTTTTGATGACCCACCAAGTCAGAAGGTACCATCTTACTCACCAAATAGTTTGCGTAGTCTGCAAACCATGGCACTTCCCCTTTCACCACAAACAACTGCTCATCTGGAAAGGATTCATTGATTATAACTTTTTCGTCTACCTCCCTTTCCGGATTCTTTAGTCGAGATAAGTGGTCCGCCACTTGGTTTTCAGTGCCCTTTCTATCCTTGATCTCCAAATCAAATTCCTGCAGTAATTAAATCCATCTGATCAACCGGGGATTTGCATCCTTCTTTGCCACTAAATGTCAAATTGTCGTGTGATCCGTATACACTATCACCTTTGTGCCAATCAGATATGCTCAAAATTTATCAAAGGCATACACCACTGCCAATAACTCTTTCTCTGTGGTGGTGTAGTTTAACCGCATCATCTAAGGGTCTTCTTTGGCATAATAAATTACATGAAATATCTTCTCTTTCCTCTCGCCTAAAAACAGCCCTTTACGTACAGAATTAATCACCGCATCACACATCACCAAATGGCAAATCCCAATCAGTGCAAGAATAACTCGGTCTTGGACGTTAGTTTCCCTTTAAGTGCTCAAATGCCGACATGCAAGCCTCATCAAAGTTAAACTGTGCATCCTTCTCCAATAAACTACATAGTGGTTTAGTTATCTTGGAGAAGTCCTTGATGAATCTGTGGTAGAACCATTCTTGTCCCAGAAAAATGCGAACACCTTTTACTGAAGTAGGTGGTGGAAAGTTCTCAATAGTTTCCAGCTTAGCCCTATCCACCTCGAGTCCCTTCTTCGAAACTTTGTGTCCCAGTATGATTCCTTCTTGTACCATAAAATGGTACTTTTCCCAATTCAGTACTAAATTTGTCTCAACACACCTCTTCAAAACCCTCACCAAATTCTCAAGGCATAAGTCAAATGAGTCCCCGAAGACTGAAAAATCATCCATAAATACTTCAACATTATGTTCCACCATGTCTGTAAATATAGCCATCATGCATCTCTGAAAGGTGGCTAGAGCATTGCACAACCCGAAAGACATCCTTCTAAAAGCAAAAGTGTCATATGGACATGTGAAGGTAGTCTTTTCCTGGTCTTCTGGAGCTATCATAATCTGATTGTAGCCTGGATACCCATCCAGAAGGCAATAATACTCATGACCTGCTAGTCTATCCAACATTTGATCGATAAATGGTAGTGGAAAATGATCTTTCCTTGTAGCTTTATTGAGCCTGTGATAGTCCATGCAGACTCTCCACCCCGTCACTGTTCTTGTTGGAATTAACTCATTATTCTCATTAGTCATTACGGTCATGCCAACCTTTTTTCTGACATTACCGTTGACTGGGCTCACCATGAGATGTCTCGAATCGGATAGATTATGCCCGCATCCATCCATTTCAAAGACTTTTCGACCACTTCTTTCATTATCGGATTAAGTCTTCTTTATTGCTCAATCGACCGCTTACTACCATCTTCCAGTAAGATCTTATGCATGCAAAATGAAGGGATGATCCTTTGATATCTCTGCTATGGTCCATCCAATAGTGATTTGAACTCTCTAAGCACTCGTAGCAGTTTTTCTTCCTGAAAAGATGTTAGTACAGAAGAAATAATCACAGGTAGCTTTGAATCTTTATTTAAAAATGCGTACCTGAGATATTCTGGAAGTGGATTTAATTCAAGTTCTGGAGGTGTCTCAAGAGATGGCTTTAATTTTACCGATGTCTCTCCAGCTTTCGTCAATGGCTTGACAGGTGTTCTAAATTTTCTGAATTATGGAGTGGTATCCAGATATTGCACAAGTTCGTCGAATTCCTCATCCTCCAATTCTAAATTTTTAGCAATGACATTCCTCAATGGTTCATAATCCACCAGACTCTCAACTTCATCATTTAATACACGGTCCACCAAATCAACTCTGAAACATTCTTCTTCATCTGTTGGGAACTTCATTGCTTTGAAGACGTTAAAGGTAACCTCCTGATCATGTACACGCATAGTGAGTTCCCCTTTCTACACGTCTATCAAAGTCCTTCTTATGGCTAAGAATGGTCTCCCCAGTATGATTGGTATACTTTTATCTTCCTTGTAATCCAGAATGATGAAGTAAGCCAAAAATATAAATTTTTCCACTTTCACCAGTACATCCTCAACTATTCCCCATGGATACGTGATGGATCTGTCAGCTAGCTGCAAAGAAATGTTTGTCGGCCTTGGAGCCAGCAATCCCAACTGATTAAACACTAACAAGGGCATCAGATTGATACTTTCCCCAAGTCACATAGACATTTATCGAAGTTCATCTTTCCGATCGTGCATGGAATTGTGAAACTGCCCAGATCTTTCAGCTTTGGAGGTAGTTTACGCTAAAGCACTGCAATGCATTTCTCTATCAAGGCTACTGTCTCAAACTCATCTAATCTCCTCTTCCTTGACAATATACCCTTCATGAACTTTGCATAACTTGGCATCTGTTCCAATGCCTCCACGAATGGTATATTAATCTGCAGCTTCTTAAAAACCTCCAAGAACTTGCTGAACTATTTATCTTCCCTCTGCTTATTAAATCTCTGCGGATACGGAACCGGAGGGTGAATTAATGGTACTGTACTCTTAGGCTTCTCAACTGAACCGACTTTATCTTTCTCTTCCTGCTGTAACTCAGAATTTTTCTTGGTTTCTTTCTGCTCAGACACAATTTCTTCCTCATGTTGCCACGTGGTCCTCCTTTTTGTAAACATGGCGGCGGCCAAGACATGCTCGGTTCTCGTAATCTTTTTCCTGCACCTTAATGTGATCGCTTGACACTATTCCTTCCCGTCTCTTCTTGGATTTGCCTCTATATTACTTGGCAATGAACCTTGGGGCCTGTTGTTAAGCATGCTCGCCATTTGCCCCATTTGAGTCTCCAGATTTTTAATAGCCACTGCTTGGCTTTTGATCATAACCTCCGTGTTTGCCATGTACTTCAACATCATCTCCTCCATTTATGATTTCTATTTTTGCTGAGGTGCAGCTGGAGTGTGATGTTGTTGTTGTTGAGAAAATCCTGGTGGAAAAGGTGGTCATGGAGTAAACTGTTGTCACTACCGTTGGTTGATCAAACAACGTTATTCTACCAAACCGATTCTCTAATTTCCTTGATTATTTGACCAACTAAAGTTAGGATGATTGCGGTTGTTGGAGTTGTATATGTTTTGAAACTGTCCCTGGTCTTTCCTGTAATTGCTCACATCGCATCGACTCCGAGCCGATAAGACATTGATCTCGTCCGAGTGTGACCTCAAGACAACCGATATACAAAGGCAACTGTTTTCGCTTTGCTCTCTGCCAATGAATCTATTTTCTTCGCCATAGCTGCCATCTGTGCCGACAACTGAGTAATAACATCCACTTCCAAAAAACCTGCAACTTTGGGTTGTGGCATCCGAGATGTAGGGTTCTGAAAATCATTTACTGCCATTGTTTCAATAAGGTTATAGACCTCGTCATAGCTCTTCGCCCATAATGCCCCTCCTGCAACTGCATCTACAATAGGTCTAGACTGCCATCCCAATCCATTATAGAATGTGTTGATCACCATCCAATCTGGCATACCATAGTGCGAACACTTCCTTAGCATCTCTTTATATCTCTCCCATGCTTCGTATAAGGATTCACCCTGTTGTTGCTAGAACTGAGAGATAGATGTCCTCATTTTCGCAGTCTTAGCCATTGGGAAAAACTTGGCTAAGAACTTCTGTGCTAGGTCCTCCCATGTAGTAATTGATCCTGAAGGCAAAGAATGAAGCCAACTTCTCGCTTTATCCCTCAATGAGAATGGAAACAACCTCAGTCTAATAGCATCCTCCATCACCCCGTTGTATCTGAATGTATCACAAATCTCAATAAAGATCAACAGGTGTTCATTCGGATCATCTGTAGCAGAACCCCCAAACTGTACCGAATTCTACACCATCTGAATAGGGCTCGGTTTTATCTCCAATATATTAGCTGCTATTGCTGGTCTGACTATGCTCGACTGAAGTCCATTAATGTTTGGCATGGAATAGTCTCGCAAAGCCCAGTGCTTCTCTCTTTGCTCTTCTCTTTGTCCTTCTGCCATATTAGATGTAGTACCCTCTAACTGTGCTTGCAAATTTCTCCGCACACTCGCTTTCAAACCTCTTCCGTTAATATTATCATGTGCTGATATCAATTCTGAGTTGGACGATCGTGTGTGCATAAAAATTATAAAAGTACCTGAAACCAAAATAAAAACAAAAATAGAAATGAGAAACGATTAGATTTGTCTAAGTCATACAATATAGCTTAAAACTGATGATAATAATAAAAATTTATATCGCTTTCCCGTAAGAATTCGCCAAAAACTTGTTGCCTCTTTTTTAGTTCTAACAAAAGAGCTCTAACTCATGCAAGCATACATATGTCAACAATCAATACAGAATAAGTCGAGTATCGATCCACAGAGAAAGTTGTCTAAATTAAACTACTATGCATCAACTAAATCACTATTTTTATATGCTTAAACTAATGCTTATAATTGTGAATTACTCTAAATGCAAATAACAACTAAAATAAGAATAATAATGTAATAAATCAAATCTGGGAATAATGGGATCCTAACTTCATTTAATAGGTCATCTAACCACCACCATCATGCAAGATTGTTCAAGTATCACAGAAAAGTAGCCAAGAGCACTAATGTAGACATAACCATTTTTTAATGTATTATGACCTACTTACATAACATCCAAATGCAATAGACACCATGTAATCATCAATAAAACCAATCTCACTATATTTCTATGTCAAATTGCAGCCATATTGAATTTAAGCACAAGCCCTTATATAACTCATACTTGCTAAACAAAGATATGTCTATCCGATTCACGAAATACAAAGCTAAGCAAAATGTTATTTATATACGCATGCTATCATGATTACAATCCATACTCGCATGTTATTTTTCAATTCTATACAAGCACCTAAAACGAATGGTGATCAATCATTCATACATGCAAATCAACCATGATAGAAATTCCTTATAATACGCAAAACAGTCCAGCAATCACGCCATAAGTTAGACTACGTATTAAACTCCGTTAGAATCCCATAATGGAGTTTAGTTCATGACTAATCCAAAAGCCATTATGGGATCAAAGCAATACATGGATAATAAACAAACAATTGAAAGAGAGAAGATATAATTGATCAAACCCAATTGCTGATTATAATCCAAATGTAACGTTCAAATTCTCACTAATATCCAACAACATAAAAGTAGTTCATCCACAATGGTTGAAATCCAAAAGAAGAAGTAGAAAACAATGAGTTTATGCTTGGTTCATCAATGGAATTCTCTCACAGTGTAAACCCTAGTTCTATTATGAAAAACACGTAAAAACTAATGATAGCCGCATCTGGTGCCAACCATAATTGTTTTAACCAACCCCAACTCTTACAATTTAAAAATTAAAATAAAATTAATTAGCAGCTGAAGATGTCAGACGCGGCGCCACGTGTCCCTTTGTCATCATTATCAGCAGCGCGTGTTTAAAAAGTCCGTCACCGGGTGATCGCGGTAGCGCTGCTGTTGAAGTTTCAGATAGCCAAGACGGCCACGCGCCGCTGCGCTCTTTTGCAAATTGAATTCTCGTGTTCTGCTTGGTGCTACCGCTTCAGATCCAACCATCGATTCTTTAACATGCCACTCTTCCTTCATCCATCCTCAGTTGCATATCTCCCATTGTTCCTCGCGTTATGCTTCCATTAGCCTCAAGCCATCTACCATCGCCAAGCTATGCCATTTCCTGCACTTGTACACCAAAGGAGTTCTCAGTACATGCAATGCAAAATATCATGAAATGCAACTAAAAACACACTAAAATGTACTTGAGATGGGCATAGTTCTCTTGAATTGATATCCAATAAGTAGGTATAAAACCCACTTATCAACTTCTCCACAATTAAAACAACCTCCTTTCTTTGTCTTAGGACAATTAGGTGAAATATGCCCTTCATGTCCACAGGTATAACATACCATTTTTCCTTTCATACTATAACACCTCGAAATTCAGTCTATTTTCACACCTGACTTTCGTACATCATGGTTCCATCTTCTTCCAAACATACATCATTATATAGTTAAATATAACAACATACATTCTCAAATCCTAGGTTCTAATACCTTATAACTTTATTCCTTACAAATAATGATAATTACATTATTCTTTATACCTTATAAGAGTGACTTTCATCCTCCACCAAGGATACATAACAGTTTATTAAACTATTCTACATTACAAGTCTTGGCTTGATCTTCACGCTCATTCATACACTGAATGGCATTTCTTCTGGATACCGGTCAGCTTAATCTTTACAAGATCCTTAAGTTCCTCTACTCGTACGCTGAAAATGTTTTTCATTTAAACCAAGTGTGAGCATTCAATTGCTCAGCAAGTTATAGCAGTTGAATAAACAACATCAAGAATCTAAACATTCTTTTAAAACTTTAATAACCGAACAAAGGTTATGAAGCAGCTTGAATAATAGGAATAAATTCTGATTCCTATCGTTTTAAAACATTAGTCACATTCACTTTGCAATACTTCATTCTTCTACCTTTTTTCATACACATTTTGTATGGCTAGAATCATTAGCACAAACTTAACAATAACGGTTCATGTATAAATAGAACATTTTCATATTGAACAGTTCAATCACAGAATAGTTCATCTCGTAGAAACACTAAAGTGTTAAAATTACGGCACAAGGCCTCATACATTCTACCACCCTGTACAAATATAACACATTTGCACATAGATAACATTTCTCAAGTTCAACATCAGAGAAAGTTTAAGAAACTAGCATTCATTTCAATTATGAATGAAGTTAGGAAACTTGCCTTACGCACAGCTACAACTTACAGTTTACGCTGATTTGTTTACTAAAATCCCTATATAACACATAAGGAAATAACACATAAACTAATTAGTCATATACTTGATTTACGCATTGGTTTAAACCTAACTCTATTCCTTATGGTTCGTGTTTATAGCCTAAGTTCACGTAACCATTCTTCTTTACCGTTTTATGGCGTTACGACATACGAAGATGTCTTAATTCGTACGATCATCATCTTTAATGATTTACATTCTTATCTTATTCTTATAATTTTTATAATACTTAACACACATTGAGTCTCTACTGTAGTCCATGCGGTACTCTGAGTGATTTCCCACAAACAACCAACAAACTAGTTTCCCATCTCATCTACACTATCTTTCAAAATGAGTTAGATCGGTTGCTAGTTTCGTATATACCTCTGCTCTCTGAAGGAATTGTTTAGCCCAGCTCTCATATGTCAACCATTAAAGATTACGATTGTACCATAACCTAAACTTAACTTATCCGAACCATTAAAACTATAATGTTCGTAAAGTTGATTTCTCTTTCCTTATGGCTTTCTGGCAACTAAATGACAAACCTCAGGATTCATTCTTTATTGTCTAAGTCATACAGTCTTTTGTATAGTTATAACGATCATTCAATGTTAATTCTATGCATTTATAGCATTAAGCATTTTACGTTACCTTATTCATATCTTATAACGTCTAGTTCATTCGACTCGGAATGTTATCCAAGTTATTATCATTAACTCAGCTCCTTAACGTTATACGTCATTGTCATTAATTCAGTTTCTTCACCGTTCACATGTTTAATCATTATTCTTTATTACCTTACGGTCAACCATACACGGGGTGTAGGTTTTGCCCATTTAATATTTGCGTACACTCAACCCTCACGCCGGCTAAAGTGTTTAACGCTTACATTTCATTCTAACATTTTCTATCCGAATCACATTTGGACTTTCATTATTCTTGTTATCGTTCATTACGGTTTTTTTGATAATTCATATCTTACTTACTACCTTTGTCACCATCTAAGTCACACAACCAATGTATACTTGGAACGTTCGCCCAACGCAAATATGATTCATGAGAATTGTTTATGTATTTTGCATTCACGTTGCTCGACTCTTAAACTCACATTCAACCTTTACCCAAGGTTTTAATCGCTTTCATTCGTTATCCATTACATAAACCCCACGTTCATTATTTTTTTTAATGTCGAAGCCATACAGTTCATTGTATTCTAAGATCGATCGTTCATCGCAACTACATTGCATTTACAGCATATGCTTTACACTTACCTCTCATTACGACATCATAACATCGAAATGTTATACATCACCCTTGTCACTCAACGTTTAAGGAATCACAATCATAGTTATCCCACACGTTCGTTTTATCGCAACTACGGTCCCCAGATATTGGTTACATATTTTATGTTTACACTGTTTGTTTTTTAATCCCGTTCAACCTTTACTAAAGGTTTAAATCACTTAATTAAGTGTTACATTACATGAACTATATGTTCTTTATCTTTCCTTACACTTCCCCTAAGAGTTGAGAAGTTATAAGCTCTTCTCTGGGTTTAGAATTGCATCGGCCATGACGCTTTGCTTTTTTTGTTTTTGATAAATTGCTGCAATAAGTCTCCAGTAAGAGTTTAGTCCTCGTCAAGCCATTGTGCTGCGCCCCTTTTCTTACAGTTCATAATCAGCATCATGCACGCCAGCTTCTAAAACTCAGAAATGTTTTCTAAGTGTTGAATATGTTTGAGATGCTTATTTTAAAATCTCAAAACTTCTTCATTATAACTCGGAACGAGGTCATTCCAAAGCCATTTTCTTAATCTCATTACGTACTTCAACTTCCCTCAGACAGAATTTTGTTCCGAATCCATTAAAATGCCATTTAATTAGTTTAAATTGCATCATTAGTTCATTTTATGCCGAACTCAGAATTCATTCCTGAGTCCACGACTCACGTTTTCTATGTTTTCTTACATTCTTATGAAACCCTACACATTCGGGTTCATTTACATACTTTCTACTTTTCGCTCGTCTTTTACGAAATTTTTGCTATAACTTTGTTATAGCTAAGTTCAATCCGTTCTTCATGAATGTTTTATCGTTCTTAACCAAGAACTAAGCAACTAACTTATACGCGATGGTTTTAAACTTGTCCATCAACAACAAGTTATACTATCATGGTTTTAAATTTGTCCATCAACAACGTTCTTCGTGATCTTCGCGTGTTCTTCATTCGTTGTTCATTTTTAATCGATATTTTAATTACGATTTCACTTTTTCTTGGAATTTGGTGTTATAAAACACCATTCCTTACTTATTTTATCGAATCGTTCATATGATTCATTCGGATCGTTCAAATTCATTAAGAAATTCATATTTCCTTAAGAAAGCTTTTTAAGAAATTTATAAACTAAACTTCTAATTCTCATTTCTTCATTTTCTCATGATTTCAACCATATAAAAATCATTCTTAACATCTTCTTCTCTTATTTTCATTAACTATGTATATTGACATAGAATACTTAAAGAAAATTTAGATTAGACTAGATTTTGAATTACCTTTCTTCTTTAATCTTCTTCTGTCGGACAAAGTTTGCACTCGGGCTAGTTTTTCCTCTTCCTTTTCCTCCTCATCTGACTTCTCTCTCTCTCTCAAGTGTTGGTGATTTTCAAATCACCAACATATGAGTTAAGGCTTTCCTTATATAGAAAACCAAGGCTAGGGGAAAAATAATCATTTCACCCCTAAAGTTACTATTCACACCTCCTTACTATTCATGATGCTTCTCTTGGAAGCTTCATGCTTCCGTCTTGCGGAATTCGTCCGACAATTCGAAAACTGCGATTCTCATAATTCAAATATTTTTTGAGATTTCGTCTTTCCTTTACAGATTAACTTTTACGCATTCTTCGGAACTTCGAAAAACTAAAAAAATACTTTTTGAATATAAGTGTTTTCCTTCACGTTTCCCCTAACCTAGTTAAACGAATGAAAAGTACATAATAGTACTTTTCGTCATTTTTATTTCGTCTGATTGAGAAAAACTTTTATCGGCTAGCTTAACTTTTCACGACATATTATCATCAAATCTTTCGACGGAATGTCATTTCGACATGTCTAACTCTCGGAAAGGCTTAGGTTATTCAAACCCTAACCCTTAGGGTTTCATCGAGTGAATAATGCCTATTTTGTCTTTTTCCTCAGAAATATTTTTGTTCACTGAAATTTTTTTATTTTCCTCTTGAAAATTCTTACTCGTTCAGTCCAGCTAGTAGCCAGATCCTCCCATTTTATAACCATCCTAGGTTCTAGAACGATTAATAAACATATAGCCCAGAATATTATTAATAAAAATTCTTTTTATTAATAACTAATTCTTAAATCTTAAATTTTGGACAATCCGGTTTTTCCCGGGTTGTCACACTTCCCCCCTTATAAAAATTCCGTCCTCGAAATTTCTTAAAACTGCATCCATACCCGGGTGCTTTATCCTTACAACCTTTAATGAAGGTTTAATCTTACTTCTTCTTTTTCTTATAACCTTCTTTTTCCTAAGGATCATCTGTTGACATAATCGTTATTAGTTAAACCTCACGTCTAACTATACTTTCAATCTTTCAGGTCATCACATTCACCCATTCTTCACAGAATTTCATCCTTAAAATTTTAACATACCTTTCTTCTCAACCTCTCTTCAAAGAAGTTCTTATCTTTCAAACATTCCCTAACCTTCATAACTTATCCAGAATTATGAAGTAAAAGGAATAAATAGGAATATAAAGATTCCTTTAAAACATTTCACATTTTGCTGAGGGGTCAAATCAACCATGAACTCTTACTGGATTTAACATCATTTCACCATAAACCCTTCTATCACGGTTAGTTTACAATCCCTAAGAAAGTAAACTACCTCTTCCATATGTAGGCAATCAACCTATCGTATAACTTCATTTTGGGGTATGTTCACCTCAGACTTATTCATCAGATTCCGCACCAAAGCAATTTTGTTTAGCACAACTTCTCAAAGAAAGCTCAATTTTCTTATAACATAACATACCATTTGTCTAGCCAAATCAAATAGCTTAGACCATACCAATAAATTGGACATTAACTTGATACATTTGTCTAGTCAAATCAATTGACATCAACTACTCTTTAAATTCTTTCACAATACTTCAAAATATTTTTATGACGTCATGATACCGTACTATTTCACATCACGTTAAGGATTTTGCCAGTTTATGACTTCATCATTATACATCATACCATAGCGGGTTGTTGATCCTAAGATCACATCCAACACAAGGTTCAATTGCATTAATAATTCCATCCTTTTACCATCTTTGCATCAAATCCACTGATGATAAAAAATTCATTTTGATATTTCAAATTAATTTATGTCTAGCCAAAAACAATTAACATAGACATATAAAGAATAGTTCTTTTTAAAATCCATTTGTTCTAAAAATTGAACCAATGCTTTCCTTTTCAAAACGCACTTATAATCACGATTTCAATAAACTTCAAAATCTAGCATAGCTAGATGACTTGGAATATCATTCTTCCCCATCTTCCTTCATTGTCTTACTTGAGACAATACTTAATCTTCTCTAGCACCTTCAATTCTAAGTATATTGAAAATACTCTTTTTCAGTCTAAACATTCCTATACCTTAGTATAGTCCATCAACTTACCACACTTTATGTGTTTAGGAACTTTCCACAACCATATGTGTTCAAGAACTTATCTTCGCAATATGTAATCCAAGAACAAATAAAGGACTATCCATATGTTTAGGGCTCAGAAACATAACATATAACTATGAGTCACAAACTTTTCATAAGTATGAGTTTTAAGAACTTAGACCTATCTTATCATTCTCTACCTATCAAATATATACACAGGAAAAGATTCACCTTTTCACCATATACATATTGATAGCGCGACATTACTATTTTAATGACTATCACTGTAATAAGCTAAGCAGTTGTTACACTAAAGCACAAACCTCTGCCCACAACAAAGGTTCATACAGCTCTGCTATCACATGAGTCCTCAATTGAAATCTTACATCTTCTAACTTTCTCTTCACTTAATACGAATTTTCTATAATTCGTATGTTATCCTTTACAACTTAATTATTCTTCTCGTACTACTTTGTAGTACCATTCATTTATAACATTAGCTATAAATCATCCATCGTTTAACAGAACATCTGTTATTACGATTCAATATGATCACGTGGTGATCTTCTTTCTCAATCGTTTAACTCAACGATCTTCTTATTATTCTCTCAACGATTATAGTCTTAGGCACTCACACCTAAGGTTTATAACCTATCAGCTCTAATACCACTTTGTAACACCCCGAAATCCGGTCTATTTTCAGACCCGAATTCTGTACATCACAGTTCTGTCTTCTTATAAACATACATCATTATATAGTTAAATATAACAACATACATTCTCAAATCCCATGTTCTGATACCTTATAACCTCATTCCTTAAAAATAATGATAATTACATTATTATTTACATCTTACAAGAGTGACTTTCATCTGCCACCAAGGATACATAACAGTTTATTAAACTATTCTACATTACAAGTCTTGGCTTGATCTTAACGCTCATTCATATACTGAATGACATTTCTTCTGGATATCGGTCATCTTAATCTTTACGGGATCCTTAAGTTCCTCTACTCGTACGCTGAAAATGTTTTTCATTTAAAGCAAGTGTGAGCATTCAATTGCTCAGCAAGTCATAGCAGTTGAATAAGCAACATCAAGAATCTAAACATTCTTTTAAAACTTCAATAACTAAATAAAGGTTATGAAGCAGCTTGAATAATAGGAATAAATTCTAATTCCTATCATTTTAAAATATTAGTCACATTCACTTTGCAATACTTTCATTCTTCTACCTTTTTCATACACATTTTATCTGGCGAGAATCATTAGCACAGACTTAACAATAACGGTTCATGTATAAACAGAACATTTTCATATTGAAAAGTTCAATCACAGAATAGTTCATCTCATAGAAACATCGAAGTGTTAAAATATGGCACAAGGCCTCATACATTCTACCACCTTGTACAAATATAACACATTTGCACATAGATAAAACTTCTCAAGTTCAACATCTGAGAAAGTTTAAGAAACTAGCATTCATTTCAATTATGAATGAAGTTAGGAAAATTGCCTTACGCACAGCTACAACTTACAGTTTACGTTGAACTGTTTACCGAAATCCCTATATAACACATAAGAAAATAGAATATACGCCAATTAGTCATATACTTGACTTACGCATTGGTTTAAACTTAAGGAATTATTTAGCCCAGCTCCCATATGTCAACCATTAAAGATTACGATTGTACCACAACTTAAACTTAACTTAACTTATTCGAACCATTAAAACTATAATGTTCGTTAAGTTGATTTCTCTTTCCTTATGGCTTTCTGGCAACTAAATGTCATACCTTGGGATTCATTCTTTATCGTCTGAGTCATACAGTCTTTTGTATACTTATAACGATCATTTAATGTTAATTCTACGCATTAATAACATTAAGCATTTTACATTACCTTATTCATATCTTATAACGTCTGGTTCATTCGACTCGAAACATTATCCAAGTTATTATCATTAACTCGACTTCTTAACGTTATATATCATTGTCATTAATTCAGTTTCTTCACCGTTCACATGTTTAATCATTATTCTTCATTACCTTACGGTCAACCATACACGGGGTATAAGTTCTGCCCGTTTAATATTTGCGTACACTCAACCCTCACGTCGGCTAAAGTGTTTAACGCTTACATTTATTCTAACATTTTCTATCCGACACACATTCGGACTTTCATTAATCTTGTTACCGTTCATTACAGCTTTCTTGATAATTCATATCTTACTTACTACCTTCATCAACGTCTAAGTCATACAACCAATGTATACTTAGAACGTTCGCCCGACGCAAATACGATTCACGAGAATCATTTACGTATTTTGCGTTCATGTTGCTCGACTCTTAAACTCACATTCAACCTTTACCCAAGGTTTTAATCGCTTTCATTCGTTATCCATTACATGAACCCCACGTTCATTATTCTTTCTTAATGTTAAAGCCATACAGTTCATTGTATGTTAAGACCGATCATTCATTGCAACTACGTTGCGTTTATAGCGTTTATACGCTTTACACTTACCTCTCACTACGATATCACAACATCGACATGTTATACATCACCCTTGTCACTCAACAATTAAGGAATAACAATCATAGCAATCCCACACGTTCCTTTTATCGCAACTACGGTCCCCAGATATTGGTTACGTATTTTGTGCTTACATTGTTTATCTTTTAGTCCCGTCCAACCTTTACTAAAGGTTTAAATCACTTAATTAAGTGCTACATTACATTAACTATATGTTCTTTATCTTTTTTTACACTTCCCCCACGAGTTGAGCAGTTAAAAGCTCTTCTCTAGGTTTTTCAATGCACCGGCGCTGCGATGTCGGTTCCCTTTGTTTTTGCTACGCTGCAGCATAAGTCTCCAGCAGCTTAGTCCCCAGGATGGCACTACGACACCGCTTCCCAAGGCATAACTGGCGTTGTGGCGCCAGTTCTAAAACTCAAAAAAATTTTCGAAGTGTTGAACATGTTTGAGACGCCTATTTTGAAATCTCATAAATTTTTTATTATAACTCGGAACGAGGTTATTCCAAAGCCATTTTCTTAATCTCTTAACATACTTCTACTTCCCTCAGACAGAATTTTGTTCTGAATCCGTTAACATGCAATTCAATTGGCTTAAATTTCATCATTAGTTCCTTTTATATTATTAACGCTCTTCGTTCATTCGTCCGTAATTCGGTCATCCAAACTTGGAATTCGTTCGTTCTTGAGTCAACGACTCATGTTTTCTATGTTTTCACACATTCTTATGAAACCCTACACATTCAGATTCATTTACATACTTTCTACTTTTCGCTCGTCTTTTACAAAATTTTCGCCATAGCTTCGTTATAGCTAAGTTCAATCCGTTCTTCATGAATGTTTCTATCGTTCTTAACCAAGAAATAAGAAAATAACTTATACGCGATGGTTTTAAACTTGTCCATCAATAACAAGTTATACTATGATGGTTTTAAATTTGTCCATCAACAATGTTCTTCGTGTTCTTCGCGTGTTCTTCGCGTTCTTTGTTCGTTCTTAATTTTTAATCGATATTTTGATTACAATTTCACTTTTTCTTGGAATTTGGTGTTATAAAATACCATTCCTTACTTAATTCACCGAATCGTTCATATGATTCATTCGGATCGTTCAAATTCATTAAGCAATTCATACTACCTTAAGAAAGCTTTTTAAGAAATTTATAAACTAAACTTCTAATTCTTATTTCTTCATTTTCTCATGATTTCAACTATATGAAAATCATTCTTAACATCTTCTTCTCTTATTTTCATTAAGCTATGTATGTTGACATAGAATACTTAAAGAAAATTTAGATTAGACTAGGTTTTGAATTACCTATCTTCTTTAATGTTTTTCTGTTGGACAAAGTTTGCACTCGAGCTAGTTTTTCCTCTTCCTTTTCCTCCTCATCAAACTTCTTTCTCTCTCTCAAGTATTGGTGATTTTCAAATCACCAACAAATGAGCTAAGGCTTTCCTTATATAGAAAACCAAGGCTAGGGGCAAAATAGTCATTTTACCCCTAAAGTTACTATTCCCACCTCCTTACTATTCACGAAGCTTCTCTTGGAAGCTTCCTGCTTTCGTCTTCCGAAATTCATCCAACAGATCAAAAACTACGATTCTCGGAATCTAAATATTTTTGGATATTTCGTCTTCCTTTACAGATTAACTTTTACGCATTCTTTGGAACTTTAAAAAACTAAAAAACACTTTTTGAATATAAGAGTTTTCCTTCACGTTTTTCTCTAACGTAGTTAAACGAATGAAAAGTACATAATAGTACTTTTTATCATTTTTATTTCGTCTGATTTTTGCACGCTTTTTGAGAAAAACTTTTATCAGCTAAGTTAACTTTTCACGACATATTATCGTCAAATCTTTTGACGGAATGTCATTTTGACATACCGAACTTTCAAAAAGGCTTAGTTTATTCAAACCCTAACCCTTAGGGTTTTGTCGAGTGAATAGTGCCTATTTCGTCTTTTTCCCCATAAATATTTTTATTCCCAAATTTTTTTTATTTTCGTCTCGAAAATTCTTACTTGTTCAGTCCAGTTAGTAGCCAGAATCCTCCCGTTTTATAATCATCCTAGGTTCTAGAACGATTAATAATCACATAGCCCAGAATATTATTAATAAAAAATATTTTTATTAATAACTAATTCTTAAATCTTAAATTCTGGACATTTCAGTTTTTCCCGGGTTATCACACATGCACTCTCCTGAGTGACCCTTTCCACAATTCCCACATACATGCTTCTTCTATTGCATGGTCCCTTGCTGAATTTCGGAATTGCTACCCCCACTGCTCCATTTACGCTTCTTGTTGTTGCTGCCACCACTGTTAATATTTAAATTTCCTCCTTCTATCTTCTTCTTGTTCTTTTCCCGATTATATTTTGAAACCGCTTCACTCCCACCTTCAGCAATGAGAGCTTTATCCAATAAAGTTGAGAACGACGTAATTTATAAAACCGCTACCTTGCTATAAATCCACGGTTTTAACCCATTTTTGAATCTTCTTGCCTTCCTCACCTTAGTTTCCACCTGATGTGGAGCGAATCTGGCCAATTCATTAAATTTTGCAGCGTACTCCGATACTAACATATTTTCCAGTTTCAACTCCAAAAACTTGATCTCCATTCTTTCATGTGTACTCTCAGGGAAGTAGTTCTCAAAAAATAACGTCTTGAATGCTTCCCACGTCGTGATTCCAGTTCCGGCTTTGCTCTGGTTGGCTTCCCACCAAAAGTTAGCCTCACCTTTCATTAAGTAGGTAGCAAAAATTATCTTTTGCTCCTCAGCGACTGTAGCAATAACTAAGGCCTTTTCAATCTCCTTTATCTACGTCTAGGCCTCTATCAGGTCTGCTGTTCCCCTAAACTCCAGCGGTCCTACTGCCTTAAAGTCTTTAAAATTGGCTAATTGGTTTCCCGTCTGGTTTCCTACAGTTGGTGTTTGATTCTTCATAGCTTCTGCCATCATGTTAATAAAGTCTTTCATTGGGCTTGGTTGAGCTCCATCTGCATTGTTAACCGACTCTTCGATCTCTTGGTTTCGTAGTACTCATCTGGGCGGCATTATCTTGTTCTACAAAGTTCTAACACGTTACTCGGGTTTTATTATCATATAAGTATTTAGCATGTAATACAATATTGTATTCGAACAATCACATGATTATCATGTGAGAGTTTTAGATTACCAAACTTTGGAATTATACTTCCCCGATTAGTGGGTTAAGTTTGCTAAAAATACCGATTCAGCTTATTGAATTTTCATAATATTAAATAGACAATTTACTATGTAAATTCTCTAACATATATCATAATAATGAATTTATATTCATATACCAATGTTTTTAATATAGACTAACTCAACATTTGGCATACTTCTATAAATGCTTAAGGCATAAACTACCCACCACCAACTATCCTTTAATGGACAAAAAGGGATGATTCGCTACCATCTACCCCTCTATTAAAACAAAAGTTGGGGTCTAACTGTGACTCCCCCAAAATAGGTATACATCACCCATCTTGGGTCGCCAAATACATGGTACTGAATACAAATACAAACTTAATTATACAACAAGAGCTGAGAGTTTTTACACGAATATTGTCTCATAGAAAATATCCAAACTCAAATTCAATCCTCACTACATTTATTATCACACTAAATAGTGAGGATTTCTAAAACAACCATCTTGGACCATCACTCCGTTCCCCGACTAGTCCTGGCTATGTTCTCATTTCCTGAAGAGAATAATGAAAGCAAAAGGGTGAGCTAAACTAGCCCAGTAAGAAATATTATTACTAAGATAATGCATAATAAGTTATCGTTAGCCTTCAACAATGTTAAACTGATAGAATATAATAGACAACAAGTTTAACTGCAGCGGAACAAGCAATCCATTAGAAGAGTCAAGTAGAGCATGATATCTACTATCTTCTATGACTTAAAAAGGTTTTCATCAACTTTATCGATGAGACTCAACTTAATAAATAACTTTATCTTCTATGAGGTTTTCTATGATTTAATATTCATGTAATCATCAATGGTCATGATTATACTGAATAATCCATGGTCATAATCATATCAACAACTGTCTATCAATGCACTACAGGCCAATAAGGATTCTTACCACATCATTTGTAACATTACGGGTCATGATTATACCAAATGATCCCTGGTCATAATCATACCAATCAACAGTCCATCTATGACTTTCATCACAATATAAGCATGAGGATGATGACAATGATATAACGATTCAATTAAATGAAAGCAAAGGATAAATTTTAAAGATTTATAATTTAATTTATCTAGAATTTAATAATGTCCAAATTGTCAACATGATACTGCTTTGTGGAGTAAAATTCAAGAATAATATCTATGTATTAAAAATAATTTAGACAGTAAAGAAATAAATTTTTTGGTGAATAACACCCCGTGAATAGTATCATGTGAATAGTACTTTGGGAATAATACGTCGTGAATAGTACCCAGACATGAAAAGTTCCCCGAATACCCGAGTGAATAATATTTTAGTGAATAGTAACTGGGTGAATAGTAACTTATGAATAGTAACTTATAAATAGTACCCCGGCATGAAAAGTGCCCTGAATACCCGAGTGAATAATATTTTAGTGAATAGTAACTCGTGAATAGTAACCCGGCATGAAAAGTGCCCCAAATACTCGAGTGAATAATATTTTAGTGAATAGTAACCATGTGAATAGTAACCTATGAATAGTACCCCGATAAATATATTGATATTTAATAAGAAAGTTCAGATCAATATTCCAATGAAACGATACTGGATGAAGCGCAAAACTCAAGGATATTCCATTAATTTCAAGGATTATAGAAGTAATACTTACCATAGTAAGTTTAGATTTAAGAATATGAAAAGAAATAACATACGAAACTTCAAATGGATTTTCACCCGTCATATGGTACGTAATCCGCGTAGACAAGTTATTCCGACATATTAAAGGAAGGATACAAAAAAAATAGTATTCCTTATGAATACGAAAGAAATAATACCCCTTACCTTAGTAAAAGACTGGATACTGCAATAGTGAGGTAATAGAATACTCTTCTTCTTTCTCTCTATAGTTTCTCTCTCTATAGTTCCTCTTATGAGTATCATTGAATTGGTGAGAATGAAAGAAGAATTAAGCTTCTATTTATAGGAGAATGGACAAATAAAACTAATTCACTTAATGGTTCATTGATTTACTATCCGATTGATTTGATTATTATTAAAACCACAACCATATTGATTATTATTAAAATCACAACCGATGGTCCAGTTGATTTACTTTTTAAAACCACCACCGACTATCCAGATTGATTTACTATTAAAACCACCACCACCACGCCATCCTGATTGATTTACTATTAAAACCACTCAATCGATTTCATCCAGCATTGATTTACTATTAAAACCACCATCGACGCCGGTCCAGATTGATTTACTATTAAACCTACCATCAATGGTCCAGATTGATTTACTATTAAAACCACCATCGATGGTCCATTCCATAAAATTTGTAAATCTTCCCATGGAATACTAAGTCAAACTTACAACAAACACCTCATAACAAATCCCTATATTTATATCAAAAAAATTGAATAAATATTTACCATAAATCCTTTATCTTTAATAAACACATTTTTAATATTTCAACAATTATTCATCATTAATATTATAACTCACAATATTTAATAACCAGATCATTCCCAGGAAAGAGGGGGCTTTTCGATAAGGATTTCTCCCTATTGGCTTGCAATTAGGTTACCAAACCTCTCCTCGACAGAACTTTCTAGACATTGTCAATATTGTAAATAATAATATGAATAACGTTTTTGTCTCAATTATTGATTTAATAATATAAAATATTATGCAGATGATAATGTGATAATAATTGAATTAAATAATGTGAGATACAATGCAACAATTACTGTAGCAATAATTGAGTAAATTGAATGGCTTCTTACGTAAGCATCAATAATCAATTTCGTGTGCTACTATGCAACCACGCCAGACATCGCATTTTTTACCACCGGTAGTTCAATGCTTAATCTGTAAAACTTTTCACCGTTATTTTTATAAAAAGATATTTTGTCATTTTCTAACTCCGACAATAATTTCATCAGGGGTCCACTAATGATTGTGTCATCGCATTTAATATTTTCTCTGCTTAAAATGAATATTCCCAATTAATCTAATATTTTATAACAACTTGCATACTTTGCAAAATTTATAAATATTACCGACAACTATAACATTATATCAAAACCACACCATAATATTCAAAAATATATTTCGAGAAAAATTAATCTTTATTTATGAAAGTTGGGGTCTTACAACCTCCCATTCTTATGAAATTTCGTCATCAAAATTAGGGTACATACCCGGTATGTCAAAAAGGTGAGGATACTTTGATTTCATTTCAGATTCTAACCCCCAGGTCATTTCCTCAACATCATGGTTTCTCCACAAAACTTTGACTTGAGATATAACCTTGGAGCATAGAATATGCTCCTTATCCAAGATTTTAACAGGTACCTCTTCATATGTTAAATCTTCCGCTATTTCATCCTGCTTCTAATTCAATAATGTGGTTCGGTCTTCCACATATTTACGTAACATAGATATGTGAAAACATTATGAACACGAGACATACTTGCTTGCAGTAAGGCGTCTATAAGCCACGCTTCCTACTCGATCTAGGATTTTGAATGGCCCAATGAATCGAGGATTGAGCTTTCCTCTTTTCCAAATCTTGTAACTCCTTTCCATGGAGCAACACGTATACAACACATGATCTCCAACATTGAACTCCACGCCCTTTCGGCGAAGATCAACATAACTCTTTTGTCGATCTTGTGAGGTTTTTATACGCTGTTGGATCATTTGAATCTTTTCTGTAGTCATATGCACTCAATTCCGGACCCAACAATGTTGCTTCACCCACCTCATCCCAACATACTAGAGAACGACACTTGCGTCCATATGACGCCTCGAATGGAGCTATGCCAATACTTGCTTGATAACTGTTGTTGTAGGAGAATTCCACTAATGGCAAGAACTTGTCCCAACTTCCTTTGAAGTCAAGGACATAGAGTCTTAATAAATCCTCAAGAGTTTGAATAGTCCTCTCCGACTGCCCATCTGTTTGAGGATGATATGCCAAACTAAATCGTAAATCTGTGCCCATAGCTTTTTGCAAACTAACCCAAAATCGTGAAGTGTATCTTTGGTCTCGATCAAAAATAATGGATATTGGCATGCTATGTAGTCTTACAATCTCATTTATGTACATACGAGCAAGATGTTCAAGTGAATAAGTTTCTCGTATAGGTAAGAAATGAGCAGACTTCGTCAATCTATCAACAATGACCCAAATTGCATCTATGCCTTAAGAAACCTTGGGAAGACCAGTAACGAAATCCATGGTAATGTGCTCCCACTTCCATTCTGGAATTTCAAGTGGTTGCAATGGGCCTTTTGGCACTTGATGCTCCGCCTTGACTCGTTGACAATTTAGACACCTTGAGATAAACTCCGCTACCTCTCTTTTCATATTGCTCCACCAAAATGTATGTCGAAGTTCATGATACATTTTGGTACTCCTAGGATGGATTGCTAACGGTGTGTTGTGCGCCTCCATCATGATCTTATACTTTAAATCAGGGTCGTTTGGAACACAAAGTATGGAGTTGACTCATAGTATTCCTTCTTCATCGATTCTTGTTTCCAAAATAGTACCTTCTTGCACTTTCTTCTTCATATGCATCAGCTCCAGGTCCGTAGCTTGAGAAGCTTTAACTTTATCAATTAAAGTCGGTTCTACTCGTATATTTGCCATCATCACGTGGGTCCCTAGAGTCTTTATCTCTATCTCCATCCTTTGCAAGTCATACAAAATGGGCCTTTCCATTGACAATATCGCACTCGTACCTGCATATGATCTTCTACTCAACGCGTCAGCTACCACGTTAGCTTTTCCGGGATGGTATTGAATTGTATGATCGTAATCTTTCAACAACTCAAGCCAATGTCATTACAGCATGTTGAGTTCCTTTTGGGTGAAGAAATATTTGAGGCTTTTATGATCCATACAGATCTCCATTTTCTCCCCATCCAGGTAATGCCTCCAGATCTTTAGTACGAAAACGACAACTGCCAACTCTAGATCATGAGTAGGATAATTCCTCTCGTATTCTTTGAGTTGTCGTGGAGGCATAGGCTATGACTTTCCCATGTCGCATGAGGACACATCCTAACCCTCTCACGAGATGACAAATCAAGCATCGCTATAGATGACAAATCCTCTCGAACTTCTTGAATGGTATCGTCGTAACAAAATAAATGAGTCTCCTCGAGTTCTTTCTTGAAAACTCTTCTCACATTCTCTCTCCCAACCGAATTTTGTATCTTTTCGAGTCACCGAAAGTTAATGGAGTAGCGATTCGAGAAAATCCTTCCACTAATCTCCGATAATAACCAAATAAGCCTGTAAAGCTACGCATTTCCTATCACTAACTTAGGTTGCTCCCAACTTTGAATTGCTTCAATCTTTGTCGGTCAATGATATTCCATGATTTGATATCACGTGCCCAAGGAATGCTACTTCCTCAAGCCGTAACTCACATTTCTTCAACTTGGCATATAATTTGTTCTCACGAAGCTTTTGTAGTATCAAGTTTCAAGTGTTGCTCATGATCTTCACGACTTTTGGAGTAAATGAGAATGTCATCAATAAAGATAACCACAAAATGATCTAAATATTCCTTGAATACTCTGGCTCATCATATCCATGAAGGCAAAGAGGAGCATTAGTCAATCCAAAAGACATGACTAGGAATTCATAATGCCCGCATCGAAGTTCTGAAAGCAGTCTTTGAATGTCATCGCTTTTAATCTTTAAATCGATGATATCCTAACGAAGATCGATCTTTGAAAAGAATTTGGCGCCTTGCAATCGGTCAAATAGTCATCAATGCGAGGTAACAACGTACCTATTTTTGATGGTGACATGATTCAACTCCCGATAATCAATACAAAGTCGATACTCCCATCTTTCTTCTTTACGAATAGAATAGAGCACCCCAAGGAGACGATTTAGATGAATGAAACCGATGTCTAACAATTCCTCGTAGTTGGGTCTTTAACTCCTGAAGTTCAACAGAGCCATTCGATATGGGGTTTGGAAATGGGTTTTGTACCGGTTTCAAGGTCGATATAAAATTCAATTTCACGCCTGGGGTAGGCCAGAAGTTCTTCAGGAATACGCCGAAATTTATTAACAATGGAAATATCATTCAAATCGATTTTTTTTGTTTAAATCTATGACATGGGCTAAGAAAGCTTGACATCCGCTTTTTCAATAAATGAATAGCTTTATGGCTTGATATGACAAAGATTGACTTTAGTGGTTTGGTCGCTTGAATTCTCATAATAGGTTGGTTAGAATATGAAAGCTAACAACCTTACGAAAATAATCAATTTTTTGCATGATGAGTAGTTAACCAATCAATCCCTAAAATCACATCAAACGCAAGTATTTTTAAGGAAATAAGATCGACAGGTAACGTGCGGTTACCGATTTGAATCAAACAAGACTTATAAATAGTGGATGTAATAAAGGTTTCCCCCAACGAGTTTCAACCGATAAGTCAAAGTCTAATTTCTCCTGAGTCAAATTTAAACGTTGAGCGCAAGTAGAGAAATAAAAGAATGGGTAGAACCCAGATCAAATAAGGTATAAGCTTCACAAGAGTTTATGATTAGCTTACCCATGATCACCTCATTCGGATTCCTCGCTTTTTTGGGAGGTTACGACAAACGCTTCCCTTGAACTACCGACTTTTGTCTTGTCTGGGACTACTTTTGATGCCTCCATCCCAAATTGGACTTCGACTTTGGTGCACAAAAAATCTGCTAGGTGACCTTCTTTCCACAATTGTAACATGCTTTGACTCATGCATACAATTTGGACCGATGTGTCCTCCCCTCCGTGATTTGTAACATACGATCGGTGGTCGCTCTCCTTCCTTAACAACAGGTGTCAGTGTGCCGACGCCTTTCCATCATTATTGAATCTCCTTCTTGAAATTTCCACTTTTATTATCTTGGCCATGATTACCAATTTGAGTGGTTACCATTTCCGCGTATGTTGATTCCTCCACGCTTGTTGTCACCGCTTCTATGATCGCTACCACGGTATTATCGACTTGCCTACCGCTTCTCTCTCGGTTGGGTTGACTTATTATCGCGCTCCAATAACCGAGCCCTATTTACAACATCTCAATACAAACACAGCTTTGAGAAATTAGGTATTAACGATATCTCGTTTCAAACCTCTTAGAAACATCCGCCATTCTTCTCTCCTCATTATCAACCAAGTGGGGGCGAAAACCGAGACAACTCAAAGAAACTTAGCTTCAGATCATGCGACACGGCCATATTGTTTTGCTCCAACTTGATAAACTCCACCTCCTTCATGTGACGAATACTTTTTGGAAAGTACTTGTCGTTGAATAGCTCTTGAACTTCTCCCAAGACATTTTTGAGGCAGGTAGTCGAGTACGCTTACGATTCCCACCAAGAATCCGCCTCCTCTCAACATGAAGGTGGCAAAGGGAACCTTTTGCTCCTCGTAGCATCCCAAGACTTCAATATCTTGGTGATCCGCTTTATCCACGCCTCCGCCTTTAAGTGGTTCTAGCTTTCCCAAAACTCCGATGGTCCCAGCCCTTGAATTGCTTAATGCGGTGACCATATGTGAGTTGCTAGTGTTTCAACCTGCATTTTGAACACGAGCCGCTCTCGCCTGATGTTACATGAATTGCATAAAGCCTCTAAACATCCCATCGCTCATCATTTGATCGGTGTTGTTGTTTTCCTGAGAATTATTTTCTTCCTGTTGCACATTATCCTGGGTATTGATCGTTGGTGACTCAATGGTCTTATGTGCTTCATTGTTGATCTCAACATTTTCAGATTCCATTTTTAAACACTGAAACAAAATAAGGGTTAATTGACATGTCATATATTATCCCTATACTATGACCGACCAATTAAATACCAAATAAACTTAGGTAGGTCATACTAGCGAAGGAATTCCCCGTCTCTCCCCTCCTAGTTCTTGTCTCACATCTCAGCCAAGGATCATATCCCTAAGCTTTGATACCAACTGTGATGCCCCCAAAATAGGTATACATCACCCATCTTGGGTAGCCAAATACATGGTATTGAATATAAATACAAACTTAATAATACAATAAGAGCTGAGAATTTTTACACGAATATTGTCTCATAGACAATATCCAAACTCAAATTCAATCCTCATTACATTTATTATCACACTAAATAGTGAGGATTACTAAAACAACCATCTCTTGAACCATCACCCGCTCCCCGACTAGTCCCGCCTATGTTCTCATTTCCTCAAGAGAATAATGAAAGCAAAAGGGTGAGCTCAACTAGCCTAAAGAAGAAATATTATGACTAAGATAATGCAAAATAAGTTATCGTTAGCCTTCAACAATGTTAAACCGAAAGAATATAATATAAACAAGTTTAATCAAGCAATGAACAAGCAATCCATTAAAGAGTCAAGTAGCAGATATCTATCTACTATCTTCTATGATTTAAAAGGTTTTCATCAACTTTATCGCCGAGACTCAACTTAATAAATAAACCACATCATCGAATCATCCATGCACTACGCGCCAAGGATATTCATGTAATCATCAATGGTCATGATTATACCGAATAATAATCCAGTAATCATCATAATCATACCAACAAATCATTCCATCAATGCACTACGTGCCAATGAGGATTTTTACCACATCATTTGTAACATTACGGTCATGATTATACCGAATGATCCTCGGTCATAATCATACCAATCAACAAATTCATCTATGCATGTAAGCCAAAGATGACTTTCATCACAATATAAGCATGAGGATGATGACAATGATATAAGAATTCAATTAAATGAAAGCAAAGGATAAATTTTAAAGATTTATAATTTAATTTATCCAGAATTTAATAATGTCCAAATTGTCAACATGATATCGCTTTGTGGAGTAAAATTCAAGAATAATATCCATGTATCAAAAATAATTTGGACAAAAAAGAAATAAATTTTTTCGTGAATAAGACCCGTAATAGTACTTCAGAATAGTCCTTCGAATAGTACCCAAGTGAATAGTACCCCAAGATGAAAAGTGCCCCGAATACCCGAGTGAATAATATTTTTAGTGAATAGTAATTAGGTGAATAAGAACCCATGAATAGTAACTCGTGAATAGTACCTCGAAATGAAAAGTGCCCCAATACCCGAAAGTGAATAATATTTTAGTAAATAGAATAACCCGTGTATGAATAAGACCCGTGAAAATATTGATATTTAATAAGAAAGTTCAGATCAATATTCCAATGAAACGATATCGATGAAGCGCAAAACTCAAGGATATTCCACTAATTTCAAGGATTATAGAAGCAATACTTACCATAAGTAAGTTTAGATTTAAGAATATGAAAAGAAATAACATACTAAATCAAAATGGATTTTCACCATTATACTAAGACGAATCCACGTGAGATAAAGTTATTCCGATATATTAAAGGATGAATACAAAAAATAGTATTCCTTATGAATACGAAAGAAATAATACCCCTTACCTTTAGTAGAAGACCGATATCTAAATAGTGAAGTAGCAGCAAAATAATACTCTTCTTCTTGCTTCTATAGTTTCTCTCTCTATAGTTTCTCTTGTGAGTCTTAGTGAATTGGTGAGAATGAAAAGAAGAATTAAGCTTTTATTTATAGAGAATGGACTAAATAGTAACTTATTCACTTAACCCTGTCCATTGATTTACTATTGTAATCTATCTATTTGGTCCATATTGATTACTATTAAAACCACAACCGACGGTTCCAGATTGATTTACTTTTAAAATCACCACCGACGGTCCGATTGATTTACTATTAAAACCACCACCGAAGCGGTCCAGATTGATTTACTATTAAAACCACCATCGATTTTTTATCCAGATTGATTTACTATTAAAACCACCATCGACGGTCCATAAATTTTGTAAATCTTCCCATGGAATACTAAGTAAACTTACAACAAACAATAAACGCCTCATAACAATTCCAAAATTTGAATAAATATTTACCTTTTGTAATCCTTTTATCTTTAATAAACACATTTTTAATATTTCAACAATTATTCATCATTAATATTATAACTCACAATATTTAACAACCGTGATCATTCCTAGGAAAGAGGGGCTTTTCGATAAGGATTTCTCCTTATCAAGCGCCGCAATTAGGTGACCAAACCTCTCCTCGATGTAACTTTCTAGACATCATCAATATTGCAAATAATAATATGAATAACTTTGTTGTTCTCAATTATTGATTTAATAATATAAAATATTATGCAGATGATATTGTGACAATAATTGAATCAAATAACATAAGATACTATGCAACAATTAAATAATTAAGTAAACTGAGTGGCTTTTTACGTAAGCATCAATAATCAATACCGTGTGCTACTATGCAACCACGCGTATTACTGTACTTTTACCACCGGGTAGTTCAACAGTTAACGGTAAAACTTTTGCCGTTATTTTTATAAAAAGATATTTCTGTCGCTTTTTAACTCCGATAATAATTTCATTGTGGGGTCCACCAATGATTGTGCCGTCGTACGAATATTTTCTCTTTAAAACGAATATTCCCCGACCAATTGAATATTTTATAACAACTTGCATACTTTGCAAAATTTATAAATATTACCCACAACTATAACATTATATCAAAACCACACCATAATATTCAAAAATATATTTCGAGAAAAATTAATCTTTATTTATGAAAGTTGGGATCTTACACTAACTGCCATTCTATGCATACAGCAAAGCATAAGGATTTACAATAACTAAATTGTCCCTATTAGAAACAAAAAGTGGGATTATAACAAAAATGAATACAAATCAACGCATGTTGTCGCTGCTGGAGGGCACCTCCATCCACTTGGCGTCGAACTGCATAAAGGAAATGTCTAAAGATTGCTCCAAAGTATATATGCTCACATCTTTAGCTTCCACATCATCCCTCAATTATCCTAGCTGTAGCTCTCTCTGCTCCAGCCTCCCCCGCAACTCGACTAACTCAACATGTGCCTGGTAAGCAGCGTCTTTGTACTGTTTGTAATAACCCGATATTTTCTATATAATTAAATCAGAAATTTTGCGTATAAATTTATTTATTTATTTTTATTTATTTATTTTAAAGGTGATAATGTGTGCAAGGTAATGTGTATGTATTTATGTGATGAATATAAAATATATTTATTACATGAATGATTGCAAATAATTTTATTTTAGAGTTATTGATCATTATAAATTATATTTTTATAATAATTAATTTTATAGTAGAAATGTTTTTATTAATTATTTTCCATGAAAATATGATTTTATATTATTTAAATAATATATGAAATAATTATTAGAATTATTACAATAAATATTTTATTATATGAATTTGTTCAGATTATTCAAGTTAATTATTTTAAACTTAATTAATAATGCTACATAGGCAAGATAAATCAGATATGGAATCCAAACCCTAATTTTGGGTTTTGATCAAGGCATGAGAATAATAATATTATATTTCAAAAGCTTATAAATATGTAATTTGTGTATATTTACATTATTAATGATTGGTCAATTATGCTGTAGTATTTGAAAACCCTCGTATTACAGATAAACCCTAGTTTCAAGGTCAAACGAGACTTTAAAATCTGTTAAGTCACTGTGTCAGGTGATTAATGATATCTATAATGAATATTAATGTTAATCAGGAAAACCCTAATTATAGGAAACCCTAATCAGAAATTAAAACCCCTAATTTCTAAAATTAGAACTTTAAATAATAATTAGCTAATTACTAAATGGAAACCCTAATTTAAAACTCACTTTGAGTTCGAGACTATTATATAGCTATGTTATATGATTTATGTTGTGTATTATATAATTTTATGATTAATTAGGTAAACCCTAATTAATATTTAGAAATATTAATTTCTAGAAACCCTATTATTTAAATTATAAACCCTAAATTGAAAATTGTAAACACTAATCGCTAATTGAAAAGTTTAATGCTAATTATTAGATCTTAAACCTAATTAGCAAAGTACTAAGTAATTAAAAACCTAAATTAATTAAGAAACCATAATTTGTATTTTTAGAAATTAAATTTTTTTTTAAAGCCAAATTAGAAATCCTACAAAATCTTTGTGCCAAAACCTTAGGGTTAAACCCTAAGGGTTTGCCAAATGACCTAGATGACATTAAATTTATAAGGCCAATGACCAAATTGCCCTTTTTTACATAATTGAGGCTTGCTTGCAAACCTTGCCAAGATTTGGAGTTGGTGAACTAACCTAGATATTCCATGTGCCAAAATCTACCCATATCAGCCAACCCACCAGCCATATACATTGTATACATGTAATATATAAGATCAATAAGAGAGAAAAGTCCATTATTTGGCGATTTGATCACCAACTCTCTACCAAGACCATATCTCTCTATGACCCACGAATTTATATGTGTATAAGTCCCCAAACCAAGCCCCACCAACACACATAGCAAATCAGAAGCTTTGAATCAAGAAATTGTTCATAAAGGTATAAACCTAACCCTAGAAATCTGATCATTGATCCTATGTTAAAAGTTATGTTTGAGTGTTAATATATGTTGGTTATAGTGTATATTAATGATCTGGGTTGATAGATGTTAGATGCACAACATCTATAAGCTCGGATTTAAAGATTTCAAGAATCTGGGAATTTTTATTTTTGTGTCGGACAGTCAAATGTCAGTCCTCATAGATCTTTGGTTGTTATGTGTTTTTGTTGTTTAAATGTTTGATCTTGTAGTCTGTTATGAGGTCTTGGATTTGGAACTCGAATCAGGGTCAGATCTGGTTTATATTGGAAGTTATTCATGATCAAAGGTCATTGACCGACCATGACTTTCTAAAATCTGGGTAACCCAGAAAGTCTTTAGCAGCGTCTGACAAGCTTTTTAAATGTCTTGATCTGTCAGTTGATTAAGAAATTTGATGTTGTTTTTATAATCAGTTTGTAGCCTGGCATATGTACTTTATATTTAAGTATTTAGATCTTTTAAATAATCAAAATATTGAACGGAGTAAGTGGTCAAAGTAGGCCACTCGCACTGATTTAACATTTCTGGAAAACCCAGATTCATGAAGAACAAGGTCTCTAACATGGTTTGACCATGCCAGATCTTGTTCATGTGTTGTTGTTAGAGTGATCTGATGTTATATACTTGTACTATGACATGTAAACTACAAGTATGAACCTTTATATTACACTAAGAGACCTCAGAATGCAAGTTATAGAGATCCAAAGTAGCCAGCTTGATCTGTTCATCATTTCTGGAAAACCCAGAAATGAAGAACAACTTCTGACATGATTTTTGGAGGCTTAAATCTCTTTTGTTTTATGTTGTTTGGCAATGTTTCTTGTTAGATCATGTAGTATTGAACTAGTAGTACAAGATCTGATGTTTAGCTTTTCCAGAAACATCATGAGTTACGAATTATTGATGGTCAAACTAGTACCCCTAGTGACTGACATGTATTTCTGGGCTTTGCTCAAGAACGTGAAAAACACCTATAGCGACGGTTTTATCGCTATAGGCACCCTTTTACGACAAATAAATTCTGAAAATAATTGTTTTTATTAAATAAATAGAAAAATAGTTTTTAATTATTAAAAATACATAATAAATTACAAAAAATTTATTTTAAAGACTGAAAATTAGTTTTTAATAATTTTTAATATATTTCTTAAATATTTAATATTTTTAGAATATTAAAGGTATTTAATTTATTTAATTATTATATTAAATAAATTATTTAAAAATGATTTTAATACTTAAAAAATCATTTAAAATTATATTATGGTATAAGAAAATATTTTAAGTTATTTTAATGACTTTTAATATTTTTGTGATGAGTCTCATTAATAAATTAATATTAATGGTAATTAAAGTCATTTAATAAATGTATTAAATAAATTATAAAAATAGAATTAATGATTTAAAAATCATATAAAAATTATTGAAGTATTATAAAAATATTTTAAGTTATAAAATATAACTTTTGATATTTTGTCATGAAAAATATTAATATTTTAATATTAATGATATTAGATTTATTTAATATTTATATTAAATAAATTAGTTTAAAAATGATTTTAATATTAGTGTAGACACTCGAAATTTTCATTTCTTGTTACTAACTATGCAGGAGGGCAAAAGCATTTTTTCACACTCCAGAGGTAATCTTGGAGGACCACAACATTAATTCCAACCTAAGAGATAACCCTGAGTACATTCAGAGTCAACAACATGACAATCTCAGAGATAACCTTGGGAAACCCCGCTACAACTGTGCGAAAACCGGAGATAACCCCGGGAAGGGCAAAATGGTCATTTTGCCAACTCAACTTCACTTCAAACCAAATACACTCATTTCAACTCATATTGCTTCAAAAGAAGTCTCACAAGAAACATATCTCAACTTTTGAACGCAAACTATGCAAAACAGCTCAACGGACTGCCTGACGGAGACCCGAAAATGCTATTTCGATCATGGACCAATCATCCTGGAATCAAAAGGCAAATCCATGTCATTACAGAAGCTCTCAACCACAATGATCTCCGGGAAGGTCGTATATACCTCGTTCGGACGCTCGGATTGAAGTTCTGCAAGTTTTAGCGGACATCACAAAGACACGAGTACACGTGCTTGAGGCAACAGGACCCGTCGCGAAACCCCAGAAAATTTCAGGCGGCAGTGCTGTATTCTGAGGCTTCCTTCCGCAGTACACTACTGACCATCGGTTCTATATATATAGGGCTTGGGCTAGCCATTTTGAGAGAGAGAGAGAGGCGAGGAAGCCCTGTCCAATTTTCCCTGTACACACCCATATTGAGTATTTCCTCATTTTAAACATCTATTAGCTCACATATAGTTATATTTTTATCCGACGGGAGCTGATTGTTTATCCATATAGAGTCATAGAAGCCTACATTGGCAGTCCACTGTAAGCCTTCTCACATTTTATAAAGCCTTCCTTTTCATCTTTGCACACACTGTTATACACATTGAGAGTCGTGTTGTGTGGGTATGCCCGGACTTCGGTCCATGGTTTTCATTTCTGTCTATATATATATATATACTTATATATGTATATATTTTATATATGGACTAACATTATCGAGTTATGCCTCGATTGAGCCTAGACTTATGTATGCGACATTTTCTTGCTATATATATATATATATATATATATATATATATATATATATATATATATATATATATATATATATATATATATATATATGCGATAAATGCTCCTGGATAAAATTCGTTTCATCGGATATGTTCGACAACATTTATATATATATATATATATATATATATATATATATATATATATGTATATATTTTATATATGGATTAACATTATCGAGTTATGCCTCGATTGAGCTGAACTTATGTGCGAGCATTTTCTTGCTTATATATATATATATATATATAACTGCTGTTGTCAGATTATATCCATGAGCACTGATTTTATATCCAGAGACATTTACTCGCTTTTATATACATATATATATATATATATACATTTATATATATAATTGTTGTGGGACATATCCGATGAGCCCAAATTTATATCCTATGCGTTTATTGTTTATATATATATATATATATATATATATATATATATATATATATATATATATATATATATATATTTTACATTTCGTCGGACACAGAGTTTACTTCGTGGCCTTTTACAACTTTCTTTACATTTAAATCCGCTTTGAGTTTACTTGTATTGGCGGATTGATATTTCTGACTTTCTTTAAATTTCGTCATTCACCTTTGAGTTTACTTAAGTAGCGAGTTGATTGCATTTCATTGCTTTATTTACTTTTACGATCCCCATGGGAGTTGCTTGCGTGGTGGTTGATCATGTCCATATATATATATATATATATATATATATATATATATATATATATATATATATATATAAATACCGCTTTTATATATTTACATTTCATCCCCATGGAGTTGCTTCGTGGTGGTTGTTCATGTACAGTATATATATATATATATATATATATATATATATATATATATATTTTCTGACTTTTATATATATAACCGCTTACATCGCCTTCCATACAAACTACAAGATATTATGTGAACCTAAGAATCATGTGATCACAGATTCGATCTCATCAATCTTGATTGATTCCCATGATGGACATCTTTCATTGTAGTAGCAACTTGTATATTATTTTCTACGATGTCCGAATTTCCTTGGATGGTCATTATGCCCATGAGGAGAGTTCGGCGATCTTCAGATATTATTTTCTTGAAGATGTTTCGCATCTCGAAAATAAAAGCAAACAAGCTGAACATTTAATAATAAAATGTAAGTATCAAAGGCCTCAATTACTATTGAGTACAGGGTTTGAAAAAACCTCTTTTTATAAAACTTCATTGCTATATCTTGCTTAAAACTGAATTTTTTCTATAAAATTCAAACCTTATGTATATAGGTGCGAACGAGGTACAACACCACTTCCAAATAATTGCACATTGATCCATACACACACACACATTCATATAACAGTTTCTTTGAAAAGTGCAGTCACCGTGGTAACATGGATGTCGGGGGGTGCCTAACACCTTCCCTCCACATAATCAAGGCCCCGGACCCAAATGAATCTCGGTTTCACAGACCCGTTTAGCAGTGTCACATCACTATGTCAATGTGCAAACCTTTTCGATTGCGTTGGTGCAACCAGTTAAATACACCAACTAGCGACTCTTAAAGTCAAATCGTCGACATTATAAATGTCGGACCTTTTTCACTTGTTTTTTCAAACAAATCTCACATTAACATGGGAACACCAAAGAACAAGTAACGAAAAAGGGACACTAAAAAATCCCGACGTCGACAGGTGGCGACTCTGCTGGAGACTCCAGTAAGAGGGCTTAAGCCGCTATTACAAGCTTTTCAAAGCTGTTATATGCTTGTGTGTGAATGTTGCATTTATATTTATGATGAATGTGTACGAATGCATTTTTACTTACTGCACTATACTATATCTATCTGCGATATTAGTGCTTTGCACATGTCATCATTTTCATAAACGGTGAGACACGTTGTATGTGAATGTATGTTGTGTGGTTCCTTCACCAAGAGGCTATCATGTCGGTGTTTGATTACTGGACTTGTAGGAAGAATAATTCCAACGGGGTTCAGGAAAGGCACCACCCAGATTCGCTCCAGTTGAAAGACTGGATTAACTTCCCGTCAAGTAGATTGCGATGATCTGGGAACCTTCATGCCAAAAAGCCGTGAGAGAAACCCTAGGATAGGTCAGCCTCTGATAAACCAAACGCGAAGGGAAGTCTCTTCATACTTTCCAATTTCAATTACTTGTCAATGTCAATGGAAAATATGAAGAATATTTTGTGAATACATGTTATCAAATAACACCCGTTTTTGCAGAAAAATATTCCTAAAATGGGCGCATTATAAATAATATTTACATTATCCCTAAGACTAAACTACGTAAGTCTTTTTGTAGGGAAACAATTGATCCCATTTCCCATTTAAAGACCAAAAGGGCATTAAGCCCACAGTCAGACATGGATAAAAGTGCTCAACCTGATCCAACTTCTGTCTCTCGTGAAGAGTTCAAAAAATTAACCTATCAAATGACAGAGTTGGTTGTTATGCTCAAAGAACTACACCAATCTATTTAAGGTCCACAAATTCCCATCCACACAAAATCCTCTACACATGGAGGAATCCAAGGCCAAACAATACCCACTCAACCAGAGTCATCCATACTAGGGGGCAGTTTGGGTATTGGCAAAAAGATGGAAACCCAGATACCTAAACCTCATTCTAATAAAGAAATCACAAATCTCAGGGATGATTGAGAGACTGGGGATATTAGAAAGAAAGTCCAACTATGGGAGTGGAACCTATTCAGATCTTTGCATATTCCCAGGGGCGCGCTATCCTACCAAATTCAAAGTCCCAGAGTTTGAAAAGTACAATGGGGAAGGCGATCCCTATACGCACCTGAAAGTGTACATTGGCGAACTGGGATCTTATACTGAAGATGAAAGCCTCAGAATGCAGCTTTTCCAAAAGAGTCTCACTAAAGAGGCTAAAGCCTGGTATGCCTGACTTGACAATGCCAAAATCCACAACTGGGAAGAATTGGCCCACGCCTTTCTAAATCAGTACAGTTTTCAGTTACAAATGGCACCTGATCGATACCAAGTGACTAAATTAAAAAAGCAAAGTATTGAATCTTTCCGAGAATATGCTCAAAGGTGGAGACATCTAGTAGCGCAAGTCATTCCATCAATGACATAAGTTCAGATGGTGATGATGTTTATTGATATCCAAGAGGCTTCGTACTACGAGAGGATCCTAGTAGGCATAGGAAAGCCATTCTCGGAAATGATCAAACACGGTGAAATGGCAGAGATGGGCCTTAAGGCAGGCAAGATTAAAGACTTCACTGCCTTGGAAGTAGTAGCCAAACATATATAGATGGGCAAGTATGCGAGCGATCCTAAGGGTGTACCCGATAAAGGCTATGAAGATGTATCCCTTGTTGTACAGGGGCAAGTTAGGAGACCAACCTACAGTCCCCCCATTTGGAAAATACAAGACAATCTGCCATCTCAACAACATGTTGTGTTCAACCAATACCCAGATAGGAAAAGAAAATTTGAAAGAACAGAAAATCGGGTGTTCACTCCACTAGGCGAGTCCCTTGAACATGTCTTGACGATATTAATGGATCACAAGAAAATTACCGAACTGGCTCCACCTCTAGAACCAGGAAGCAAAAGATATAATCCAAGCCAAAGATGTGCTTACCACTCAGGGTCTCCAGGACATGATACAGAAGATTGTTGGTCCTTAAAGCATAAAATTCAAAATCTGATCGAAAGTGGAAGTATTGTGGTTCAACAACCTGATCAAAAGAATGTCAACACCAACCTTCCGATCTGACGTGATACGGGGAAGTAAACATGATCCCGAATCAGAAAGCCGAAATGTATCCAATTCGTAAGTGCATACGAAGGATAGATGACTAACCCCAAAGACACAGAACAAATTTCCTAAAGTGGGAAACTCAGAGGAAGGTATCATAGTAATGCAAAAATTAGTGACGATCCAGAACCAAGTAAATCTGCTAGCTAAGCTGATAGTGCGCCAACATCAGGATAAGAGGCATTTCTTCACTCAACTATCAGAAGGCCAAGAAAAGGGGGATGATAAAATTTCTAGCAGACCTCACCAACGGAAAAATCACTTGGGGGAATGCGAACTCTCAAAGAAGAAAGATCAAACAACCTCCACAAGAGTCCAAAAATTCACCCCTCTAAGCAAATCCATTGAAGAAATGCTACACTTTCTGATGAGCGAAGGAAGGATTACTGAGTTGCTACCTCCTGTAAATCCCAAGATAAAGAGCTATGATTCCACTAAGATATGTCTCTACCATTCTAACTCACTTGGACATACGACTGAGGAATGTTGGGCTTTGCAACATAAAATCCAGGATCTCATTGAAAATGAAGAGCTGGAGATAGAAATTCCCATGACCAAAAAAGGCGAAAAGGCAATAAAAAGCTTAAGGTGTCCACTTGAGACAGGCAGCTCAAATGAGGTGAAGGCTATGAGCGATTATCCTGGCAGAACACAAGATGGAGCGATCCTAATGCAGGAAATGATAGAAGAGACAAGGGAATCCTCGAAGGAGGTTCCTCCGCCAACATCCTGTGGTCCAAGGATAACACCCACGTTCTTGATTTTATCACCTTGGATGATGCGGAGGAAATACTAATCCTTTCCAAGGAAGAAAAACCAAAAAAAGAAACTTCCTTGCAAGAAATGCGACACCAGTTCGAGGGAGATTTCATGGTCGAATCCCCTCAAGCCCAGGAAAAGCGTGAGGGAACAGATAAAGGAAAAGGTGGTGAGGTTGTCGGGGAAACCAACCCATCAAAGAATCAAGATTTCATACCTTTTTGCGATGGGTCCAGCTCAAGAATCCCTGAAGAATGTATTAAACCAGGAAGCTATCAAGTTATGGCCGTAAGAGAAGACATTCAAAACCAAGAAGTAACCTCTGTCGCGAGCCTTGAAGGCAACACAACCATTGACAACTGGACTATCAGGCCTCAACTAGCCAAAAAGATGTAGATCCAGGGGATAAAGTTGCGAGTTCCAGAAGATGTTGGGACGACATCAATTTCTTAGTAGTATGCCTTTTATTTTCCATGCGTGTAAATATTGCAAAAAAAAAGAGAAAAGAAAGAAGAAAAGAAAAAAAGAAAGAAAAAAAAAAGAACAAAAAAGAAAAAGAAAAAAGAAAAAAAAAATCAAAAAAATCAAATATCAAGTCATTCAGGTTTCAGCTCATCGAGCCTGAACTATGAAAGACCTGATCTCCCCTCTTCAATGGGAGTATGTAGGCAGCCATTTATGGTGTCAACCAAACAAAAACCCAAAAAACCCAAACCAAACACTTATCAAACCAAACACTTCTCAAACAAACACTTCTCAAACAAACGCTTCTCAAACAAACACTTGTCAAGCCGTTTATCTTATCAAGTAGGAACTACGCAGACCTAATCTCCCCCACTCACGGGAGTACGTAGGCAACCACCAGTTGTGCGGTCTGACCCTCAACAGAAATGTCCAAATCCAAACGTCGATCCCAAGAACGACCCTCTAAGTCAGCGACCTATGTGGAGAAGACCCAATAATAATGCAATGTCATTCCATTAAATCTGGCACAAATCCCAGAAAGGAAGAAACAGCGATATGCCAAGACAACCAGTTGCGAGGACCTTCAAAGATTTGACACCCTTAATCACGAGTCTTCATCAAATCAAAAGAAAATCAAGACCGATTGCAATAAAAAGTCAGGAATAATGATTGAAGGCATCAAAACCCAAGTCCTATACTTGTTCACCATCTGGTACAGAGGAAAAAAGTCCCTTACGATCTCAGGATCTTATCAGCCCATCTGTCAAAACGACTATCCCAGACAACAAGCAAGGCTGGGGCAATTTCAAAATCGACGACAACCCGATATTGCGACCACTACAACAAGACAGGGCAATCTTGAAAACAGCGACAACTCAACACTGGGGCATTTATCAAACATTGTAAAGAGGAAAATGCCCTAGTCAACACCATCAGCATGGTCCATCATCATCAAAGCTTCCCTCACATCAACTCACTAGCGATTTGGATATTACTCACATGCGACTTCATCAACAAAGAGAGTTTTTCAGATGAATCCGGACATCGATGTCTGAAAAAATTTGGGCATTTTCCGATTCCAAGAAAGCGAAGGGTTTTAAGGCGGGATCAGACTTCTCATCAAAAGAAGGAAAACTCCTAAAAAGAATCATGGCGACATTAGCTTGCCCCTACAAATGAAGGGGAAAATTCTCAACAAAGTTCTTAACTTAAGAGCAGAAGCCCAATAACAAAGGGTTTAGCAAATGAAATCTACACCATCAAACATGTTAATTTACGCCAAATCCTCATAAGTTGAGGCCTCTACACTAAAGTTCAAAGTTTGGCAGTGAAAGTACAAACTACACCCCCTAGGGATATCAGCGGCATTCAGATCATCAGTTCAGCCGGGTTGCGAATCAAATGTTCAAGGAAATGGGGCACAAGCACCTAACAGCAAACTCCAAATCACCTCAAAAAGGGTGAAATGCTACATCAACATACAGTTTTATCAAGCGTAACATCAAGCAGAGTCTGGCGAAGCAAACCTTTGAATATTACATCAGCGAAGGTATCAGAAGATCCGGTATTCAGAACCATTGTCTTTAATTCAGCGCAACATCAAGACAGTTCAGCGATGAAAATGTTGAATACCACCGTTCGAGTGGGAACCGAAACAATTGGGCGATGTCAGCGTATTAAACTACCAACAGGGTAGGCACCATTACAAACTACCAGCGTATACATTGGGAAGGTCTGGTGATTTCAGAACGACATCCCCGTCAAAGATGTGGAAAACATCTCAACTTATCTTCATCAAACAAGCGTTAGCGATTAAATGCCAAACCATTGGAGTCAACACCAACATAGGCATCAGCAATGATCGGTAAAGGTAAAGCGATTTGCAAAAACATTTTTAACATGCATCATAACATTCATTACATTGCGATTTGTGATTTACGATTTATGATCTGCGATATGCGAAATGCGATGTGCGATTTGTGAAGTGCGATTGGCCAAATGCGAAAAGTGAAATGTGAAGTGCGAAATGCGATGTGCGAACTGTGATTTGCAAAAACATTTTAAACATTCATCATCACATTCACTACATTGTAATCTGCATCATTAAAAACACATTGTCATGTTTCAAGTGTCTACTAATCTTTATCATGTCCATTCTATTGCTTTGCATGAACATGATAAAGAGGGGCATCTGTAGACACTTGAAATTTTATTTTCCTGTTACTAACTATGCAGGAGGGAAAAAGCCTCTTTTTTCACACTCCAGAGGTAATCCTGGAGGACCACAACATCAATTCCAACCTCAGAGATAACCCTGAGTACATTCAGAGTCAATAACATGACAATCTCATAGATAGCCCTGGGAAAAACCCGCTACAACTCTGCGAAAACTTGAGATAACCCCGGGAAGGGCAAAATGGTCATTTTGCCAACTCAACTTCACTTCAAACCAAATACACTCATTTCAACACATACTGCTTCAAAAGAAGTCTCACAAGAATTATATCTCAACTTCCGAATGCAAACTACGCAAAACAGCTCAACGGACTACCTGACGGAGACCCAGAAATGCTATTTCGATCATGGACCCATCTTCCTGGAATCAAAAAGGGCAAATCCCATGTCATTGCGTAGCTCTCAACACAAGTGGTCTGAAGAAGGTCGTATATACCTCGTTCGAACGCTCGGATTGAAGTTCTGCAAGTTTGAGCGGACATCATAGTACATAAGTGCACGTAATTCGAGACGATGGGACCCGCAGAACCCCGGGCAGCTCGGGCAGCCGCAGGTGTATCTGAAGCTATCCTAGGTACACCTACGGCCATTAGTTCTATATATATGGGGCTTGGGCTAGCCATTTTTGAGAGAGAGAGAGGTGAGGAAGCCCTGTCCAATTTGCCCTGTATACACCAATAATGAGTATTTCCTCATTTTAAACATCCGTTAGCTCACATATAGTTATATTTTTATCCGACAGGAGCTGAGTGTTTATCCATATAGAGTCATAGAAGCCTACATTGGCAGCCCACTGTAAGCCTTCTCACATTCTATAAAGCTTTCCTTTTCATCTTTGCACACACTGTTATACACATTGAGAGTCGTGTTGTGTGCGTATGCGGGACTTGGGTCCCGTGGTTTTCATTACATTCATATATATATACTTATATATGTATATATTTTATATATGGACTAACATTATCGAGTTATGCCTCGATTGAGCCTAGAACTTATATGCGGGCGTTTACCTGCTTATATATATATATATATATAGCATTGTCGAGACATATTTAATGAGCACATATTTTATATCCTAGAGCATTTACCTTTTATATACATATATATATATATATATATATATATATATATATATATATATTTACATTTCTATCGGGCACGAAGTTTACTTAAAGTGATTGGTTGATCGCTTTTCTGACTTTCTTTAAATTTTGTCACCTTTTGAGTTTACTTCGTTGCAGTTGATTGCATTTATTGCTTTATTTACTTTTCTGATCCCCCATGGAGTTACTTCGTGGTGGTTGATCATGTCCATATATATATATATACCGCTTTTATATATTTATATTTACGATCTCCCATAGAGTTGCTTCGTGGTGGTTGATCATGTCTCTATATATGTATTTACACTTTTATATATATAAGCTGCTTCTTGCTTTCCATACAAACTCACATGATCATGTGAGCCTAGAAATCATGTGATCATAGATTCGATCTCTTGAATCTAGATTCTAATTCGAGGATGGACATCTTTCAAATTGTGAAATGGCTTGTATATTATTTTACAGTGTCTGAATTTCCTTGGATGGCTGTCATGCCCATGAGGAGTTCGGCACTGCTGTATATTATTTTCTCGAAGATGCTTCGCATCTCGAAAATAAAAGCAAACAAGCTGAACATTTAATAATAAAATAGAAGTATCAAAGGCCTCAATTATTATTGAGCACATGGTTTGAAAAAACCTCTTTTTATAAAACTTCATTGCTATATCTTGCTTAAAACTGATTTTTTTCTATAAAATTCAAACCTTATGTATATAGGTGCGAACGAGGTACAACACTACTTCCAAATAATTGCACATTGATCCATACACACACACACACACATTCATATAAAAGTTTCTTTGAAAAGTGGCGGTCACCGTGGTAACACGGATGTCGAGGGGTACCTAACACCTTCCCTCCGCATAATCAAGCCCCCGGACCCAAATGAATCTCGGTTTCACAGACTCGTTTAGCAGTGTCACATCAGTAGGTCAATGTGCAAATATTTTCGGTTGCGTTGGTGCAACAAGTTAAATACACCAACTGGCGACTCTTAAAGTCAAATCGTCGACATTATACATGTCGGACCTTTTTCACTTGTTTTTTCAAACAAATCTCACATTAACATGAGAACACCAAAGAACAAGTAACGAAAAGGGACACTAAAAAATCCCGACGTCGGCAATTAGAAAAATCATTTTAAATAAAAAATAAAGAGTTTAAGAATATTTAAAGTTATAAAATATAACTTTTAATATTTAAAGGTAAATTTCATATTAAATTTATTTAATAATTATATTAAATAAATAGTTTTAAAATGGTTTTATTAATTTAAAAATCATTTAAAAAGGGTATAAATGAATTAAAAATATTTTAAGTTATACTAAATGACTTTTAATATTTCATGAATATTGCATTAATATTTAAATATTAATGATAATTATTTAAAAGTGATTTTAATTATTTTAAAAATCATTTAAGGATAATATTAGTGTTTTAAAGTATTTTAAGTTATTATAAATAACTTTAATATTTTTAGCGATGGTTTCATTAATAGTTTAATATTAATTAAATATTAATGATAATAGAATTATTTGATATTGAAATCATTTTACAATGATTCCGGTGTTTGAAAAATCATGATAAATTATAATAATTGATTAAAAATTAATATAAGGTTATGAAAAATAATATGACTTATATTTAAATTATTTAAATGGATATTGAACTACAGGATTGAGTCTTAGACTCGATAATTACATAATAAAGCCGTCGGTACGCCGACAGGTTTTAGAAATTGATTTGGACTTAGATATTTAACTGTATTAATATTTTTTTGTGATTCAATGACTGTTGAATATGTGTGACAATGTGATTAGGTTATGTGCTGACTGCAATAAGCAGTATTATGTGTTACGATATGTTGTGCTAATCTATAAAATGATCTTATTAATGATAGGTTTCTGTATAAAAGATAAAACTAAGTTGTGTATTGTAAGCAGCAGACCAGGCAAGTATCATAACTTTGCATTTACTTTATGCAATGGATATAAGTAAGAAAGTTTCAGAATTATAGTATTATTATTGTGCCAGAATAATAACCCTATTGTTATCAAGTATGTATTCGATCATTATTTATTAATACAGTATTATTGTATAATATTCTATTAGTTTATTTCTAAACATGGTTATACAAGTGTCCTCACTTGGATAATCATTGTATTTAATCACATGTTGATACATACTTATTTATTTCTATTATGTATACCCTAATTAAAAGTCGTCTAAGCTATTTGACCTAGCTAGACATAGATTTGGAAATATCGTTGAATATGATAAACTTTATTTTATCCAACCGAATTGTTTGGGTTTGGAATCCCGACTATGTATGAACATCCTGAACAAGGGAAAACTTTTATGCGCCCAAGGCGAACAGAGTGAACGATAATATCGTTCTTGCATGTAGTATTGATCAATACAGGGCCCATGGGATGTACACCCTCGCGCCCATAAGTTATGACGGTTTGCGGATGAAATTCTCTTAAACCTATTCAAAAATTGAAAACAATGTTCATAGTATGTCAACTTAACCCCATTTATACTCAATGCGTAGTTTCAAAAATTTGATATAGAATTGTTAAGTTATTATTATCGGTTCAGTTAACTTCACAACTATTGATTTGTTGTAAAAGTGATGTACAAAGAAAACATTTAATTCTTTCAGCTAATTATATTTATAATTATTATTACTTGTTGGGCACTCAAATGCTCATCCTTGCTTAATTTAAATGTTTTCAGTTAAGTGTGAACAGCTAAAAGGTTCGGCCAAGAACAAGAGAAAAGGAAAGCAAACAGAATAAGTTTAATGGTATCTTTTGTAATAGTTAGACAATATTTTAGACCATGATATGTATTATCTATCATGTAATGTATTATAGTAAAAGTTGCGTACTTGGGATTAGACTCTGAAAAATATAAGTTAAGTTTGATATTTATATTATTGTTATTATTATTAATATTATTTCCGCTCATAGAAATGGTTTCATAAAGCACCGAGTTCGGGTTTCAAGTACCTGGATTTGGGGGCGTTACATTGTGGTATCAGAGCTTTAGGGTTAAAAACCTTAGGTGGGATAGACCATAGGCTATAACCTTGGGACAGAGGGAAACGTTAAAAATATAAATAACTCAAATAGAGTTTAAGAGGAGATGAATTGAATAAATTCATCGTAAAACAAAATAAAAGATAACTTATATAAAACTATTATTTGTTGTGTGTATATATTATGTGATAATCAAGATAGCTTGTGTGTAGATGTCAAATAGAAAAGGATTAGGATACCCTCAGATCGTAAAGAAGGAGTCAACCTCCATAACCGAGCCAATGTCAAAGCAAATAGCTGAAATAGAGGCTCACATTGAAAGCTACATCAATGAGGTGGTTATTTTGGAAAGTGTAGTACCGGACCCAGAAATGATGGTATAATTAGAGTATAGTTAAAGAATATATGGTCAATCTCGAGTTCTTAAAACTCATACTTATGTTAAGTTCATGACTCATAATTATATGAAATTTTGAACCCTCAAATGAATGGACGCCAAAAAATCCTGACTAGGATAAGTTCTTAAACTCATATAATTGTGGTAAGTTCCTGAACCCATAATGTGTGGTAGGTTTGACGAACTTGGTATAGTTATGTGTTCATGGATTATTGAGGATAATGGGAATATATAGAATACTAAGCAATTAATCCTTAGTGAAGGCATAAGAGATAAGTAGTATTAGTGTTACTTGAATATGTATGATTCTATGTAGTGTATATGATAAGTATGTCGGAGTAATGTAATATTTTGTATAAGTTGTGGCAGCGATTCCCGACTTTTGAGTCACAAAGGGATATCGAATGTTTAAAGCAGTATGTGCTATGGTATGTCGAGTACTATGAATATTAATCTATGTTGGATTAATGAAAAAAGTGGGTACAAAGATAGTAATTATTTATCTGAACACTGGTTAATATAGTAAACCGAGTTTTCGAATAAAAGATTATTTGAGTAGAAAATTTCGCATTATATGTTAAGCGTATACGATAAGTCTTAGAATGTAAGTTAATAAAAATAATTTATGATAATGTCACCAAGACAAAAATGAAACCAAAGGGCAGAAGAACCTGTCAACAAAGCTGGAGGACAACCTGGACCTGATCTGAATTTTGCGAATATAGGCGCTTCAAAGCTATGCGAATCTAATACCAACCATGGAAATCGGCCAATGATAATCTATCGACAAACTTCAAAGACTTCAAGGCGGTCGTATCACCAGGATTTAGAAGATCAACTGACCCTGTTGACGCATTTGTGATAGCTAGGATAACGGAGGGGCAAAAGACAGTTTTTGCCACCTATATGATGAAAGGGGAGACAAATTTTTGGTGGAAGACAAATCAAGCTAGAATTGGAGAAGGGAGTAATGGTAATAGGACTGGAAGAAAGGAAAGGAGATAATTTTGGGAATACCGAAAATAGGTCAGAAGGTGGAAAGAATCAGGTTGTGTAGTGTAAGAATTGTGAAAAGAATCACTCGGGAGAATGTTTAAAGGGTAAGATTGTGTGTTACCAGTGCGGGCAGGAGGGACATATCTCTCCCAACTGCCCCAATCCAAGAATGTATAGGGGGTGTTTTATTTGTGAATCAATGGAGCATAAGGTGAAAGACTGTCCAAAAAGGAGAAGGGAGGCAAGGAATGCGAATACGGGAAAAGGCAGCAGGACATTGGCGACAATGGGACCAACTTCGACAAACAATCCAACAGAATCAACCGCAAGAGTCCTCATCGTGATTGTTCAAGAGTCGGTAGCATCCGGGGATGCAACTCCAGGTATTATTCGAATAAATTTTTATTTTCTTATATATGATTTTCTTATATATATAATAAATTATTTTATAAAGATATTTTGAAAGAGGAAATTGAGTTCTATTAGAAATCAATTTTCCGTTTAATTAGATAGACAAGCTTTTTGGCTGAATAGTTAAAGATCGGTTTGATTAATTATGATCGAGATCTACTTGCAATGACTATGTATGCTATGTACCCTTGTATGTATAGGTTTTAAAATGGTGATTTCGGAGACGGAATCTTTATAAGCGAGGGTGAATGTAATAACCCGATATTTTCTATATAATTAAATCAGAAATTTTGCGTATAAATTTTTTATTTTTATATTTATTTTAGAATGTGTGAAGGTAATGTGTATGTATTTATGTGATGAATATAAAATATATTTATTACATGAATGAATACAAATAATTTTATTTTAGAATTATTTATTATTATAAATTATATTTTATAATAATTAATTTTATAGTAGAAATATTTTTATTAATTATTTTCCATGAAAATATGATTTTATATTATTTAAATAATATATGAAATGATTATTATAATTATTACAATAAATATTTTATTATATGAATTTGTTCAGATTATTCAAGATAATTATTTTTAACTTAATTAATAATACTACATAGACAAGATAAATCAGATATGGAATCCAAACCCTAATTTTGGGTTTTGATCAAGGCAAATGAGAATAATAATATTATATTTCAGTGCTATAAATATGTACTGTATGTACACATTATTAATGATTGGTCAATTATGCTGTAGTATTTGAAAACCCTCGTATTACAGATAAACCCTAGTTTCAAGGTCAAACGAGACTTTAAAATCTGTTAAGTCACTGTGTCAGGTGATTAATGATATCTATAATGAATATTAATGTTAATCAGGAAAACCCTAATTATAGGAAACCCTAACTGTAAATTAAAACCCTAATTTCTAAAATTAGGAACCTTAAATAATAATTAGCTAATTACTAAATGGAAACCCTAATTTAAAACTCACTTTGAGTTCGAGACTATTATATAGCTATGTTATATGATTTATGTTGTGTATTATATAATTTTATGATTAATTAGGTAAACCCTAATTAATATTTAGAAATATTAATTTCTAGAAACCCTATTATTTAAATTATAAACCCTAAATTATAAATTATAAACCCTAATTGCTAATTGAAAAGTTTAATGCTAATTATTAGATCTTAAACCTAATTAGCAAAGTACTAAGTAATTAAAAACCTAAATTAATTAAGAAACTTTAATTTGTATTTTTAGAAACTAAAATTTTTATTTTAAAGCCAAATTAGAAATCCTACAAAATCTTTGTGCCAAAACCTTAGGGTTAAACCCTAAGGGTTTGCCAAATGACCTAGATGCCATTAAATTTATAAGGCCAATGACCAAATTGCCCCTTTTTGCATAATTGAGGCTTGTTTGCAAATCTTGCCAAGATTTGGAGTTGGTGAACTAACCTAGATATTCCATGTGCCAAAATTTACCCATATCAGCCAACCCACCAGCCATATACATTGTATACATGTAATATATAAGATCAAGGAGAGAGAGAAAAGTCCATTATTTGGCCATTTGATCACTAACTCTTTACCAAGACCATATCTCTCTAAGACCCATGAAATTTATATGTGTATCAGACCCCAAATCAATCCCCACAAACACACATAGCAAATCAGAAGCTTTGAATCAAGAAATTGTTCATAAAGGTATAAACCTAACCCTAGAAATCTGATCATTTATCCTATGTTAAAAGTTATGTTTGAGTGTTAATATATGTTGTTTATAGTGTATATTAATGATCTGGGTTGATAGATGTTAGATCCACAACATCTATAAGCTCAGATTTGAAGATTTTAAGAATCTGGAAATTTTTGTTTTTGTGTCTGATAGTCAAATGTCAGTCCTAATAGATCTTTGGTTGTTATGTGTTTTTGTTGTTTAAATGTTTGATCTTGCATCTGCTACGAGTTCTTGGATCTAGAACTCGAATCAGGGTCAGATATGGTTTATATTGGAAGTTATTCATGGTCAAAGGTCGTTGACTGGCCATGACTTTCTAACATCTGGGTAACCCAGAAAGTCTTTAGTAGCGTCTGACAAGCTTTTTAAATGTCTTGATCTGTCAGTTGATTAAGAGATTTGATGTTGTTTTTGTAATCAGTTTGTAGCCTGGCATATGTACTTTATACTTAAGGCTTTAGATCTTTTAAATAATCAACAGATTAAACAGAGTAAGTGGTCAAAGTAGGCCACTCGCACTGATTTAGCAATTCTGGAAAACCCAGATTCATGAAGAACAAGGTCTCTGACATGGTTTGACCATGCCAGATCTTGTTCATGTGTTGTTGTTAGAGTGATCTGATGCTATATACTTGTACTATGACATGTAAACTACATGTATGAACCTTTATATTACACTAAGAGACCTCAGAATGCAAGTTATAGAGATCCAAAGTAGCCAGCTTGATCTGTTCTTCATTTCTGGAAAACCCAGAAACGAAGAACAACTTCTGACATGATTTTTGGAGGCTTAAATCTCTTTTGTTTTAGGTTGTTTGACCATGTTTCTTGTTAGATCATGTAGTATTGAACTAGTAGTACAATATCTGATGTTTAGCTTTTCCAGAAATATCATGAGTTACGAATTATTGATGGTCAAACCGCACCCTAGTAGTGACATGTATTTACGGGCTTTGCTCAAGAACGCGAAGAACACCTATAATGACGGTTACGTAATTATATAAGCACCCCTAACGACAAATAAATTTTGAAAATAATTATTTTATTAAATAAATAGAAAAATAGTTTTAAATTATTAAAATACATAATAAATTACAAAAAATTATTTTAAATAATTTTTTTAATATATTTCTTAAATATTTAATATTTTTGAATATTAAAGATATTTAATTTATTTAATTATTATATTAAATACATTATTTAAAAATGATTTTAATACTTAAAAAAATCATTTAAAATTATATTATGGTATAAGATAATATTTTAATTTATTTTTAATGACTTTTAATATTTTGTGATGAATTTCATTAATAAATTAATATTAATGGTAATTAAAGTTATTTAATAAATGTATTAAATAAATTATGAAAAATAGAATTAATGATTTAAAAATTATATAAAATTATTTAAGTATTATAAAAATATTTTAAGTTATAAAATATAACTTTTGATATTTTTCATGAAAAATATTAATATTTTAATATTAATGATATTAGATTTATTTAATATTTATATTAAATAAATTAGTTTAAAAATGAATTTAATATTAGAAAATCATTTTAAATAAAAATATAGAGTTTAAGAATATTTTAAGTTATAAAATATAACTTTCAATATTTAAAGGTAAATTTAATATTAAGTTTATTTAATAATTATATTAAATAAATAGTTTAAAAATGGTTTTATTAATTTAAAATCATTTAAAAAGGGTATAAATGAATTAAAAATATTTTAAGTTATACTAAATGACTTTTAATATTTCAATGAATAGTACATTAATATTTAAATATTAATGATAATTATTTAAAAGTGATTTTATTATTTTAAAATCATTTAAGGATAATATTAGTGTTTTAAAAGTATTTTAAGTTATTATAAATAACTTTAATATTTTAGCAATGGTTTCATTAATAGTTTAATATTAATTAAATATTAGTGATAATAGAATTATTTGATATTTAAATCATTTTACAATGATTCTGGTGTTTGAAAAATCATGATAAATTATAATAATTATTTAAAAATTATTATAAGGTTATGAAAAATAATA